>BNCR01000002.1:15461127-15971127 GCA_014656515.1 Oryzias celebensis | reverse complement strand
GGATGTATGTCTCGAGTAGCAAATGAACACAAATGGGGTTTCCCTTGTAAAGTCAGACATTTCATCTTAGCATTTGGGTTGATTGTCATTTACAAGACGTCCCAGCGATCCATCCTCATTTGCTGCATCAATACTATACAAAATAATAATAAAAATAAATTTTTGCATTATACAAATTTGCCATTTTAATTTGTCAGTAGATTATTTTCCTATATTTTTTTGATCACACTAGAAGCTTTGACTTATGACACTAGTTAGATGCTTATACTCACAACCACAGTTTTCCATTGAAACGAAACTCAAACAAGAACACCTTCAGTTTATCATGATAGATCTTCTGTCTTCGTTCTTTCTCCTCTTTTCTTATAAAGTCACCCTTATATTCTAAGAGAAAGTCTCCCTTATCAAAGATAGCTGAGGAGAAGACACCACGACCTAGGAAAAGCACCACCAATGTCAATATTCATTAAAGAAAACAAAAACAAACATGATTGTGTTCCACTGATTTTCAGATACCTTTAAATGCATTTATATATCTCACGTCAAGTCCTAATTTATCCATCCTACTTTGGACATAACATTTTGCATCATCCTTTGGCTTTTGCCTTGGCCAAAGCATGGCTGGAGAGTAGTGAGAAAAAGCAGATACCGGTCCATGCTTTTCCCAAAATGACATTTTAGCAATGAAAGGAAATTAATACGAAGTAAGACAAGATATAAGCATTGTTAAACAAAATTTAAAGTAAAGAAATAACGTGCGCAAAAATAAATCTGCACAATACTGCAAATTTTAAATGTGATGGACAGGTAATGCACAAATTCAAAGAGATTAGCAGATAAAAGTTAAAGAGTATTCTCAGATTAAACGAAATAAATAAAATCCTAACATAAGACAACAGCTTTAACTATATTTTATGTTATCCTCCACTTTGAGTGTAAAGTTAGTTTCGCATAAGACCAAAAGACAGAGAAAAACAAGGGGCTGTATCTTCACTTGAGGAAAAAGTATGCAAATTAATTATTTTTTTAAAAAATGAAGCACTAATCAATTATATTTTACCAAAAGCCCAACAAAATAAACGAGCTGCAAGTATTTGGTAGATCAACAGAAAGTAACATCTAGAAAGTTTACCCACACAGTTCCCATCCTGCCTATCAGACATCAAAAATAAGCAATCAGTCATTGTTTACAGCAAGGAAAAAGCGCCTCCCCCACAAGTTTTATTTTCGTTTCTAATTGAATCTTTTTGAACATGCCTAATGAGGTAAAACTTTTCCTAAGTGAACAGATGCTGCAAATGTAGCAGCAAACCTACTTAACACTTAGCAGGAAACACTCTTAGGTTAGTGGTGAGTCAGTTTTAAAAGACGAACTTGCTTTTTGCTGCCGTTCTCGTCCCATCAGAACACACCCTAATGACTTCCCTGCATGAAGAGCGCACCTGTTTATCATGCACGAGGTGATTGCCTTAACGAGGGGGGAGGGGCGCGGCTAAGCGGCTCCGTGAGCATGAAGCACGTGAGCATAGTTAGCAAGTTCACTACGCTATTTCGCTTTAGTTAAATTAGAGGCGCATGTCTAGATCTGCAAGTCATGCTGCTCCCCCCTTTTATCAACGTGAAACGTTTAGCTAGATATTATTTCAGACGAGAATGTTAGCCTCAATAGAAAATTAATAAAATGTGTGTTTTAGGACACAAACACATTTGTAAAAACGAGTTGGAAACACTCCTACAACCTATACTATCTCCCAAAAACAATGTTAATAAGTTGAGGACGATTTTAAAGCTTACCTGCTCTTTAATGAGGCTCAGCGGACCAGACTCCGGCAGCATTTAAAAAATGACGTCTTGTGGGCAGTCTCTTCCAGTCACGAGATATAGGCCACGCCCAGGCGCGAATATCAACCAATCAACAAAAAGTCCGCCAAAGTTAAACTGTGCGTATCAAAAATGTGTATGAAAGTGCAGTTCTTTGCTGTGTGATAGGTGGTGCTGTACCACACACAAGAAAATCAGGTCAGGTGGTATTAAAAGACTATCAAAAATAGCAGGAGGATACTTTTTAAGACACTCAGTATTGCAAATTTGCTTATTGAAATTTGGGGACACTGGCCTAGTCCGCAAATTCCCCTAGTGTCCGCGGATTGTTGGCGGAGTAGTCAGGTTTTTTTTGTCCTCGAATTTCATTGGTTCCCACCAATGGGGGACCTTCCTGTGTGGTATTTTGCATGTTCTCCACGTGCATGTGTGGGTTTTCTCCGGGGACTCTGGCTTCCTCCGACCACCCAAAAACATGCTTCATAGGTTAATTAGTCACTCTAAATTGTCCCTAAATGTGGATGTGAGTGTGCATGTGTGTGTGATTGTGGCCTCTGAAACAGACTGGCAACCAAACCAGTGGCGGATGTCATGCAAACGCAGTAGCAGGAGGTGCCTCAGTCTTTTTAATTCCGAGTGGGAAAAAAACGTAGGAAAATAAGTCACATTTCATAAGTCATTTGTTCTTTAGTGCGCCAAAGAGAAAAATATGATCATATACAGTATATGGATTTACAGTATATAGTTTACTCTGAAAGACTTAAGAAAACTATAGTATAGCCCGTTTAAGTTCAGATGTTTTTTTTTCAATAAGGACATTTTTTAACTTTATTTAACAAAATGAAAACAGTAAAAAATTAATTCCCTCCAGAATTTTAAAACTCACCTGACATTCAGGGTCTCCAAAGCGGCAGTTGAACTCCAGGACTTTGGGCCCCTGCCTGGTGAGCATCAGCCCCGCGTACAGCACACCTGTGCAGCAGGTGAATGAATATATGCAGGTTGCATCCGTGCAGATGCGTCACTCGGCAGTTCTCACCTACATAAGGAGCTCCCTCCTCTCGCATCCCATCAACCGTCTTCTGTAGGACAGACTTTACGATCTGCTGCAGCAACTCCTGGTTCACCTAAAGAGAAGAACTCTGAAGAGCTTCTGTCATCGTCGGAGGAGCCGAAATCGTCTCCTCTTCAGTACCTGAGGGGTGGGGCAGTAAGCCCCCATGCCGCCGGTGTTTGGACCCAGATCCCCGTCCTGCAGCCGCTTGTGATCCTGAGCTGGAGGCATCGGTGAGACGAACGTGCCGTCGCTGAAGCACAGACACTGCACAAACACGGAGGATAAGCGCGCTACAGCGCAGCAGGAGGAAGCTGCAACCGTCACACGAACTCACCGACACCTCCTCTCCCTCCAGGAGCTCCTCCACCACCACCGTCTCTCCTGCAGATCCAAAGGCTCGGTCCTTCCGGGAGAAACAGCAGTTAAGACTTTTCTGCTAAAAAAGCTGCAGTTTTATTTGTCACCTTTGAATTTGTCTAAACACACCATCAGAATTTATGAAACTGTCAGGTATGAAGGCTTTCAATCATAATCTATATGCTAATATTATAAATGACATTAAATATTTTAATGGTTTTCCAAAAAGGATAAAAAATAATGTTCAGCTTTTATTTAGTGTGAATGACAGGATTAAAAGTTAACATTTTGAGATTGGGGGGGGTCCATGTCACTGGAGTGCCCTCTTGTGAACAGACCTGGTATTTGCAGTTTGAAGACTAATGAAAACAAAAGCCAAAGCACGACAAAAAAATACAACTCGACAAAAACTGAAGGACAATGACAAAAGCCAACAACACAAAAGCCGAAGAACGACGACAAGAGCTACAACACAAAAAAAAAAGCAGACAAAACAAAAACAAAAGCTTTAGCATATTGACGAAAGGCAACAACACGACAAAAGCTTAAGCACGACGACAAAATCTACAACACAAACAAAAGCCGACAACGTAAAAACAAAAGCCGAAGCATGACGACCAAAACGACAACACGACAAAAGCCAACAACACGAAAACAAAACTTGAAGTACGAAAAAAGCTGAAAACACAACGACAAAAGCTACAACACAAGAAAAGCCACAACCCAACGAGTAAAGCCTAAACACGTCAAAAAACACGACAGAAACTACAACACAATGACAAAAGCCGACAACACAAAAACAAAAGCTGAAGCATAATGACGAAAGGCAACGTGACAAAAGCTTAAGCACGACGGCAAAATCTACAACACAAACAAAAGCCGACAACGTAAAAACAAAAGCCGAAGCATGACGACCAAAACGACAACACGACAAAAGCCAACAACACGAAAACAAAAGCCGACAACATAAAAACAAAAGCCGAAGCATAACGGCAAAAAACGACAACACAACAACAAAAGCCTAAGTACGACGACAAAAGCTGAAAACACGACAAAAGCAAAAACACAACAAAAAAAGCCACAACACAAAAAACATACGACGACAAACCCCGAAGTACAACGACAGAAGCTACAACACAATGACAGAAACAGACAACACCAATACAAAAGCTGAAGCACAACGACGAAATCTGTAACACAAAAACAAAAGCCAACAACATAAGAAAAAGCCGATGCACGACGACAAAACAACAAAATAACAAAAGCCGACATCATAAAAACAAAAGCCAAAGCATGATGACAAAAACGACAACACAACGACAAAAGCTGCAACATAAAAAAGAAAAGCCACAACACAACGAGAAAAGTACGATGACAAAAAACATACCACAACGACAAGTCATAACACAACAATAAAAGCCAACAACACAAAAACAAAAGCCGAAGTACGACGACAAAAGCCAAAAACACAAAGATAAAAGCTACAAAACAAAACAATAAGCACAACAATGAAAGCCAACAGCACAATGACAAAAGCCGAAAACACAACAACAAAAGCCAACAACATAAAAACAAAAGCCGAAGCAAGATGACAAAAGCTACAACACAACGGGATAAGCCAACAACACAAAAACAAAAGGTTGAAGTATGACGACAAAAGGCACGACACAACAATAAAAGCCGACAACACAAAAATAAAAGAAGAAGTAGGACAACAAAAGCCAACGACAAAATCGACAACACAACGACAAAAGCTGAAAACACGAGTACAAAAGTCGAAGCATGATGACAAAAGCTACAAAACAACAACAAAAAAACACAAGACGACAACAAAGGCTGAGGCATGACAACAAAAGGCACAACACAACAATTTAAATCCGAAAACACAAAAACAAAAGCTAAGTACGATGACAAAAGCTACAACCAAACGCCAAAAGCAGACAACACGAAAACAAAAGTTGAAGCATTACAACAAAAGCTACAACACAACGACAGAAGCCGACAAAAGCTGAAGCACGACGACACATACTACAACACAACGACAAAAGCTGACAACATGAAAACAAAAGCCGAAGCACGATGACAATGGGACAACACAACAAAAAAAGCAGACAACACAAAAACAAAAGCTGAAGCACGATGACAAAAGCTACAACACAACGACAAAAGACACAACACGAAAACAACAGCCGAAGCACACTGACAAAAGCTACAACACAATGTTAGTAAAACACAACGGAAATTATTACAGTATTACCCCATTTATTCGCACTTTTATTATTCACGGTTTCACGTATTTGCAGAGTTTTTTTGTTTTCAGTCAATTGACTCCTGTTTGTCACAAAAACTCAATAATTCAAGAAACGTTAGCTTCCAAAGGTGCTGCAGGAATTTCCTAGGAAGGGGGAGGAAATGATGAGTATGCCAGTCTGTCAGCTACGCACACACAGACGCATACACACACAATGCGAGCCTGCATTGAGAAATGGCATCAGTGACTTAGAAGCGGCTCAAAAATATCCTGATCATTGCTGAGGATAATTATCATCGAGGGCAGGTGTTTATTATGGATGACACAGCAAATGGTATGGTGGAAGATGCCCTCTCAGACTTAACTGATGGAGCAAGCGCGCGCTTCTGGTTTGAAAGACAGACAGACTGGCACTCATGTAAAGTACGCAGTCTATTGTTATTAAAACAAAAACACACTATGTTATGCAATACTTCAATGTACTTTTAAAGAAAAGTCTGTTTTTCATTCACGTTCTATTTCACTTCCTTGTGTTGTGGTTTTTGTCGTCGTGTCTTTGTGTTGTATCTTTTGCATTTATGTGAACTGTTTGGCCACCGAAGGTTCATCTTTATACCTTTCATAGAATTGTAAAAAAAAATAAATAAAAATACATGGATTTACATTGTATTTTATTTGTGTTTATTTTGATTGTATATTTTGTGAACATTTTGCAATGTTATTAAAACATATTTTTATTTTTATGTGTGATTTTAAAGAAAATCTTTTCCATATTTTCTCAACGATTTTAATGCTAAACTACAGAGTGGAACGTTCTGGGACCTTCATGATATCCATCACAGCCTGACAGGCCTCCTCCTGGTCTTTGGCCACAATCACTCCTTTCCCTGCCGCCAAGCCGCTGGCCTTCACCACCAGAGCAGGGAAGTCGGCCCTGCAAACGACCAGATTTGGGCGAGTTAAAATCTGTGGAGTGTGGTTGCCATAACAACACGGGCTTGCCGCACACCTGCGGATGAAGCTACAGGCCTCCTGCGGGTCGCTGAAGGATCCAAAGCGAGCTGTGGGAATGCCGTGGCGCTCCATAAAGGCTTTGGCGAAGCTCTTGCTGCCCTCCAGCTGAGCCGCTTTGGCCGAAGGTCCGAAACACTGAACTCCTGCCGCCGTGAGGTCGTCCACGATTCCTGCTGGACACGCTGCAGCTCAAGACCCAATCCACCGAATGTAGGAGGAGGAAACGAGGGATCACTCACCTACCACCAACGGTGCCTCGGGCCCCACCACAACCAGACCCACATGGTGATCCTTGCAGAACTGAGCCAGGATGGTGTGGTTGCTCACTGAGACCTCTGCAGGTGCCAAAGAGCAACAACATTTCAGAACATATTGTAACCTCAACAACACTCCAGGTTGAGCATGCTCCGCCCACTTTCCATCCTAAAACTGTGAAATTGGGCGGGGCAGATAAACATTCTGGTGTGTCCAATCAAAAGACAGACACTAATTAAAATCACCAAATGTAACATTTTGGGGACAAAAAAGACAGCTGAAAAAGCTGCAGGTCCTCTGGCCATCCCTTAATCATTGCAAACTTCCTTCCTGCTGCTCAGCAGCTCTTCGTTCATCCTTCAAAATTAAAGCTGGTGATGTGTGAAAAGCTCCCTCAGATTTACCAGAGTTGCTGATCTTTCCACAGTGGGCCGTCCCTGCGTTCCCCGGTGCCACCAGGACCTGCTGAATCTGCGGCGATTGCGCTAGCTTCCATGCCAGGGCATGCTCCCGCCCACCGCCACCGACCACCAGTACCCGCTCTCCCATGGCTTAATGTCCGGCCTGTAATGTCACAAATTTGCACTTTCAGAGGTCTCTGGAAGCTGATAAATCTATCAAAGGAAAATGTTACAGGATTTAATCTGACCAAAGTTTCCCCATCATTCCCTTTGACTGCACATAAGGGCAGCAGGTGACCTTTTCTGGGATTCAATCATCAAGTCAACTGTGGAGCCAGCTCATTAACTAGGCTGTTAGCATTTGATCTACAATCAACGAGCTGCTGCTGCTTCATCCACATGATAAATGCAAAGAAATCACTTTCTGCATCTGAAAAAACAGAAACATCTTTTTACATTTGTTTCAATTCTCCAGTGTGTTTACACTAAATCAGACTAAATGTAACACATTGGGGGGTTGGACAGGATCAATGTAATCAGAAGAAAACAAAGAGGTTTAAATCAATGCGGCGTCGCAGATAAAAACTTGAAAAATGAGGAAGATCTTATTCATTTTAAGTTCAGTCTTAAAATTCCAAACTAATCCTGCAGCGAAAGAATAAACATAAAAATTTTAAAAATAAACTGAAAATAAAGAAATTATTAGTTGTGGTGTGAATAAAATGACAAACTAAAACTTGTTTATGCATTTATATAGATAATGAATGTGAATTTATAAATTTGCTGGTAAACTAGCTAAAACTAAACTTTTTTTTTTTTTTAATTCTCAGATATTGGAGCCAAAACTGTGATTTATTTGCACTAGTTTCATGAAATGCTGAAGAATGGGGTGAGGATTCCAGCAGCTCACATGTCTGTGATTAGTCTCATCCATGTGATCATGTGACTCACGTTTCAAAGGAGCAGAAATAATTAAATAAAATTCAAATTAGACACTGATAAATGTTGTCTGCAAGAAATTCTTAAGATGAACTCCACACTTAAGTATGTCTTATCCCACTTTGACAAAAATCAACACTTTTCATCAAATCTGAATTAAAAGTGAACAAAACGCGAACAGAGGAAACTCTTCTTCCAGCAGATTCTCTTTTTTTTGTAACCATGACAACTCAACATAAAAGCTAAATCTGTAGCCATTTTACAAATAATGATTAACCAAAAAGCACAAGGAATAACTCAGTGAAAAAGGGTATTGATTATTATAAATTATTTTGCTGAAGAAATTCCTATTTAGGTCCTTAAAAATGGCATTAATTGCAAACTTCAACCAAACTATGCATAAAACAAAATCCGTAATTTTATTACATTACATTTTTCGTAAAAACAAAATTTTTAAATTACGTTTTCATACAGATTTGCACATATTTTTATTTAGAAAGCATATCTATGTCTAAAGTCACATGATTAAAAAAAATATCAATATTAATTAAACAATAAATTCTGGAAACAAAATGTAAGAAAAGAAAACAGACATTATTTCTCTGCGTCTCATCACGTAAACACCAACCTGAACGCGTTCCTGTCTCAGGAAATAGTCGGAGCCCAGTAGTGGATTTGCTGCTCCACGCCTGCAGACTGAAGCCGCTGCAGACAAACCTGAAGTCTTCTCGCGAGCAGAACGCACGTGAGGCCGGAGCGACACTATGGCGTGAAAGCTACGTAAACGGGAAAAGTAAACGCAGTTAAATCCAGGAGAACTGTGACGAAACTAAGACAAAAACAGACCGCAAACACTCCGCGAGGCTTCGAACCTCACGTGCAGACTGATTTAGGATAACTTTTTTGGGAAAACTTCCTTGGGGCGTGACGTTCGATTTGCATGATGGGAGTTGTAGTCAGTCGTATGTCATGGGTGGAATCAACATCTGTGCAAGTTAAACTGCCTCTCAGCAAACATTTAGTTGGATTTACTTGAAACCTTCTTATGTTCAACACCCAAAATATTTTTTGTGTTTGGAATTTTGTTTTATTTGTTAGTAACACTCAATAAATGCCTTTAAAAGGACCCAAAAGTTAATAATTCGTCAAACATGTCTCCAAAAATACCACAAAGACCTGCTGTTTCGGCCAATAGCATTTTAAGAGCAATCCTGTCCTGGAAGGTCATCAGTGAGTCTGCGTCTACCTGTTCTTTCATAGCTTCAAAGTCTGCTTGTATATATTCATTTAGTCTCTTTATGTTATAATGTACAAAATAAATGCTGTCAACATTCTTGGAGAGTTTATCATACAATTGATTCTTACCACACCACCACCATGTCCACATGGCTCTGATTGGAAAAATTAGTCACGTGCACAACATCAGAACAGCAAGATTGATTTACCTGTACTAATTTATGAGCATCACCTGTGGAAATGTTTAAATTGCCAGGAGCCTAAATTGCCAGAAATTGCCAGTCTATCAAAAAATAGGTTTTCTTTTCAAAGCCGGAACCAAAGGATACACTCTGTCCCATCTGGTGCAGTTTGAGGTTCTGTGGATTGGTGTTATTCATTAAATTAACAATACAGTCTGAATCCAGGGGTCCTGGGACCACTTTGAGTAGTGGCCTGGGCCCCTGACAAACCAAACAATCCCTTTGGGTCATGTGGGCGGCCTGTTCTGTTAAACCAACTGTCCACATCCTCATTTTGCTTGCTTACCACCAGTTCTCCCATCCTTTCCCGGTCGTCGCTGTACCGTCCCGAAATCCCTTCAAAGTGGTTAATGGAATTGTAAAAATGGTGCTAGTACTTTGTGGTTTTGTTACTCTTACCCCTTGGTCGTATGCCCACAGCCTGATTCCTGGTACTCCAGACCAGCCCGCACCATCTCTTTGGCCACTTCACACGTGTCTCGCCTGTGTCTAATAAGGTGTTTTATATTGGCATGTGTGTGTGGTTACCTTCATCTGGGTGTGTTTCATTACAGTGGGTTCAGTTTGTCCATGGGGCTTCTTCAAACATTAAAATCAAAATAACAAAAAATTGCAAGCAATACAAAGAAAATTCCCAATGCTGCCCTCCCCCTCTTGGACCTGGGGAATCCCAGGTTCTCCAATCAGAGGGCATGGTGGGGGTAAAAAGCGAATAATGAAACAGTAAAAAATGAAATAGAAGAATTGAAGAAAAAATGAATAAATGAATAAAAAAAGAAAAAAAGTCACTTTTTCTCCTCTGCAGGTCTCAGCATGAAAAGTGATATCAGTGAAGCTATAAATGCAAGTGAACATTTCTGGATCCTTTGGTGGGTCATTGTAGGCAGGATCTGCTACCTGTGAAAAGATGTTAGAGACAAGAGAGTGCAATTGTGACCAGTCTGGCTTCCATGACAGGTTTGGGAGTGGCGCCTCCTGCAGAGGTGGATGGCAGCTGCAGGACCTGGCATCAGGCGACCTGTCAAGAGCTTATGTGGAGAGAAACCTGTGGTTCGGTTCAGACTCTAACAGTTAAAAGAGCTAATGGGAGAGCCTGAACCCATTTCATTTTGCTGGATACACACATTTTAGCCAGTTTTTTCCTATACATTTCTATGCATGTGTTCAATTTTACCCTGGCCCCAGCTTTTGAAGATATGAGTTTTGAAGTAGGCGCCATTGTCAGACCTGATTAAGGCTGGAAAACAATTAACTGGAATATAAAGATTAACCAATGATTTTATGACTGAGGTAGAGTCTTCGCGTGTGCATGGATAGGCGTCTGGCCATCCAGTGAAACAATCGACAATCGCCAATAGAAACCTCTTACCATGGGCTGTGTCCAGCATGTCTGTGTAATCAATGGAAATCTCTGCCAACAACATCCATCTGTAAATAGGTTTCTTCCTATCACTAAAAGTTCTGTCTGTAAGTCAAGTCTGGCTTTTGTGTCATGTCTGACCCTGTATTTATATAATACCCTGTATTCACACCAACGTTTCTCACCTGTTGTTCCAAAACAGTCTGCTATATTTATACCATGATGAGTATAGTGAATGTGAGGTGTTGTGAGTTCCTTCATCATTCTGGTCTGTCTGAGTGTTGAATGCAGTGGAGGCCACATATGCTAAAACAGAGTGTTCTGTCAAAATGATGAGTGGATGTTCTATGATGACGTGTGCTGTTGTCTTTATTAGTGTTGCTAATCCTGCTGCATAAAGTGAATCTAAAGGAGCACTGCAATACATGAACACCTTTCTGACTGTCTGAGGTTTGGGATCTGTGTTCCGTTGACATTGCAGAACCGTGGGCAGAAACAGTGCATCCTAGGAAAATGACAGACTTTCTGCCGCACTGCAGCTTTTTCATGGATATTTTGAAGCCACAGGCCAATAATCTTCTCAGAAATATGGACGAGGCCTGTAAACAGGTCTTATGCTGTAGGTGCTGCCAAAAGCAGGTTTTCAATGTACTGCACCAACAGTCTTCAGGAAGAATCACAGTTTCCAATATTGTCTTTAAAGCCTGATTGAAAATGCCTGGACTACACTTAAACCCTTGCGGTGGTCTTTGGTACTGCAACTTGCAACCATTATATTAAAAAGCAAAGTATTTCCCGCTTTCAGGTGCCAAAGGGTGACAGAAAAAAGCATTTGCCAGATCCACAACAGTGAACCATTTATAGTTTGGGCCCAGTGAAGTCAAAATGCAATAAGGATCAGGAACTGGGAAAACTGGTGTCTTTGTAGCTTCATTAAGTCTCTTCCATACCGTCATTGGCTTCTTTTGGCCAGGAGTACTGCTTTCTATATAAAGGTTGTCGTTCATCTATGTCTAAAATAAAATATTTACAAAAAAACAACGTCAAAAGGACCTTTAGACCAGAGATCTTCTGGTAAATGGTTCAACATAACTTTAGCCATGTCATGATCTGAATGTTCACAGCCGTGGTCACGTGTTAATACTTTATGTTCTAAAATACAGAGGTCTTTCGCAGTTACATTTATTCTATAAGCTTTACTGGAAGGAGAACACTGCACCTGTGGGACATCCGAGCTGAACCAGTCCTGTAGAGCGCTAAGACGTTTCACCATTGGACCTAACTCCCTAGCGTCTTTCCCTGGAGCTAAGGCCAAAGAAATGTGAGGCACAGCCGTGTCCTCCATTTTATACCATGTTAATTGTTCATCAGTTAATTTACAGTGAGCTGCTACCCCCTCTTCACCTATATACACTTGGGTAGACATAACATGCCATTCAGACTCCTCAATTTCCCTAAACAGTTCCCTGTACACTTCATCACTTTCTCTATCATAATACAGAGTACAATGTAGAGGGTCAATGGGAGGACGGTATGGAGCCAGAGATCGTATCCAAGGCTTCCACGCCTCGAAGACAGAATGAACCCCAGTCTGTTTTGTTTGCATTTCAGGTTCCAAAAGAGCCCAGTATATGTCAGCTGAAGGCTCAGGAAGCAGTTTTAAAGGTCGAACCAACCATTGTCCATGTATATATATTCCAGTTGAACAGTTCATCTCATGTCCATTAGGGAACCTGATGTGTAATTCCTCGGGTCCACACAGAATAGTCAGATTGGTCTTTTGTAAAAGGTCTCTGCCCAGTAAGTTCACTTGCATCCCAGGTGAGTGGATGTAAGAATGTCTGAGTGTCTGTCCAGCAAAGGTGTGATGAAAGGCCGTGTTTGCCACTGTAGTATTGACCAGCTTGAAAAGAACCAGGAGGATGTTGCTGCCATGGTCTGGGGTTGCCACCTCTAAAGCCACCACCTCGCCCTCTCATAGGGGTGGGGCCTGAGCGGAGTTCCAGTTTGCATGAGGACACCCAGTGATCCATGGCTCCACAGTTGAAGCAACCATCATTAGGTGGTGGGACAGACCAGAATCCACCTCTCCCCCGAGCATATCAGCCTCCTCCACTCCCCCTAACACCAACACCCCCACGCATCGGTCCCTGCCACATCACACTCTGCTCCCTAACTCCCTGCTCTTCCTTTTTTTTTTTTAATTTATTTATTTATTTTTAATTTTTTTATTTTATTTTCATAGCCAGTTGTAATTTTAATAGCTGCACTTCCATGTCCTTAAACTGTTTTTCATCTTTCTGCTCATTATCAATGTGTTTCTGTCTTGTGGCCTCAGAAGCAGATCTGGGTTTTGCTCGAGTTTGTCCTTTACAGGCCCAGGAAGCCCCACCAGCAAAGCTGTTCTAAAAATTCATTCTGTTTCTGGGGATTTGGAGGGATGTTTACCTGTTTGAGATGTCCAAAGGTTCGCGTAATTTGAATAACGTGTCACTGGGTCCGAACTTGGTTTCCATGGCAACACTGAAGGTGCTGCATCCAAAGGTCTCAGGAAGAATTCCTGAATCGCATCATAAAGCTGAGGACCCACCTGTCCCAACGGCGTACCATTAGGATACGCAGAGGTCCCAGCCACAGTCTTAATCTGTGCAGCCTCATATGAGGAACAGCAGGATCTCATTGCCTGTCTTATGTCCCCCAAAGCCAGCTGTTGTCCTGCCATGACTGAGTGTAATTTATTCAGCCAGGTCTGTCCTCCCAGACACATCCTAGGAAGTTGATCAATCAGGACCCGCAAATCACAAATCCTCAGAGTTCATACCCCTGTAATATATTACCCCATGTAACCCTCATTGGCATTTGTGTGTGTATGTGTGATCTTAAATGATATGAGTGTCATGGGATAGGATGTGATCCTGCTCTGCATTTATCTTTTGTGGTTTTCTTAACTTCACAGTGTAATCCTGCCTGTAAAAGAGCTGTGTTTCCCTGTGCTGACCAAACATCTGCAGATTCACATTCACTTTTTGAGCCACTGTGTGTCCTACTCTTCCAGGGGCTCCATTCCTGTTCTCCTTGTAATTTTTTTAGCAAAACTCTTTCTAGTCTTTGATCTCTTTTTCTCTCTTTCTTGTTTTAACTAAGGTCACGTGCAATGAGCTGTGGCAAATCCATTCCTCCTGCATTTCCCTTCGCATCAGTGTGCATATGTCCTGAGCTGTCATTCTCTGCTCTACGTCTGCTCACCACCCCTCCCTCTGCACGAGATGTGTGTGTGTTGTCACTCCTGTCAGTGTGATGATCAACCTTAGCTAGAGAGAAGCGCGGCGGCCCCTCCTGTATATGTGTGTGTCTGTGGTTGTACTCGGTGACACAGCAGCCCCCCCTGAGGATGGGCTCGGCGACCCTCCTCTTCTTCCTAGGGTAGCCGACAAAATCTGACCAATTAAATATTTATCTCTTTCTGACGTTTCACTATCTCTCCTCCTCTGGTAGACACACCCACTGTCTGCGCGTTCCCAGCCGGAATTCTCGGACACGAGCTCTGCAACCTCTGCTTCTCATGCAGCCTTTTTCTTTCTGTACTCTTTTGCTGTTCTGAATATCTTTTCTGTGCTGCTCTGACTCTTTCAAACAATTTCTGACACATGTCAACTCTTCCTGCTTCTTATGCTTCATCCATTTTCTGCTGCATTTTTCGTCTAGTTCCCCATTTTTTTATCTTTAATTTTCTTCCTCAGATTCTTCACTGTTTCCAACTCTTCATTCACAAGACTGTAAAAACTTACTCAAGCCGTGCCAACCTCCTTTCACTGTTTCCTTACTCTGTCCTAAGTTCACTTTCCTAAGTTTCCTCAACTTGTCTTTTACTCTGTTTTTTTTTTTAATTCAACATCTGTTGTTCCAACACCATATACATTACATCAGGAAAGAGGATGTAGCTGCAGTCTCCACACTCTTTGCACCTTGATCAGATTAACCTTGCATTCTTACCGCACACACTCAACACACTCAGTCACTTTTATTAAAATTATCGATTTACTGTCCAATTAGAATTGTATAATATTGCCTACCAATTTTGTTATCTACTTTTGATTAAAAATTAACTTTTAACTTTTCAAATTTAGGGGGTGGATTAAACCTTGTTCTTCAGACCTCGTTCTACTTTACTTTAACCTTTACCGTCGCGCGCTTTGGGATTAAAATCCAGGTCTTACGCAGGACATCTGGAGTTTTAATCTTTTATCCTAAATCTAAAAGGTGCCAACTCTCCCTCTCGTGGGGTAAAGTTTCACCTAACCCACCCCAAAGAGTGCCGACCCAGTCTCTCGTGGGACCAAAGTTTTGCCCTTTCCACCCCAAAGAGTGCCGACCCAGTCTCTTGTGGGACCAAAGTTTCCCTCTTTCCACCCCAAAGGGATCGCCGTCCCTTTTACCTTTACCATCTGTTTTTGGGGGACCCTAACTCCCCAAGGTATACAGAAACCTCACAGTGTTTCACCGCGTCCGGCTAAATGTCCGTCTACGGTGGGTCACTATGGCGGGACAGCATCCCCCGTTTTACCTTTACCTTTACTTTTCCTTAAAACACAAAATCTCCTAAAATACTAAATAGTCACACCTTCTCTATTCTCAGTTTACTCCAAATTTAACGTTGCCAATAGCAGATATTTGATGCATCCAAAACAGGTTTCTGCTTACCTTTCAGGTGATGCGCCTCAGAGTAAACCTTCAAACAGAGAGACGGACAAGCCAAAGCAGCGCCCTTCCCCAAAACTCTGTTCCCTCGATCACGTCGGGGTAACCAAAACTGTAGGCTATAATTCGCCGATTATGCCTAAGTGCGTGTTCAAAAATCGAGGTCTGGAACAATTTAGAGGTTTTCCACCAAAAGATTTATTCCTGACACCAAAATATCTAATACATGAATTTAGGGTCTCCAGCTCTCCCTAGGAACGCATCTAGCGGATGCTCTTCTCCGTGCACGAAGAATAGAGACACCCTTTTTCCCTTTGACCCAGAGTTTTATACACAATATGCAAAAAGAAGGTTGGATCAAAATAAGAGGTTGGATCTTCTCCCTGGAGATGCATTTTCCCACCATCCGCCTTTTCCCATTCTTTCGCAGGTGGCTCTGTTCCTTGTTAACTCCGTATCAGCTCTCCATTCACTCCCGCCTGCAGACATTTGTTTCAAAGCAGCATACTCCCTATATGAACTAACCTTGTGTGCTGTGAGAAACTATCCTATCATTCATTCACACAATCATAAAAATGTCTGCAAAGTTTAAACCATGAAAAACCCTTTTGTTTAAGTATTCAATGTCTACCAAGTTTATCACGTTTAACACTAACTTTTCGTACTGGTTAATACTGAATTATTATGACACACACATAAGTATTTGTTTATTTAGATTTCATTTCTTCAATGTCCGCCATCATAAAAAAGTCGAAAGAACATGTTAAAAATACAAAAAAAAAAAAAAAAAACACAATACAGTGGGTCTTTAACTAAGTTTTGCTTTCATGTGTTTTGAAGGAAAACTGTCCCTAAACAATAGGGAAACCTTTTATTTTGACAGAAAACTTAAGCAAATTGTGTTTCTCAATGAGCTGAGAGCCTCTTGCATTGGACAGATTTTACTTTTGCAATTGGGGGTCATAAATCTTTAGAAACCAGCTATTGTTTACTTTTTCATATTTGGCTTTGTTCTTGCAATATACTGATGTCAGTCCAATGAGATGGCTATGGCTGTGATATTGGGCTATATAAATAAAATTGAATTCAATTGAAATCAAGAATTATGCACGTATAAATCCAAAGTTACGCACAAATCAAGAATTACGCACACACAAATCTGGCTGATGGTAGTTTCTCTCCATACTAGTGAGAGTAGAAGCTACTATCCAGGAGGAAACATCCAGATACATGAATACATCAAGAACAAGGCCCCACCTGACAGTGTGAACAGTGAATGTCTCAGGCAAATGACAGCAGAGGATGCTGTGCTGTAGGACAGATCCTCATGGGAGGACAAGCCCCTGCATAGGATGTACCATCAAACCATAACTGAAGAGGCCAATATCAAGAAGTCCTACCAATGGCTAGAAAGGGCTGGCCTACAGGACAGCACAGAAGCGCTCATCCTGGAAGCACAGAAACAAGTCCTGAGCACCAGAGCAATACAGGCTCGTATCTACCACATCAGACAAGACCCAAAGAGTAGGCTGTGCAAAGAGGCACCTGAAACAATCCAGCACATAAATGTAGAGTATATATGCTGGCTGGGAAAGCATACATGGAGCGCCACAACCAAGTGGCTGGAATAGTGTACAGGAACGTGTGTGCAGAATATGGACTGGAAACCCTAAAGTCAAATGGGAAACACCTCTGAAAGTGATAGAGAATGAGAGCAAAGAACCTGTGGGACTTCCAGATACAGACAGACATGATGGTAATGGAACCAACTAGGCAATGTAGTGGTAGATAAGAACAGGGGAAAGCTGTTGTAGTGGATATAGCAAATTATGGTAACATCAAGAAGAAGGAACATGAGAAACTGGAGAAATACTACAGACACAGAGAAGAACTGGAGACATCTTGGAAGATTAAGGTGACAGTGGTGCCCGTGGTAATTGGAGCCATTTATTCTCGCAATTAAAAAAACTTGTTGCATTTGGATCCTATTATGTCAGACTGCGGGCCTTGATTCACTTCTCGGGTCTAGCAAAAGATGTGCAGAGGTCTGGACATCAATGTGAGACTCATCTCTGGTTATCATCCCCAGTCAAGTGGTCTAGTTCAACGCTTGAATCAAGAAATAACACGGTTCCTGAGAACTTATTGAAGTCACCATCAGGAGGACTGGAGGTGGTACCTGGTCTCGGTGGAATATGCCCGGAATTCATTAAAGAAGGCTGCTACAGGGCTCACACCATTTCAGTGTGTGATTGGATTCCAGCCTCTGTTCTTCCCCTGGTCAGGGAACCTCACTGAAGTGCCTGCTGTCGACGACTGGTTTAGACGTTTAAACAGTTTAGACTTTGTGAGGAGACATGGGATGCCGCCCATGTGCAGCTGAGACATGAAAATCACTGGACCCAAGAACAGGCGAGAGCTTCACTGCCTAACCCCTGGACAGTGGGTCTGGTTATCCACACGTGATCTACGCTGCACCACAGCTGTCCCTGAGGCAACCGGGGTGGCATTCAATGAGGGTAGAAAAGTGCTACATAAGTATACGCCATTTAACATTTGAGACTACCCTGCAAAAGAATCATTCCCAGGTTTGTGGGTCCATTCAAAATTATTAAGCAGATTACACCTATCTCATTCCACCTTCAGTTGCCGCCTTAGTCCCGGATCTCACACACTTTTCATGTGTCTTTGTTGAAGCCTGCCATTGCACGCCAAAATGGGAATAAGAGGGGCCCCTAAGGGTGTATGGCGAGGAGGATTACCTTGTGAGGGAATTCATGGATTCCCCACGCCCAGGCGAGCGCTTCCAATTTCTGCTAGATTGGGAGGGGCATGGACCCAAGGAACTCTCCTGGGTTGCTCCTGACAACATCCACGACCTCAACCCTCAACCACCCAAAAAGGCCTGCCCCTTGCACGGCTCTGTCAGGGCTCAGCCATCCATTCCCTCCTCCAACCAACAGAGGAAGGCCTCTCCCAAATACTGACAGGTTCATGCGCCTTCCTCTGTTTCTGTTGTCACCAGCTGTTCCGCATTTACCATTAGCTGCTGTATATATAGGCTGCACGGTGGCGCAGTGGTTAGCACCCTTGCCTCACAGCAAGAAGGCCCCCGGTTCAAGTCGCGGCTAGGGGACTTGAAACAGTGTCACCAATGGGGAACATCTCTTTGTGGAGTTTGCATGTTCTCCACGTGCATGCCTGGGTATTCTCCGGGGACTCCGGTTTCCTCCCACCCTCCAAAAACATGCTTCATACGTTAATTGGCCACTAAATTCTCCTTAGGTGTAGATGTGAGTGTGCATGGGTGTGTGATTGGGGCCCCTGTGACAGACTGGTAATCAGGCCAGGGGTGTCCCTTTCCTTTGCCCATGATGCTGGAAGCTTATATTCATTACAATCATGTGTGAGTGTTAGTCTAAAAAGGGGCGGGGCCTGTCCACACATTCAGCTACATAGCAGTTACAAACATGCCTGCAGGCACCAAGAGTCTTCACAAACTTGTCACTATACAGTTCAAACGCATACCAATGCATACAAACGTGTAAAGTGTTCCATTCTGTTACAAACTAATCATGCAAAGGTGAGCCGCCACCTGTCTTCAGGGGAATGTTTATGTTAAGCTGAAGTGGATGATGGAATGTGGAAAAAAAAGAAGGGAGAACTCCCAGGCAGCAGCAGCGACCAGGCCCCCCTCGGGCCAAGTAAGGAGATCCGGCAGTCCGGCCAAGCATCCAGACCAGGGCCCGCAGGACCCCCACACAGGCCCCCAAAACCCGAGAGCAGTGAGGTACGGAAGCACAGAGTGTAAGCCCTAGCCCAGTCAGAAGAGCAGCAGCAGCACTGTGCTAAGGGGGCCCAGCGTGGGACCCCACCCCAGACAAGCTGCCCACCACCACCCAGGAGTTCTGAACCCTGACTGAAAATCTTCAGAGGCTATAGTCCTGTAGGTGGCAGTATAGCTGAGATCCAGGAGAGAGCACGGTAGGGGTCAGCCACCCCCACCTGGAGGAAGGATGACCAAGAGAAGTGGGGGTCCCCAAAAGGTGTTGAGAACATAGCCCAATATTGAAATTTAGAAGGGGCCTGGGGCTGCACGGTGGAACAGTGGTTAGAGCTCTTGCCTCACAGCAAAAAGGCCCCCGGTTCGAGTCCTGGCTGGGGCTCTTGAAACAGTGTCACCAATGGGGGACCTTTCTTGCATGTTTTCCCCGTGTATGCGTGGGTTTTCGGCTTTCTCCAGCCTCCTCCCACCATCCAAAAATATGCTTCATCGGTTAATTGGTTACTCTAAAATTCCCTAGGTGTGGATGTGAGTGTGCATTGGTTTGTGATTGTGGCCCCTGCGACAGACTGGCGACCAGCCAAGGGGTGACCCCTGCCTTTGCCCATGAGTGGCCCGTGACCCCGAAAGGGACAAAACGATTTAGAAAATGAATGAATAAATGAAGGGGCCCAGCACTGGAGAGCAAGGACCAGAACACAGACCATTAAAACACGGACACCCTCCAGGCTCAGAAGGAATTTGAGCAGTTAAAACTGGTGAGCAGGGCACTGGGAGGACATCTCCTGTTTGCTGACAGTGATGTCCTAGCACCCCCCACCAAGGGTCCCACATCTCTAAGGTGCACTTAAAACGAGAGAAGGGGGCAAAACTGTGCAAAGAAACCATGGGAGTCAGGGGCCACTGCCAAGTGGCTCCACCCCCGACGTACCTAGCAAGCTGACCCCCTTTCACCCTAATAAGTGGTTGTATGAGGAAGAAGGGTAGGTCAAGGACTCTTTATTTCTGTCCTGCTCACGTATCAAAGGATTGTGTGCAATACAAGCAGAGAGGCTGAACTCATGAACTCCTCTGTGTTTATACATTTATGTTGTAAAACCAGCTGTTTGTGAAAAGACAGTCAACAAAAAGCTTCATGCAGCTCAAACCTGTTTTTAACCTGCTTTGAAGAAGTTCAGCTCCCACTCAGATTAGCACTTCTGCAGGACAGACCATCAGTTAAGACCCTTGAGAAAACTGGACCCTTCACAGCAGGTCAGCTGAATTTCTGGAGGCCAGAGTGATGCACAGGTGGCACACAAGGAGGAAGCGGGGCTACAGAGCTGGCGTGCAACCCAGGCTACAGAGGCAACTGCTCAAACCACCGCTCCCAGCTTATTTCTCTCAAACGCCAGATCCCTACTGAAGAAATGAAGTCTCAATAAATAAATAATGTGTCACAATAATTCAGTATGAAAATTTTGTGTTAAAAGTGATAAGCTTGGTAGACATTGTATACTTAAACAAAAGAGATTTCTTGGTTTAAACTTTGATTGTGTGAATGAAAAGTTTCTCGCAGCATACAAGGTTAGATCACATAGGGAGTATGCTGCTTTGAAACAAATGTGTGCAGGCGGGAGTGAACGGAAAGCGGATAAGGAGTCAACGAGAAGTTGAGGCACCTGCGAAAAAGTGGGAGAAAGCCAACGGTGGGAAAATACATCTCCAGGGAGAAGATCCAACCTCTTATTTTGATCCAACCTTCTTTTTGCATATTGTGTATAAAACTCTGGGTCAGAGGGCAAGAGGATGTCTCTATTCTTTGTGCACGGAGAAGGGCATCCGCTAATGCTTTCCTAGGGACAGCTGGTGACCCTAAACGAATGTTTTAGATATTTTGGTGTCAGGAATAAATCTTTTGGTGGAAAACCTCAAAATCGTTCCAGACCTTGATTTTTGAAAATGCACTTAGGCATAATCGGCGAATTATAGCCTACACTACCAAACAAGATGGATGAACTCAGGCTGCGACAAACAACGGTGTTACGGATGCTTATGTTCTGCTTATCAGGGAGACCTGGCTGCAACACTCTGTTCCAGATTCAGCTATAGAGCTAACAGGCAACACCCCTGCACCGTGGACGAACAACTGATTCCAGCAAGAACAGAGGAGAGTTTACTCCAGTCATGGTTACAGCTGTGTATGTCCCACTTGACGCTAAAGCTAACTCAGCTATTGAACTTCTTCGTGCTAGCATTAGAAACCAGCAGAGCAAAGATTCTGACGCTGTGCAGGTCATTGCTGGGGATGCAGCTCTGAAGACAGCTCTGCCTAAATTCCACCAGCATGTTAAGTGTGCCACAAAAGGAAACGACACCCTGGATTAGTACTGTTCCAACTTGAAAATGGGCTACAGGGTCAGACCTCTACCTTATCTGGGCCAGTCTGACCACCTGTCCTTGCTTTTAATTGCTACATACATCCCACTCAGGAAAACAGCTCCCATCATGACAAAGACTGTTTTCACATGGCCAGACGATGCCTCCCAGAGGCTACAGGACTGCTTTGAAAGGACAGACCGGGAGGTGTTTGAACATTAAGACCTGGAGTTGTTAACCAAAATTTACATGTAAATTTACCTAATAAAGTGATTTACACGAGTCCATCTTACAGCACAAAAAAACCTGCTGCACTTTCTTATCTTGTTCTTGGTCATTTGTTAACATTTTAATCCACGTTTCATCTGCCTTTTTTTTTCTATTAAAGCAGATAAAAAATAAAAGTCCCGCCCCGCTGCCTCGCCGGATTTGAACTGAAAATTCGGCCAATCAGATCAACCAGAAAGGTTACCGCCCCCTGAGTGACAAAGCAGCCCTGAAACTGAGCAAGTGAAAAAAATGAACGAGCGCAATGAAAACTGAGTGAGCACGAGGTGAGAGTTCTGCGCCGCTCAGTTAGGATTGCACGGTGAAGTTGTTTGGTACGCTCGCTCAGTTATCAAATACACATTCTTCAATTAATGGCAGAGATGTGGCGCCATAGAAGTCCGAATAAACTTCCCAGGATATGAGAAATAATCCGATTTTTCTTTCATTTCCTTCCACAAGGATGAGTTTTACTGAACACATATTTGATTCCAAAACATGAAATGAAGATGAACAATGTAATCTAAATCACAAAATCTTCAGTTTTACCCAAATTGGTTGAAGTAAAATTGAATCTACCCTGCTTAAAAAAACTACATCTAGTATTTTGTATGAGCACCGTGATTTTGAAGGACAGCCCCAAGTCTTCTAGGCATGGAAGGAACAAGTTGGAGACATATTGCAGCATCTACCTTTTTCCATTCTTCCAGAAAAACCTCTTTTTGGGCCTGGATGCTGGATAGAGAGAGATGCTCAACTTGTTGCTTCAGAATTCTCCACAGGTATTGAATTTAATTCAGATCAGGAGACATACTTGAACATTCAATCTCCTTCAGCCTGTTCTTCTGCAGAAATGCAATTGTAGCTTTCCATGTGTGTTTTGGATCATTGTCGTTTTGGAAACATGCACAAGGACCAAATGTATGGAGTGATGGCAGCATCTTCTCCTTCAGTTTGAGCAGAACATTGTTGAGTTCATGATACCATCAATGAAATGCAGCTTAAACACCAGCAGCACTCATGCAGCCCTTAGGTCATTGCCACCACCATGTTTCACTGGTGGCACCATGCATTCTTCTTTGAAATCCCCACCTTCGCATTTTAAAAGCATTCGTTCCAAAAACAGGGATCTTTGTCTCATCACTCCAGAGTATAGAGTCTCAGTAGTCTTCCTCTTTTTCAGAATGGGCCCAAGCAAAATCTAGGCCGACTTTTTTATGGATGGGATTAAGGAGAGGTCCCCCAAGGCCAGCAGGACGGTCTCCACAGACACCTGCTGGACTCAAACCCCATGCCTCAGAGACAGGGATGCAAAGACGTATCACACACACTGGGGCAGGTGGACTGCAGCCCACCGACACTCACACAAAAGATAAACAAATGAAATCAAAAATTCAGCACCAAAGAGTCTCTGCTGACTGAACATAAAACATTTGCAATGGTCCAAATTTTAACAAAATCATCAAGTGAATTGGTAAGACTGTAAAAACAGAACTCTATTCGCAACGGAGCAAACAAATGTCTCTTAAAGAGAAACAGAGCATCATCAGACCCGGTCCCCTGGATCCGGTTTTTCCGGGACATCCAAACAGCCAGCTTGGCTTCAGCTGAAAGGAAGTTCAACAGTGTGTGAACGCTTTTTTTCCGAGTCTCGTATTTGGGACCGTAAATGAAGCAAACCAAAGTAAACCGTTTCCCCCAACCCCTCAAACAACACCTGTAGAAAAGAAAAGAGACTCGTCAGACGCTGACATTCAGCAAACAGGTGGACCACCGACTCGCTAACTGAACAAAACGGACACCCATCCCCTGTGCCAGGATTGATGTGTGTCAGATATCTGTTCGTGGTTATGATCCCATGCACGACCCTCCACTGGAGGTCACCTGCCCGTTTTTCCACAGGAGCTTTGTACAGGGATCTCCAACAGCCCCTCGGGGAAAACCCGGCGCCAAAAAAAAACAATCCACCCCAACACTCTGACATCTACAAGGAAGCGTACATTTAAAACCTTCATGGACACTAGGTAGAGGGTCTTCCTTCCTATTGCCTCCAATTTCCCCATCCGTGGGGATGTCCAATTCTTTTTTGATAATCGTCCGTGCCTAAAAACACTCTCAAAAATGAAATACCTTCAGAGACCCAACTGAGGTCCCCGGGTAATGTCGGCAACAATGCTTCCACCAAGTGCCCTAAATGCAGCGCAGTGCTCTTCTCCCAATTAACTTCAGCTGAAGACGAAGAAAGAAAGAGTTGAGTTGTAAAAAAAAAAAAAAACTTTAATAATTGATTAACACTTTACAAATCAAAAATTACACGGACAGGGAATGAGTTCGAGCAGCACAAGAGAAAAAAAAACATCTGAAAAACAACTAAAAAATTCAGCACCAAAGAGTCTCTGTTGACAGAACATAAAACATTTTCAATAGTCCAAATTTTAACATCAACATCCGCATTTATCATCAACTGGATTAGTAAGATTGTGAAAACAGAACTCTATTCCCAACTGAGAATCGGGAACCAAACTTCTCTTTAAAAGAAACAGGACATCATCAGACCTGGTCCCCTGGATCAAGACAAAAAGGATGGAAGGAAGGAGAAAAGGACGAAAGAAAGTAAGGAAATAAGTTCAAGCAGCACAAGAGAAAAACACGTTAACTCAAAAATTCAGAAAGAAAGAACAAGAAAGAAAAACAATCAGTACTTTCGGGAGAACTACCAATCAATTTGTAGCGCCGACAGCACTGGCAGGAAATGACGTCATATTCGCGCCTGCGTGGACTAAATGGGAGCCATCACAGATTGGGTAGCGACAGGTCCAAACAAATGCAGCCTGGAGGGCCCTTGGAGCTTTTCCCGACCGGGACCGGACTGAACAGCTATTGAACCCTGTCCGGAACATCGACCCGAACCTAGAACGGAGCTTTCCGGTGAGCTGGAGTTCAGCACAAGGCAGCTTCGGTTCTCTAAGGTTTGTCCGCCGGTTCTATTCTTTTAAAATGGACAAAAGCTCAAACAATGCTGGTATTTGTAGTTCAAACGGAAAATTCAGCGCTTAAAAACCTTTGCAAAGATGTACTTCGTCTGAAAACGAGCAGGTTTATGCAGACGTTCGCTGAAGAAGGTGCCTCTTCGGACGTTTCAGGGACAAACCTGAACCTGATGAAATTCTAATTAAAAGACTTTAAAAACAAATCAGTTTTAGCTTCGGGGGCAGCAGAGCCCGTAACCATAGAGAAAAGATCATTAATGCCACACAGACTCATGCATGTGTAATGTTTGCCTGCGCAGACCCTTCAGCTGCTACGGTTTGTGACCGACATGCTTTGCGTTGCAGGATGTTGTCGTCGTTTAAAATACCAAAGAAACAACCTGGAAGCTCAGACTCCTCCCACTTTCATGTGCAGTCTCCATTGTCCTGCCTCCAGAGCTCCGCCCCACTGGTTAAGGTAGTATTCAGTTGTCCTCTTTTTTTGTCATTTGGTTACTCCGTTCAGGGGGTGCCACTCGCCTCCATCTAACCTGCTGTTTTCTCTGCATCGTCTTCCCTCTGTCTATCAACCTTCATGTCCTCCTTCTCTACGTCCTCGTTACGCCTGTCCTGTAAGCATCTGCTAACCCGAGACCAGAGCTGAGGTTCCTGCCTCAAAAGTAGCACGAAACTCCTTCCATGAAGGATATTGTGGATACGAAATACAACAGCAGAAGGTGGTCTGAGGCAAAAAAATAAATAACTTCGCGCTCATTTGGTATTGTCGACACGTTTTTTGTGTCATGATTCCAAGAACCACTAGCCACAAAGTCACAGGCATCTCAAAGCACAACATGAGTGATTGGAGGCTGTTCCTCAACCATAGAAGAAGATAGATGCTAACTTTTGTTTCATCCTGCAATTACACCGGCTGCGTGTTCATAAAAGCAGTTTTATTTGTTGGTTGGTTTTATTTTATTGGTTTGGGACTTTACTATTTATTAGCGCTTGTCCGCCTCCTGTAACTGGAGGAGGCTCATGCGTAAGCGGTGCAAATCCCACAAATCTTTCTCCAGACCTTTTGTTTTCACACCCCTGTTCCATAGATGTCCGTCTTGAAGTCAGTATTAATCTGACAAGGCACAAACGACAATTATTAATGTCTCCTTCTTGATTATGTTTATGATGGCTCGTCAGTGTTTCGAAGCGAACGCCACCCACACGTCACTACCGAATTCGAGTCCCCTATTAGTTACCGTGCTGGTTTCTGCTATTCAGTGTGAAATGTTCAACCGGTTGAACTGTCAGCACGTGATCAATGAACACCTGATTTGTATAGAGCCCGCAACCGGACTTAAAAACATGCGTAACGCTGCGCAATCATGGACGTTCTGGAAGCCAGAAATTCTTATCTGCGCCATTTTAAAACAAATGGTTGAAGAGGATGGATTTAAAGACAGGATTTGGGGCTGCACCATGGCTACCACCTAAGTCACTTTTGCAAACTAAAGGATGAAACATTATTTAGAATATTTACCATTTCACGACGTCATCCTAGAGCCGGCCTCTGCAGCGTGTTTGCGTTTCTCTCATGACAACAGGCGACATTTGAACTATTGTTAAGACGGATGTGCATACCATTTATCTGCCTTTAGAAGCCCATCACTACACTGGTTCACAACCTTATATATGTCTATGCTAACGACACAAATACACCCGGTGTCTAAATGACTGTCCCCGACCTGGGGGTCTTAAATGAGCCAAGCATCTAAATTACATTTTTTTAAGGAAGTATGGATTATTTGTCTCTCCTGCCGCTTCAAGTCCCACACTAACAATATATTTCTATTGTGTGTGGTCTTTTAATTATGACTGTGCAGGTTTTAGCCATAATCAAAATGTCTATATTGTTTTTTTAGACTTATTTTCTGCAGCGTAGCAGGAGTTCATTGTAAATTCTCATCTGAGATGTTGGCAGCATAGCAGCATTCACTTGTTTACATGCTTTCCCCTTAGCTCAGAGGTGGCCAAGAGCCTCACCCCTGTCTGCCTGCCTCTCCCTGCACTGCTTGATGCTGACAACCTAAATCAGGTGTGTTCAGTCAATCAGGATGTGGAATCGCTTGAGTCAAATATTCAGCAGCAAACTGGTCAGGAAGAAGACGAGCAGGTTTGGCCACCCCTGCCTCACAAGCCCAGGCTTAGTGTAGCAACATCAGAGATATGCAGCTACACAGTTTCAAGACGGATGCCAGCTCGAGATGAGGAAAATGAAGGAAGTAATGGATCTCTTTGTCTGAAAGTGGATGCTTCTCTTCGGAGCAGAGATGGAGACTGTGACTCACCCATGTCAGTTGCAGCATCACAAACCTGAGCTTTTTCAGGAGCGGGTTTTCAGCTGTTCCTGATCCATCCTGATTTGAATAAATAACACCTTTTTAATTGGAAGTTATTTGATATATGTTCTCCATAATGAGAAAGATCCTACAGGAACATGTTAAAAACACAGTTTTCATTGGAGTGGGTCTTTAAGGTTTCTGACATCCTTTTAAGGTGGTATGCCCCATTCAGTGAAAATATCCTTCCTGGTTCTCCTTGGCGTTTAAATGGACTGTGCCATCCTGTTTGCAGGGCTACAAGGATTCCTCCAGCAGAAGCGGGTTAGATGGACGCTATGGCGGGGGGGCTCTCAGCCATGCAGGGAGCGACAGGTTGGTATGCCCCCCCCCCTCCCTTTTTTTTTTTTTTTTTTTTTTTTTTTGTGACAGCTGACTTGATGAAGACTGAAGTTGTTCGTTGTGGTTCCTTGCAGGCCTTTGTTCAGAGAAATGGTCAAAACGCTGCTGGGACTCAACACCCCCAATGAAGGGGCAGTTTCATCGGCCAAACACAGGTCCCCGGCGAGCTGGAGCTGCCAATCACAAGCCAAAGGGTGAGTCCTTCATCACGTCTTCTCCAGCAGAAGCTGAGATGTCTGAGCCCATAAGGTTAACCAAGGAAAGGTACCTAGAAAGTGACTGTCCTTCCCACATCTGGGAGCTACATTTTAAAGGCATTTATGTTTAGACTTTGCTCTGTGGACTTTGGGTTTAAAATTCTCTACAATAGATCCTGCAGTTTTTTTTGTTACAAGCCATGAATACAAAACATATATTTAAACAAACAAATGTATTTGTTTAATTTGTTGATCAAAATCCTCTACAGCAACAAACAATCGCTCACAAATTGAAATGTATGTATGATTGATCATATTTTAGATAGATCTTGAATACCATGGCATTTGAGGACAAATGTTTGTGTTTTCCATGGTCAGGATAACAGCATTGCTTCTCATATGTTGAGTGTTTACAGTTGCAGAGTTTCTGTTCCTTTTTTGTAGAAGATGTTTCATGTTTTTTTCAGATCTTTATTCATCCCCCATCACTGTCAGAAATGACATCCCATAGACCCCAATCTTCTGTTTCCTTCTAAACACTCACACAGTGTTGGCACCTACACAAGACAGTCTAAATACATTTTATTAAGCATAAAGAATACAAGATTTATTTTTATTCCTATAAATATCTTCTTAAAAACAATAAATGTTAAACTAAAGGTTTGAAAGACTAGATTTATTAGTTTTAACTATATATTACTAAAAAACGCATGGCTACAAAAAAGACATTCTAATGACGTTTCAAATCCAAAGAATTATCCTGATGTTTTTAGTTCATATTTATAGTAATTTAGTGAAAAAAAAGGAGAAAAGATTCAATGACCTACCAAAGCTGGATGCGGGATTTGAACCCAGGGTTCTTTCGATTATCAAAAATACCACACAGAGGGACTAACTACATTCACCACAAGAGCAGCTGATCTTTTTAGGGGTTGGTTACTTTTGTAAAGACAGATACCCACACAATGCTGAGTGAAGGCATCGCTCAGGTTGTCACTAAAGGATTTGTTCTTCCATGGATGTTTCATGGTTTTCAAACAGGAATCCTGTGTTTCTGTTGTAACTGCATGTTGGTTGTATGTTTGAACACTTCAAATGAAAACTTCACTTTATTTGATGTGTTTTAAGAAGCTCACATGCTAAAAACGTCTGATCCCCCTGATTTAGAGATTCTCTGGTATAATGAGCTTCAGTCCCGCTGTGTCTGGATGACGGACGCTTCTGCGGTGTTTCCGTCTCTCTGACCGTGTTTGAAGCAGACTGTCACCCAACAGTAGCGGGAAGAGTTCTGGAAACCCCGCTGTCCGAAAAGGGATCCATCAGGTTAAGAAAATGAATGGAAGTTCAGGAGATCCATCCACCATATTGGATGTGTATTCTACCCGCTGTTACTGAAACCTTCACATGCCCAAAGTTGAGTCCCTGGTTGGTTGGCGCGGCCTCCCTGAGTTTAGATTTTTTTTTCACTGGCTTGCCGCGCCCGCCATTCGAATAGCTCTGTTTCCAGACCTTTGCCCCACGCCAACTGCTCAATTCGCACCACAGAACCTCACATTGCGTCTTAACAATTGACTTAACATTGAAACTGGCCGCCTCCGCGGCCCGAATAGCGTTTGATTTGGTGTTCACCATAAGACGATTTTTCTGACATGCATGAACAGTTGTCTGTTTCAAATTAGGCTTGCTTGCCACTGGAGTGAACCAACTGCTGCACACTTTGAGAAGGACTTTTAGTCATCCAGATCACTTTTAACTCTCCATCCTCAACATGCTGTCCAATGCTAATTCATGAAGGAGATCACATGATACAGTGCATCCAGAAAGTATTTCCAGTGCCTCACTTCTTCCACACACAAGCTTGGAACACCTTTCTCTGGACAGTTTGGGAGACCTTTCTCTGGACAGTTTGGAACACCTTTCTCTGGACAGTTTGGAACACCTTTCTCTGGACAGTTTGGAACACCTTTCTCTGGACAGTTTGGAACACCTTTCTCTGGACAGTTTGGAACACCTTTCTCTGGACAGTTTGGTTCATTTCTCTTTGCCGCAGCGCTCAAGCTCCATCAGGTTGGTGGAAGTGTTGGTGCACGGCCATTTCCAGATCTCTCCATAGATGTTCAATTGGATTCAGGTCTGATCTGGCCGGGCCGCTCAAGGACATATTGACAGAGTAGTTCTGAAGCTGCTCCTTCCAGATCTTGGTGGTTTGCTTTGGATCATGGTTCTGCTGAGAGATGAATCGTCGCCCCCGTCTGAGGTCAGGAGCTCTCTGGAGCAGATTATCATCAGGATGTCTTTGTATATTGTTGCAGTCAGCTTTCCCTCTATCCTGACGAGTCTTCCAGTTCCTGCTACCCAAAAACATCCCCTCAGCATGATGTTGCCACCACCATGCTTCACTGTAGGGATGGTATTGGCCTTTTGATGAGTGGTCCCTGGTTTTCTGCAAGCATGATTCCTGCCATTCACTCCAAAAAGTTCTATTCTGGTCTGGTCAGACCACAGAATGTGGTTTCTCGTGGTCTGAGAGTCATTCAGGTGCCTTTTGGCAAACTCCAGACGAGCTTCCATGTGGTTTTTAGGAAGAAGGGACTTCTGTCTGGCCGCTCTACCATACAGGCCTGATTGGTGAAGTGCTGCAGAGATGGTTGTTCTGGAAGATTCTCCTCTTTCCACAGAGGAACGCTCTGACAGAGTGACCTTTGGGTTATTGGTCACCTCCCTGACCAGGGCCCTTCTCCCCCTATCACTCAGCTTAGATGGCCGGTCAGATCTAGAAAGAGTCCTGGTGGCTCCAAACTTCTTCCAATAGAATAGAAAAACACAACAGTAAATTCTTAAACATAGAAGCAATAATAAAGGAAATGAAGGAGATAAAGAACAAAAAAACTCTGCATGCAATAAAATAGGTGACAGAAAAAAACCGATTTACAGAGGCATGGTGGCAGTTTTGCTTTGATCTGTTTGCTGAATGAGCAATTGTCAGTTGTCAGTTGGGTTCTTGTCGTGGGTATCGAGTACCAGAGATGCTCTGTTGGAGAACACAGCCTGGCTGAAGGCACTCATCCTGAGAGGAACCAGTGGAAACTGCTTTAGTAGCCCTGTTTGTCTTTACTTTGATAAATATCTGTAAAGGAGGAGGGGCCAAGCAGTGAGCAGGTTGTTTTTTCAGGATATGACAATGATGGTGGGCTTGGGGCTTTCTGTCTAATGCTTTTAGAGCTTGTTTGTCGAGCGTTTTGATAGGTTTTAGAGTTGTCATGTTGGCTAATGCCCAGCTGGATAAGCAGTATGATAAATTGACATGATCACTGGAGCAAAATACAGTTTAGCTGACACAAGGGTTAAGGTCTTCCTGATATATCTACAATTGGAAAAGTTGAATTAAATTTAGTTAAGAGTTTTCTTTATATAGTGTTTAAAATTAAGTTTTGAATCTAAAATTATTCCAAGGTATTTAAATTCTTGGGGCACTTCAAGCCTTTGACCTTGCAGCGAGATGTTGGGATCTGGTTGCATACTCACTCTCTCTGAAAAATACAGACAGTTTTAGACGTATTTAGATATAGCTGTGAGCTTTGCAACAATGTACTTGCATTGTTCATGACTGATGTGTGTTATGCTGCTTAATATTTGTTTTGTGCATAAACATATATAACAGCATCGTCCGCATATAACTGACCTGTTACTATTGCTGGACAGCAACCTGCCAAATCATTAATGTTCAGGCTGAACAACAGTGGACTTGGATGGACCCTTGTGGCACTCCAAGTAGGTTTTCACAAGTGTGGATTTGGTTTGATGAACATTAACATACTGTAATCTTGATGTGAGATATGACTCCATCCATTTTAATGACTTATCGGAAAAGTTGACATTTTTTAGTAGTATCTGGTGGTTGACCGTATCAAGAAAAACTCCCCCAACAACACCTCCTACATCAAGCTAGGAGTTTATTTTCCCCAGAAGGAAGCAAACGGCTGTCTCTATTGAAGGATGTTTTCTAAAACCAAATTGCACTGAGCATTTGGCTTTTATTTTGATGCTGGATGAATTTTTCTGCCACCAATTTCTCAAGCATTTTGGATACATAGGGAAGTGTAATGATTGGTCTATAGTTGCTCGTTATTATTGGGTCTCCTGATTTAAGGATTGATATGATAACTGCACTTTTCCAACAGTCTGGAAACACTCCCTCATTTACAGGATCATTAAAGATGTCTGTAATTGGTGGGAGAAGAAGTTGTTTGTGAGTTTTAAGAAGTAATGTATCCAAGCCATATGCGTCTTTAGCTCTAGTTCCATTTAAGCTCACAGATTACCTTATCAACCTGTGATTGTGACACTGTGTGGATGTCAAAGACTTCAGTGTTGATTAGCATCCGAGTTACCTGCCTAACCTCAGGGCCTGAGTTCTTTGGTACATGTAGTGCTATATTAATAAAGTACATATGAAGTGCTGTTGGAATGTCCTCAGGGTCCCGGACCGCAGTGATGTCGATCTGCAACTGTTTGGTTTCTGTGTGTGTGGCTCTGTTGTCATTTTTCAATATTTGCCCAGATTTCTTTAGTATTTCCTTTAGCATTTAGTATTACCTTTAATGCATGCTTTAGGTTTTCCCTGAAAACAGAATCAGGATGCAGTCTGACAGACTTGTGAACAGATTATGTTTTCTGTATCCTATCACATTTATTGCTGAAATCCAGATCTATACCTCCATCTATAGCTACAACTTTTCAACTCCTGTCTCTAGTTTGGGGGTTTAACAAAAATAAAACATAAAAATTAACATCTTATAGAGCAGTGGTCCCCAACCTTTGTGACTGCAGAACGGTCATCCCATGAGGAGGGAGGGGGACAGAAACTGTTTACTAGAATACGAACATGTGCTTTAAACTTAATAGTTCTGACAATAGATTTGATCATCATTTCACTCAGTCATCTGACATTTTGGAGGATTGATAGAAACATAAACATCATTAAGGTCTCTTAATGTAGTGTGGTGTCAGGAGTGATTAAAAACCAGTTTATTTTACTATTATAAGATCATCTCATAAAAAACTGTAAATACAGAAACACATTGTAACCAACAAGCTATTATTGATACTCAATAAGAAAGTAATCAGATTACTTTGAAGCTCCATGCAAAAGCTCCTGGAAGAAACATTTTAACACAACGTTTCAGAACAACTCAAACTCATGACACCAACTAAAAACAAAACTAAACCCCCTGCCCTCCAGCGAGTGGCTGCTGCCTGCAACACCCCCACACACCCCCCAACCCTCCCGCAGCACTGCTCCTCTTTTCTGTGCTTCTGAGTGGATGAGCTTGTCTGAGCTTTTATGTGAAAGTCTCATCTCTATGCAAACAGGCGCGGTGTGTGGGAATCACCTGTTGGGATAAATCCAGATTTTAATCAGGATTCCTGGTAGTCTGATGTTCTTTTGTCTTGAAGTTGTATCCTGTTCTTCTGTCTGTTCCTACACTGATCCCATCCACAAAGAAAGGTTCCACATACAGCTGCTCTTGTGCTGCATGCCTCCGAACTTTTAGCCTCAGAATCTTCTTTGAATCTCCTGTAGGACATTAGATGAAGACCAGCATCTTCTGGAACATTGTCAAAGTCCTTTTAATGCTGTGCGGGTACATTTCAGTGATCGTCTTGCACTCATAACTCAACAAAATAACACGATAGAGCTATACAACCGGATGGGCTTTTGAGAATCCAATCTCAAACACACAATGCTGCTGTTTCCCGCTGCTCCACCAGATGGCGTCCTAAGAGAGCTTCAGACCGGCTGCTGCCAACTGACGACAAATTGCAGCACCTTCACCAACCACAGAGGGCAGGTGAGTGGGGAGAAAAATGATCGCAACAGCAAACTAAATGATCACAACAGCAAACTAGTCAACTACTGGCTCAACAATAACCAGAGTGATCAATACCCAGATTGATTAATCAGGCTGATGAAACCTCATTGATCAGTGGTCCTGGTTTGTGCAGATGTGTCCCTTTCCCTTAAAAACATCTCTGTGGACTCTCTGGCTGACTTGCGAGGTGAGGGGCATGCTGGGAGTTGGATTTCATGTCCACTGCAAACCAGAGGCAAGTCCACAAAGGACACAGATGAGAGCAAGGTAACAGGAAGTCTCTGGATCTTTCAAAGTAAAGTTAATTTCTAGGGAGTTTAGAATAAAAATACATCTTTTAAGGTGGTATTGATGGTGGATGTTGGCTCATTTATAGTGGTTCTGTAGATATTCTGTTCTTTTAAAGGTTTTGTTAATTATATGGACTCCATGAAGTGACGTGGAGCCTTTGATTACATAGTTAAGGTGGAATATGTGAGGCCAGCGTTGGTTCTAGATGTACCACCTAACTGAACTTGAGCTCTGTCACAAAGAGACTACTGGACATTTAGATCGGGTCCAGGTTCTTTTTTTTCTCCATCTTTGTTGTTGTGTCATGTCAGAGTGACTCAGAAAAGCCACAGAATATCTGTCAGAGTTTGGGACAAAAGAAGAGCTCAGAAGACTGGGTAACTTCACCAACCAGAACCAGAATCAAGATCCGGCTGTCGGCAGCCTCTCCTCTCTCAGATGTCCGTCAAAGCCCCCCCAATGTGGAGAGGACATGGCCTAATGGGAGGCAGAGACTGGAAATGCCACAGCAGGACGTGATGGAGACCCAGAGAGACAGATGGAAACGGTTCAGAAAGGGGCAGAGCTCTACTGTCCTGCCAAAGAAACCCAGAGTCACTCCAGCAGAACCCAGTGAGTTTGAGACCATCCTAACTCACACGTCCAGCTTTGAGCTATGTTTCCATGACAGCCTGTGTCTGCAGTTGTTCTGTCCAGTGAGGAAGAAGAGGACTCGGGGAGGTGTGGCCTGGAGGAGGATGGAGGAGGATCAGAGGCCCTGCAGGTTAGTGGACTCTTCACCAGCAGCTGAGGCGGAGCTTTGCAAGTGTTTACCCATCTTTCACATGCACGTGCAGCCGACCAGGCCCACATCTGGGATCTTTACGAGATGTTGTGCATGTGCACACACATTCACACTCACAAAGCTGCATCACTTCTCCCTGTGCTCCTTCTGCAGGTTTCTCTTCAGCCCTCCCCACCTGTGACTCCGCCTTCCTTCTTGGAGGTGCAGTTCAGTTCGCTGCACGTCGGACTCATGCAAGCACACGCCAACGGAGCAGCAATGGTGCGTCAGCAAAAGACGTAGAAGCCAGAGTCATGTTTGAGACGAGGGTCTTATCCCCAAGGATTGACAGTGAAACTTCAGGCTTCAAGTGAAACTCAGATTCACCTGCCAGAGTCTACAGGTCACCTTCAGGAGAACCTGGAATGATAAACTTTATTTAAAACGTCACAGTGAACACACAGTTTTAGAGGGGAAACAGAACTTCTGACAAACGAATGATTTTTAGTGTTTTTGGTTAAACTGAGATGAAGATTTTGGAACCGTCTCTGTTCCTCAACATCTACAGTAAAAGCAGGAACTCTTGCTGCGGCTGTAAACATTAACAAGCAATTAAACGCAGCAGAACGCTCATTAAGGCTAAAATGACGGATCAGAAGAACAAGGTGAGAGCACTTTCACTCCAGAGAACAGCTGTGAATGTTCTGCATGTTCTGTCGTCTCTGCAGGTCACTGAGGACTCCATCATTCTTCCTGTCAAAGGTAACACAACAGTAAGACAACACCAGTATACAATGCAAACATAAAGGAAACACATCACAAACGTGTCAGAAACACAAGAGTAACACAACACCAGAATGTGAAAGAAACCTTAAGAAATACATCAGGAATATAACAGGAACGCAGCACATAACAGCATAAGAACACAACGAAGGAACAAGATACTAGTATAGCAGGAACACGACAAAAAAAACCCCACACCAGCGGAACATGAAGGGAAGAATTCACAAAGAGAATACAAATACATAATGCTAGCAAAACACCAGAATATGGAAGCATAAGCAAAAAACAACCGGAACAAATCATAAACATAGCACAAAAACGACATGAAAATGGAAGGAACACAATAGGAACACAACAACAAAGGAGCACAACTCAGGAAGAAGACACTAATATGACAAGAACACAACATGGGAATGAGACAGAATAGAGAGAAGTAATAGAAGACAGACCCCCGGTGCACCAGACTTTCACAGCTTCTAACTTCTTGTAGCCTGATAGCACCTAATTGGAAGTGAAATGTAATTCAAACAAGTTCATGGTGAGTTGCAGGTAATTCAACAGGAGCAAATAGCAGCTGGTAATAATAATTAGAGAAAATCTGCTTTAGCATGTCAATAGAAACATGTTACTCATCTAATCTAAGCGCACAAAGCAGAGGGAATGGGCCGCCATGGCCCGGTTTACCAAACCATCTTCCGTCTGCTTAGCTTCTCCAAGAGAATGGATGTAATAAAAGTTATAATTATTCCCCCAAACTTCATTACAGCAGGTGAGGTAGAGGAGCAGTAAGTTAAATAATCTCTGATTACTAGCTAGTCTGGCAATAATCCTGTCCAAAGAGGAATGTTTTAATCCTAACTTTGAATGTAGAAACTGTGTCAGCCTCTCTTACATGAGCTGGGAGCTTATTCCATAAAACAGGAGCTTGGTGACTAAAGGTTCTACCTCCAACTGTGCTTTTAGAGGTTCTAGGAACCACAAGCAGTCCTGCATTTAGTGAGTGAAGTGTTCTGTTTGGTTGGTAAAACACTATGAGATCTACTACCATTCAAGCCTTATAGGTTAGCAGGAGGATTTTGAACTTGATTCTAGATTCAACTGGGAGCCAGTGAAGTGAAGCTAATACAGCAGTAATGTGTTCTCTTCTGCTGGTTCCTGCTAACAATCTAGATGCTGCGTTTTGAACAAGCTGAAGACTTTTTAAAGAACTTTTAGGACACGCTGCTAGCAAAGAGTTACAGTAATCCAGCCTAGACGTAACAAATGCATGGATGAGTTTTTCAGCATCGCTTCTAGATAATATGTTTCTGATCATGGAAATATTCTGTAGATGAAAAAATGCAGTTTTACAAGCCTGTGATATGTGAGCCTTAAATGATAAATCCTGGTCAAATAAAACCTCCAGGTTTCTAACTGTGGGATTGGAGGCTATATTTACACCATCCAGGGAGACCATCTGAACAGGTAGGGCATCTCTGAGGTATTTTGGGCCTAGTATGATGACCTCAGGTCATCATCATCTGCATAACAGTGAACATTAATACTTGTTAATCCAGTGTTTCCTGATTATGTTCACTAGAGGCAACATGTAAAGCATAACCAGGATGGGTCCTAGAACTGAGCCCTGTGGGACTCCGTAGCTAACTCGACTATAATGGGTGGAATTTCCATTTACATTGTAGATTACATAGATAACAACAGAGGAACATGAAGACAGCATGAACACAACACGGACACATCAAAAACATTACACAAAAAGACAGCAACATTTCCAGCTCTTGGATTCCAAAAAATATTAAGTGGCTGGATTATTCTGACAGTCAGAGGTAGACCGGAAAGAAAATCTGCTTTTAGTGTTGAAAATTTTAAGGATCAGCTTTACTTTATAAAGTATCTTTAATTCAGAATCATGAACTACAACCGTTTTTTTAGAACATCCTGTCCAGCCTGCAAGTTCTCCCTAGAGAAACCAGTCTGTGATCAAAGAGGGTTCTTACTTAAGCTAGAACCCGGTTCTTCATTAAAAGGAAAGTGTACTTCAGAGGATTCTGCCGACTTTCTTGTGTTCTCTAAGCTATTTGATCTGGTATCTTTTCAGGGGCGGATGAAGGCCAGCTGGTGGTGGTGGCGTCTCAGGTTTGGGGTTACGGAGTGTGGGACGGGGGCGTTGCTCAGACCGGGACTCTGCTAGCTGGCTGGGAAGGCCCAGCCCCCTCATTGCTCTTTTTATGGGTATCGAACGCCCAGGCTAACATGCTGCACAGAGAGCTGTCGGCCATCCAGTCATCTTGCAGTGCCACAGGTGATCAGGAATCTGAACGTCAGTGAATGCAGTGCTGATCTGCAGACACCTGCAGATGCTCTTTGAGATGTTGGTGGACCGCTGCAGGTGGATGAAGCAGACTATGACGGTTCTTCTGTTCATCTCAGGCCCCTCCTGCTCCATCCTTCTGCTGGTTCTGAAGGAGCATCTGCAGGAGCTCCAGGCTGCTCTGCTGGCCTCCATCCTGGACCTGCAGAGCTATCAGCAGGGCCGCTCCTCTCATGGGGGGCCGGCGTCACCCCTGGACTGGGCTGATGGGCTGACGCTGGTGCACAGCTGTCCCTCGCCGGTGGACCAGCACTTCCTCCGTTTGCTGGGTCGCTTGGCGGTGAGCTTCTGCTGCCCCCACAGCGCTATCAGAACCTCAAACATCACATCTCCTGTGCTGCGTTCAAGGACATCAGATAAATCTAGTGAAACAAACGTTTATCGTCACATTAAAGTCCAGCTACCTTTACATAGAAACACAAAGGATGAGTTTAAGGACGGCGCAGACTTTTCTGCGCTGGGAAGGATGGTATCCTTTCAATGGCCCCGCCCCCCTTGGCTGGTGGGATCTACTCAGACTTTTTCTGCTTCTTTGGTGATTGATTCTGATTCTGGTTCTGGCAGGGGTCAGATCAGCTTAGGAGCAGTCACAAGAACAAATCCAAACCAGGATTGTCGGATCTCCTTCAGCTGCCCTCCAGGTACCAGCAGCAGGACCTGAGATTCTGACCTAGAGTCTGGTTGTGTGTTTTAACCTAGAGTCTGGTTCCGCAGGCTGATCCAGTACCCTGTCTCTCCATGCAAGGGTCGGATCACTGTGACCCGGGAGGACCTGGCCTGTCTTGATGCCGGCGAGTTCCTTAATGACGTCATCATTGACTTCTACCTCAAGTCAGTGTCCAGGCCTAGCCCAGTCCGGTTCTGTGTGTGTTAAAGTGTGAGACTAGCTGGTGTTTGTGTACAGGTATCTCATCGTGGAGGGCGTGGCCAGTGCCGTGGCTGAGAGGACCCACATTTTCAGCAGCTTCTTCTTCAAACAGCTGAGCCGACGCCACATAGCTGGAGAGGAGGATGAGGACTGCACCCCCTCTGTCTCGTAAGTGCCCCACCTCCCTCGCCCTGTCTGCTGGGCTACGAGAGTTACTCTGTTCTTGTCCCCCTCACAGAGACCGCCACCGCCGACACCAGCGGGTAAAGACGTGGACGCGCCACCTGGACATCTTCACCAAAGACTTCCTGTTCGTGCCTGTCAATCAAGCGTAAGCTCTCCTCTTCTTCACTTCTCTAGATGCTGTTGTAAGTCTAGAGTCGTTTGTCTGCTGTCTTGTTTATTAGGTTGTGAATCTGCTGTCTTTTGTTTGCTGTTTTGTGTATCTGTTGTTGTGCGTCTGCTTTCCTTTGTCCTCCTCAAATCTGACTCCTCTCTGCAGTTCTCACTGGTTCCTGGTTGTGATCTGTTTCCCGGGTTTGAAAGAACCTTGTCAGGAACAGCATCAGATTCATCCATCAGGTGAGCTGCTCTGATCCGTTCTGACCCGGTTCTTGTTTGGTTGAGTCTGGTCAAGCCTCACTGAACCTCCCTTTGTGTTTCTGCAGCTGGAAAGCTGGTTGGCCCGAGGTTTGCGCAGCGGCCGGTAAATATGCCGTTGTGCACAGATGTGCACGTGTGCTCTACAGCAGTTCAGTTTTTCAGAGATGGTGCTTCTGTGTGTGTGTGCACGTTTACTGTTTGCTGTGTGTCTGCAGGACTGCACTCTGCAAGGCTGCAACAGAAAAACTGTGACGAAGAGGTGATGATGGTCCTTCATCTTCTGTTTACACACTTAAATGTTCTTCTGGTTTTCCCTGACTTTGTTTATTTCTGTTTTTACCTTCATTTAATTTGATTTAGTCCAACATTTTCCTAATTGACGTCTTTGTGCTCTTGTGTTTACTTTTTGACCCAACATGGAATCCAGTTATGGGACCTGCAGTAACCAGCGAGTGAAACAAACGTTCAGCGTAGACAAATGAGCAAACTACCTACCTTTTGACTGCAGTTTGCCTGTTTAGCTATTTATCATCACACCCATTCACTTTCACACACAGCTGCACTCATTCATGCATTCACTCACACACACATTGTTCAAGGTTTCAACCAGGACACTGGGACCACTGATGTGACAAACATGAGTGGATAAAGTATGAACCAAAACTGGGGTAAACCAGAACTTTATCCCTGCACCACTGCCCTCTTCTGGTCATTTTTAGTTGCTCCCCCTTTTCATCTTCATCTTTCCATGAGGATGAATCTTTTTCCTCTTTCCCTCTGTCCACAGTTTCTAATGGTCATGTTGTTCAGTCAGCTGTTAGAGCTGGTTCTGAGGTCCAGTTTGTGTTCTGCTTTGCAGGCCCTGCATTCTGGTCATGGACTCTCTAAAGATGTCTTCACATGATGGCGTCTGTAGGCTCCTCAGAGAGTGAGTTCTCCCTCCATTGTGTCAGAGCTTTTTCCTGTGTCAGTGTGGTCATCAGAAGGACCACCTCCTCTCAGCTACCTGCAGGTGGAGTGGGAGTTGCGCAGGAAAACACCCCGCCTCTTCAGCACGGACAAGATGAAAGGATTGTCCTGCAGAGTTCCTCAGCAGGACAACTCTAGCGACTGCGGCATTTTTCTGCTGCAGTTCGCTCACAGCTTCCTGCAGGTGAGCATGTGACCAGCAGGGGGCGGGGCCTAACCACAGTTGTTTACACCCCTGAGCTGGACTCTCTAATTGGTCCCTCAGAACCCCGTTGTGAACTTTGAGCTGGCGCCACGCCTGGAGAACTGGTTTTCATGGCAGCAGGTTAGGCAGAAGCGAGAGGAGATCCAGAATCTAATCCTGGAGCTGCATCAGAAGCAGCTGAGCTGCAAGTAACCAGAACATCTTTAACCCAACTGGATCACCGCGCCGGGATGAAACCAGAACATCTTTAACCCAACTGGATCACCGCGCCGGGATGAAACCAGAACATCTTTAACCCAACTGGATCACCACGCCGGGATGAAACCAGAACATCTTTAACCCAACTGGATCACCGCGCCGGGATGAAACCAGAACATCTTTAACCCAACTGGATCACCACGCCGGGATGAAACCAGAACGTTGTCTCTGCTTCATCAGTTTGTTCAACCGCTCATTCCTGTTTTATTGAATAAAATATTTATTAAAGTGCTCTTTGTGCGCTACGTGAACACACATTCACACACTGTGTTTTGTGTGCTTGTTTTGAGTGTGTGTGGTTGTTTATGCATTTGCTTGTTTTTTATGCGTTTTTGTATTATGAATGTATTTGGGTGTTTGTGTTTGCTGGTTAAAGTGCCTCCAGCTGACAGCGTTTTTGTAAGATGATCCATCCAGATCATTAGCTGGATTAGATGTGTGTGGGGGGGGGGTGGTCGTTCTGGGTCTTCCTCTTCAGTTCTGGTTCTGGGTCAGTTCTGGTGTGGTTCAGGATGGATTAAGCCCATTGTAGTTTTAGTTTAGCCCCCACTCTTGGGGGGGGGGTCAGAGGAGTTCTGGTTTTTAAGACCCTCAAAGGTTTTTTCTCAGTCCGAACACCCCCTCCCCCCGCTAATCTAATTATCCAATTAAAGACAGTGTGTGAGTGTGTGTGTGGAGACGCCTGATTACACCAAACTGATCTCTTCGTTACCAGGTTTCAGTATTCTGGCCCAGAGGTACACACCCACTGCAGGGCAAAGGCAAGGGGCACCTGGAGCAGTTGAACAGGCCATTGAGTGATCAATATTTCAGCTGATATTTGGAAAACTAATTATACAAGTTTGAAATCTCAATGTGTGTATTCTGTACTATACAGTACAGTATCGGTCAATGTTTATGTTGTCTTTATTTCTGTTGTGATTGCTGGAAACAGTTCTCATCATTTTTCCATATCGATTTATTTTCCCAAAATCAAGCTAATTCTTGAATTTAAACTTAACTCAGGATCTGTATGAGATTAAAGGCTGGAAATCTAATTCACGTAAATAAACATTTTCTAAAGTAGAAGTTGATGAATTTAAAGGGGCAGTTCTGGGAATGACTGTTATTAGGACTTTTACGTTGGTTCTCTTTTTTTCTGGAGGTGATAACATTTGTTTTCTACCAGTTTTCTTTGATGGATTCAATAGAGCAGAGTGGCTGCAGAGGTGCATTCATGGTTTGGGCTGGTATCTGTGGATGTCTAAATCCACTATTCGCTTGCGGCGGTATCTGACACTCGTCCACGCCAACGGCTTAGCAAATAGGATTACAGCCGAGAAGAAATCTCCCGCAGCCACAGCAAAGTCCCATCTGCTGCTCTGACAGGAGGAAATCGTGACCTTCTCCAGGTTCTGCCATGACTGCCGCTGGAGGTACCACGGAGCTCCTGGGTAGCTAAAGAACTGCAAACCGAGCAGGACAGGGATCTAGAGATGAGGATGAGGAGGGGAGCCCTGTGGGTGCTTGCAACAGCGCTGCTGTCACAATACTTGCACCCCCACACAGGTGAGCCACTGCCGAGCTTTAGATAGGATAGAACCTCAGATCAGAGCTGCTGAATCTGATGTTCAGATTTTGATTCATTGATTTACAGAACATCAGCTGATTGAGTCATGACTGGAGTTATTGATCTATTGAATTATTATGGTCACTGATGAACATGTGAGGTTCTGGATCTGGGTTCCCTGGATTTGGCTCCTTAGACTTTGGTTCTGCTGCTTCTGGACCTCAGAGTTCTCTCAGAAACTTCAGCGAATGGTTCGGTGGGGTTCTCCTGGACTGAAATGTTAGAATTCCTCTGAATATCATGAAGTTAGAGGCAGAATCTACAAAGAAACTGAGATGAAGTCTCCTGTTTTCTGTCCTCAGATGCCTCCCAGAACCAGATTCTGGGCCCGAAGGAGACAACTGGCCATTTGGAGGAGCCGGCGCCAGACTCTGATCGTCTCTGGTTTAGAGAACACTCCACTTTGACTCGCAGAAAAAGGAACATTCTGTTTCCCAGCGGCGTGAAGCTCTGCTCCCAAGAGACCTTTGACCAGGCGGTCTCCAACCACCTGAACTACTTTCACCTGAGAGGTACAAGGTTCTGCTGCTCTGGTTCTGAATCTGCTGGCTCTGATCCACAACGTCTTCATGGTTCTGATCAGTAGCAGAAGCTGCTCGAGAGAGCAGATGCTCTGTCACAGCTCCTGAAGGGGCTGCTGACGTCTTTGTCAGTGTTTCAGGTCCAGAACAGGTTCCTTCAAAGTGGGTTTGTTCCAAGAACAAGCTGACATGTTCTGACTGAAACAGAGAAACATCTGTCAGTTTAGACTTCATGTAACAGTAAACCTCCAGAAAATTTCTCCTTCTGAGGTGTGGATTTTTGTTCTGCTTTTCTCCATTTCCTTCTCCCGCTGTGATACCAGACTAGTGCTCGAGCATCTGTACATTCATCAAACATCTATTTACCCAGAACTTTATTTTTGGTGGATTTTACTTAGTAAAATCTGCCGTTTCCTGCAGGAGAACCAGTATACGTTTTTTACTGTTCAAGTTCCCAAGAGCTCAACAGGCTCTGGAGAACCTAAAGGGTTCTTCTCGTTAGGAGAACTTAAACTTGTGGGTTTTCTGGTAAGCGCCATATACTTCTGTAGTTCTTTCTTACCTGCATTGAAGGCGCAAAGCGCTTTACAGTCACAGCCCATTCACCCACACACGCACTTGTGGCGGTTCCGCTGCCAAACTCTGACACCAACCCAGACCTGGAGCAGTGTGGGGTTCAGATCCTCAAGGACACCTCAACATGTGGATCTTCCAATGAGAGGTTGACTGCTCTACCCCTGCACCACAGCTGTCCATGATGCTTACTGATGTTCTCCTGTCTAGTGATGTTCCTCTGACAGCCACTGACGTTTTCCTGATGTTTCTCCCAACGTTCTCCTCCACCTTCACTGTCATCATGTCGTCTGTACTTTAGTGTGTCAGGAGACAGTATGGGAGGCCTTCAAGGTCTTCTGGGACCAGCTGCCAGACCAGGAGCAGTACCATAGCTGGGTGGGCCGCTGCGTGAATGGATCTGCCAGTGCCATGGATATTGGCAGGTTCTTCAGCCAATCAGAGGAACACAAGAGCCTGGTGATGAGGGTACGTCCACCACCTTAGTTCCTCCATCTCCAGTCAGAGCTCAAATCATGAAGAACCTGCTTAGAACAAAAGAAGCTCTTCAGTCAGGCTTGACGTTAGATCTTTATGAGAGAACGTTTAGAAGCAGGGAAGTCAGAGAAATGAGGAGAACATGTGATGGACCAAAGGTTGGAGGACACTCCTCTGTTGTCATGGCAATGCGTTTGTGTCTGGGCGTTTGTACCAAAGTGTTCCATTTTGGTCTCATCTGGTTACATGAAGTTTTCCTCCTCTGAACCATCCAGGTGGTCTCTGGAGAACTTTAGAAGGTTCTTGAGATGTGCTGCTTTAAGCAGGAGGACGTCTGGAGCTCTGCAGGATTTGAATCCATGAAGATATCATGTGTTACTAGAGCAACCTTTGCGACTGTGGTCTCAGCTCTTCTCAGATCACTAACCAGTTCCTCAGCGTAGTTCTGGTCTGTTTCCTCAAACTTTTTTCACAAATAAAAACTGAAAAACTGGGCGTGCAAAATCATTCAGCCTCCTTGAGTTAATATTTTGTAGCGCCATCTTTTGCTGTGATTACAGCTGTAAGTCTCTTGGGGTTTGTCTCTATCAGTTTTGCACATCCAGCGATGGAAATTTTTGCCCATTCCTCCTTGCAAAACAGCTGGAGTTCAGTAAGGTTGGATGGAGACCTTTTGTGAGTTTTTAGCTCTTTCCACAGATTCTGGATTGGATTCAGGTCTGGACTTTGACTTGGCCATTGTAACACCTGGATATGTTTATTTTTGAACCATTACATTGTAGATTTTGCTTAATGTTTTGGATGGTTGTCTTGTTGGAAGACAAATCTCTGTCCCAGTCTCAGGTCTTTTGCAGACTCTATCAGGTTTTCTTCCAGAATGTTCCTGTATTTGGCTCCATCCATCTTCCCATCAATTTTAACCATCTTCTCTATCCCTGCTGAAGAAAAGCAGGCCCAAACCATGATGCTACCACCACCATGTTTGACAGTGGGGATGGTGTGTTGATGAGATGTATTGCTGTTTCACCAAACATAACGTTTTGCATTGTTGCCAAAAAGTTGGACTTTGGTTTCATCTGACCAGAGTAGCTTCTTCCACATGTTTGGTGTGTCTCCCAGGTGGCTTGTGCACGTGTTTTGCACGCCCAATTTTTCAGTTTTTTATTTTTGAAAAAAGTTTGAACTGTCCAATAAATTTGGTTCCACTTCATGATTGTGTCCCATATGTTGTTTATTCTTCACAAAAAATTATAGTTTTATATCTCTATGTTTGAAGCCTGAAATGTGGCAAAAGATTGAAGAGTTCAAGGGGGCCGAATACTTTCACAATTTGGTGGTTACCCTCACCACCTGTCTATAGTAATTCAAATGATCAGTAGTATAACATCAGTGAGAGGACAGTTGATCCGGACCGCGTCAAATGAGTTCTCTGTTTGTTCGTTTCAGAGGGTGGTTCTAGCTGCTGCTGTCAGCAGGTCAGTGAACTTTTCCGCTCATCTAGATAGTTTTCTGTTAAATGAATATTTAAACCTTAAATGACAACAAACTGCTGGAATTGTTTGTTCTGTCTGTGGATCCAAAAGCAGCAGAACCCTCAGGATGGTTCTGATCCACTTTCATCATGTGGTTTGTTTTCATTGAAGGAGTCTCTATGTTCAGTCTCGTGACGTTTGTTGTTGTTTGTTGTTGTTTGTTGTGTTTGGACTCCTGTGTTGTGTACCATCACCGGCTGCAGTAAGTCCCCCTCTTCAGGATCTGGTCCGTGCAGGTAGGCCTTCAGAACCTGAAACATCACCTTCAGAGCTGGAATCCGCTTCTGCTGTATTCTCTTTAAGCTCCACCTTCCCTTTGATTGATCTGTTGAGATGGAGAACCACAATCTGTTAGAAGAACAGGGTGATCCGGTTCTCTAGTGCAACAACCAGGAAAAAAATGTTGTTTTTGGGGTTTCTGTGAGTCCAGCTCTGATCTATGTAGAACATTGTTTCTTTTAAACGTTCCAGCTCAGCCAGAGAATCATTTGGTTCAGAGTTCTCCTTAGATTTACTGAAACACCACATGACTGAAAGAAGCTTCTCTGTGAAGCTCATCAAACTCTGGTTCATGGCCTTCAGCCATGTTAGAATAGAACAACATTTAAGTGAATGTTTGTGAAGCAGGTATTTTAAAATGATGTTTCTGAATCTTTGCTTTGTTACTTCCTGAAAACAAAAGCTTTTCAAATCTTATGATTTTGCTTTAGATCCTCAATTGAAGATGATACCAAACTGAAACAAAAAAGCACAATGTTCCTGTCATTGTGTTCTTCAGAGGAACAGTCCTATATGTGAGGAACTGTGAGCTTTTTCTGCTGTTTATCTGACCAAAGCTGTTGTCTGTCCTGCAGCTCAGAGACGGTTCAGAGTCCAGCGATGGAGATGCCATCAGGTAGGAACTCACCTCGGTTCTCTGCCCTGAGGTTCAGCACAGCTAGAACTCAGAAGAAGAGTTGAGAAGAAAAACTGGAAGTTCTTTATTTTAGAGACCTTAGTTTCTTACTGTGGTTCAGCAGCTTTCCTTTAGAAAACTCAAACCACCCACAGAATCCAATTCAACCTCTTGCTGTTTACCTTTAAGTTCTCCAGAATCTGGCTGCTCCTCATCTTTCTGACCTGCTTCATATCAACAGTCCCTCTGGTTCTCTTCGGTCCTCTTCTTCTGTCCAGCTCTCTGTTCCCCTGGCACCCGTTACCACGGGGAGCCAACTCAGCTCCAAACTCTGAAATTCTCTCCCTCCAAACCTCAATAGCAGAAACTCTATAGCAACCTTCACATTCAAACTCCAAACTCATCTGTTTATATCTGCTGTCCCTCTCTGATTCATATTTGATTTTCTGTCAGCTGCTATTAATTGTGTTTCCAATGATTATTTTTGTGACTTTTTTAACCTCTGCTTTTGTACAGTGTCCTTGACTTCCTTAAAGGGCAATTTTTATATAAAATGGATGATTACTATTACAATTATTATTGTTATGAAATTCATTATATGTGGCTCCAAAACCAGAACTAGTGTGTTCTCACATCTGCCGAACATCTGTCAAATAATTAAACTCGATAAACTGATTATCTGATTTGATCCAGATAAGTCTAAATCAGGGTTTTGGATTGATTGGACCCAGTCTGGTTTGATTTAGGTCAGTCCAGGTTTGCCCAGTTCTGTTTGAATCAACCCATTTTGGTCTGGTTTAGCCTGTACTGGTCTGGGTGGGGGTGTAGCTATCCATTTTACCAGCAAATAAATACATATCATAACTTGTGGTGTCCGATATAACTCATTTTGAACGATCTGATTGGATCTGATTCACTGAACTAAAATGGATCAGAACATCTTTCTCCAGAACTTCAACAGTGAGACTCAGAGATAAATACCTGCTATTGAACAGTGAAGTTTTCCAGATTCTTGTGTTTCTTCAAGATAATCAAGTGTAAATAAATATGTGTACAAACAAGTAAACAAGAATGGATGTCAAATCCATTCACATTTGAGTTTGATCAAGTTCATTCCACTGTTGTGTTTCCACATCAGAATAATCCAAAGGAACATTGTTAGAACATTCTAGCAACACTGTATGGTCACACGTCTGTTCAGTGTTTCCACACATCGGACTAGAATAATGGTTGATCAGTTTTTGCTGAAATCACGTGTTTGTCTGCTGTGATGGAACTTGGTCGTTTTTACATTTCAGTCAAATAAGCCTACGAAGTCTCAATCCAGATGGTATTTTCCAAGAGCAGTTACCAATTTCCTTTTGAAACAGTTTTTTAATGATAGAGGTCGATTTGATCATCAATTTGCCTCAGGCAGGTTGATCCGGTTGGATTGTAGGAATAAAAATGAATTCATTGGATCAGGTTGAATGGGTCTGGATTGGCTTGTAGCTTTCTGCCAAACATACTTGTAGTGGCCTGTTCCATTCTGGATCGGTCCTCTCCTGGTTTAAGTTTCCCATGGCAGTCTTTGCATCAACATGTTTGTGTCTCGTGGATTTCCCAGGATAAATGTGGACAGAGTCATTTACAGAAGGATTACCGAGGATTCATGCTAGTTTTTGATGGAGAAAGCGAATCTGTCCATTTATCTGCTCTCAGGATCTGCTTCTCAAACCAAAATATAAAAAATTTCAAATAATTGTTAAGAAAGCAGACTGCCGCTGCCACCATCATCTCATCAGGATTCTACAGATCTGCTGGACGTCTTCAGAAAATTGGATAGTTTACAGTGAGAGGATGAATGTTTGCAGGGATTAGTGTCCTGATCGTAACCTCATGGTGACCTTTGTAAGTACTCCTCTCTCCCCTGACGGCTGGAAGCCAGACTGTGTTTGGCACAGGTTGTACAGGTGGATGCTCAGGTCAGCTCACCCTACGCCCCAATCGGACTTACGTGAAGCAGGATGGAGTGCACGACGCTGATTCCCGTCACGCGCTCACTCTCAGAATAGACTCATAAGCCTATTTACGAGCAGCAGACTGGTCAATGGAGGGAGGGGGACAATAGAGGTGTAGACGTGCCTGAACTCTCGCTATGATCAGGGTCAGTGAGATCACAGGTGGAGCTCCGCCCCCTGGGCTACTGCAAAAAATGTTTAATTCTCAGGAGGCCTTCAGTCGTATGTGTTGATTGAGGCTCCTGCAAAGGAAGTATAGGAGGGGTCCAGCAGCTTAAGAGAGGGGGGTTCAGTTATCCAATCACTTCCAGATGTGTGACCATGCATTGGACAAAAACAAAGGCTGACACTTGAACCAAGCGAAAGTTTGAAACCTTTAAACAAAGTCATGGCAGAGGGTACTGATGGGAAAAATCTCTGATGGCTCTGCAGATTTCAGTTCATGCTCCAGGGTTAAGCTCTGTTGTTGGGTTTTCAGATGGGTGGAGAGAGTGTTTGGCAGTAGATGCATCATCACAACTGGCATGACTTTTAAGGTCAGGTTTTAGAAGTTATCTGTCTTTATCATCATTTTACAGAAGTTACCACCCTGAGTCCTGTCATCGTCACAGCAGATCAGGAGGAGCTTCGACCAAACCACGAAGGAACTACTTCAATTTCTCTGGTCTCTGAGCCTCAGAGTTTCCTTCCAAAAGCAGCTGGAACATCTCCTGTTGGATACCCAGTGGATCTCACCACAACACCTGAAGAGACGAACAATGTTGATGAAAGTTTGGTCCACACAGCTTCCCAGAGTTATGATAAAACTAATCCTGATGTTACTAATCTTCAGATTATTGCTGTGGATCCTGGGGAAGTGACCTATGAGGTCAATGACACACTCAAACCTTGTGATGGTTTGGACCAGGACATGAGGGAAAACAGAACATTCTTAGATGGAACCGATAATAAAATCCTTGAGTACGTTCCTGATGATTTAGAAATGGTTTCTGTCACCAGCCATGAACCTCCATCAGAGGGTGGAGCTGTTGTGGTTCTTCAAAAACCCACCTTAAAACCTGCAGCAGAATCGGTCACTATAGTAATACCAGAGCACAGGACCTCTGAGGTTCCTGAAGACATTGTGACTGAAACCACCACAGAGGGCTTTGTGGTCTCAGAAGACAAGGGAGGACGAGACATTTATTTTAACATCATCACAGTTCTGAATTCAGATAGGGAGATTGTAGAAAAAGTAGAAATGTTACCTGATCCAGCCTCTTCTGTAACATCGGAAGTGGGAACACCACCACCAGATCCAGAACATCCTTTTGAAGAAGCTGTAGAGATCGGCCTCCATGGAGCTGGGATCATTGTAGACACACCTCCACCTGCATTTGTGATAACACACAAAGAAGATGATGGATTATCCATACATGTGTTTTCAGAACCAAAATCTACCAACTTTTCCAAATCAGATCTTTCTCAGGCTTCTATCACAACAATGAAAATGGAGACTAGTGAAGACACAGGACAGGATCAACCTGAAGTTCTGGTAGAGGTCCCTTCCCAACCAACTGAGATTTTAGAAGATAAGATGGATGAAGGTCTACCAACAGCTACAACTAAAAATACATCTGGAAAACCAATAGATGCCAATGATGAAGATGAGATACCTGAACCAGAGGTGGATCTTCAAACTGAGAGTGCTGCGAAAGAAACTGAAACCACAGAGGACGCAATTCCAGAAACAGAGCTGGGGGTTACAGTTGAAACATCACTTAACTTATCAACAGTTAAGCCAGAAAAACCAATCAAGCCAGGTGCACTTGACAGACTGACAGAACTTCTTGGTGCAGCTTTAAATAATCAAGAATCTGTAGAAGAAGCAGCACCAAAGCTTCAACCTCCTCCCCAAAGTGTTGACGTTGATTTAAAACCTGACGGTGCAGAAGAGATGAAACCCTTTAAAAAACCAGCAGAAGTACCAACATATTTTGAGGAAGTGGCACACAAAGCACATGCTGAAAAAGAAAGTACAGGAGAAACAGAACCAACAGCAGAAAGAGTGGCAGAGCCACAGTTTTTATAACAAAAACACAAGAGCCATCAGGACCAACGAGAGCAACCGTAAATAAAGACACAGTCCCTGAAGAAGCACCAAATGAAGCTAAACCCATCACAGAACCGGCACCAGCAGGTGGCGGCGAATCAAAGCACAAATCCAAATCAGAAGATGAATCACAGCCTACGAGAGACCCAGCAAATAAAGCAGAAATAATCACAGAACTAGAACTGAGAAGAGTACCAGCACCAACTAAAGAATCAAGAGGGGAGGAAAAACCTCTCAGGGAACCAAAAACAACTAAAGAACAAGAATCAGAACCTAAAACAGAACCAATACAAACAAGTACAGAACCATTAGAGGAAACATCAGAATCAAGAGGAGCAAAACAAGTTATAGAACCAGCAAAAAAAGCAGAACCAATGCCAGAACTAGAATCAAAAGAAGAATACTCTATAATATCAGCACAAGTGCCAGTACCAACAAAAGAATCAACAGAGAAAACAAAGCCTGTCACAGAATCTGAAAAGGAAGCAGAACAAAGCACAGTACAAAAACAAGAACCAGAAGATGTCATGAAACCATCACAAGAACACCCCCAAAAAACAGCAAAACCGGTAGAACTTATCAACGAACCAAAAGAATCAGAACCAATTACAAAACTACAACCAGAGCAAGGCAGAACAAATTCAGAAGAAACTGAATCTACCGGAATACTAACACAGAAACCAGAATCCACAAAAGAATTGATAAAGGAGGTTCCTAGAGAAGAAGCAAAGACAGCAGAACTCACAAAAGAACCAGCTCAGGAACCAGAGCCCACTACTAAATCAATGCAGGAAGAGAAACCTGTCATAATGCCAGCAGAAGAACAAGAACTAGTTAAAGAGCAGGAACAAGCAAGCAAGCCAACCAAAGAACCAGAGTTCACCAAAGAATCAGCACAAGAAGAGATACCTGTTGAAGAATCGGAAAAGGAACTAGAACCAGTTGAAGTAGTAAAAGATGAATCAGAACATGAAAGAAAACCTACACAAGAAAAGGAACCTACCACAGAAACAGCTCATACAGATGCAAAAATATCAGAGATTTTAATAGAAGAATCCAAAGAAGAAGCAAAACGTGCTAGAGACCAAGCAAATGCAGAAGAACCACTTCAAGAAAAAGACCCAACAAAACAAAGTGGCAAACCATCACATGAAGCAGAACCCAGTAAGGAATTAAGAAGCAACACAGAAGCTCCCAAAGAATCAGAAAAAGAAGCAGAACCCATAGAGTTAAAACAAGAATATGAACCAACAAAAACAAATGCATTAGAAATAGAACCCACAGGGGAACAACCAAAGGTACCAGAACCCACAACTGAATCAGCAAAAGACACAAACATTCCCAAAGTACCAGCAAGTGACCTTGAACCTACAGAAGATCCAGCAGATTTCAGGATTGAAACAAGAACTGCTGAGGCCACAAAAGAACATACGATGGAGAAGACGGAACTGAGAAGAGGGCACACAGAAGAACCTGCACCAGAGACAGAATCTGACATTAATCCAGCTGAAGATTTGATGGTGGTGGATGAACAACAACAACAAACAACAGAACAACCTGCAAAGAGCAGAAATGAGGAGGCCTCACAGAATGATGGAATGCTAGAGAGTTCCAGGGAGGTGGAAGTACCAGAGATTCCTCAGGAGGTCACTCCTGTTATTCTTGTTGTTCCAGAAGATCCAGAGGAGGTAATGCCAGAGACTGGAGTGTTGGAACTACTGGAAGCAGAAGTTCCTGAAGGACCTCTAGTTGATTTAGGTAGAGAGGGTTCTACAGAGGAGGTACCTTCTCACATTGAAGAGCTTAGGATAAAAGTTTCTGAGCAGAGTGGAATAAAAGCAAAAGTCATGGAGACGGAAGACCGTCCAGGAAGGGTTTCAGAAGCTGGAGCCACAAAGGTTGGAGCTCCTGAGTTGCCTGAAGAATTTCCTACCAACCTAGAAACTACAGCCAGCGAGGAAATCGTATCAGAAGCTGCATCAGAGGTCATCCAGGAGGACATCCTCCCTGAATCAGCTGCTAAAGCCAAGGATAAAAGTTCAGCAGATATCAGTGGTTCCCCTGTGGAGATCACTACAAAGTATGTGGTGGAAACCAACAACGGCAACTTCCCAGATCTCCAAGATATTTCAGAAGATGAAGAAGAGGAGGACAACCGACTTGGAAACAATGGCTTCTCGTTGGAGGAGGAGCTTAAGAGCGCGGTAAGTCTGCACCAGCTCTTGTTTCCGAACTGAGCTCAAACTGATGCAATGTTTCTTTGGGTTCTCAGATTGATAACGAGATAGCGGACACACTGCTGAAGCCCCGCGGCTCCTGAAGGACCAGACGGTGGATCTGAGGATCAAGCTGAAAGGAGAAAGCTACAACGATGCTCTAAGGGACCCCAGCAGTGTGGAATACCAACATCTGGCCAGACACTTCAAACGCAGGGTGAGATGAAGCAGATCTTCTGCTTGCTTTGATCCACCAAACTTAACTCTGACGTTCCACATTTTCACCTGAGGATAAGAAGAAGGTCAATGAAGCACTTGATCTGAGAGCTGGGGACAAACAGGCAGAAGATATAAAATGGCTGCTGCCTCAAACCCCGAAGACACAAGGAGAAGAACATGAAAGTGTTGATGAACCTTGATGCAGGTTCAGACTGAGGCATGTTAATGCAACGTTTCAACGGGAAAAAGAGAAAGAGCTGGAGTTGCTAGTGGATCAGAACATCCTCGGATCTTCTGAACCATAAAGCAGAGTTTTTCGTTCATTCTGTTTATCTTCACTCTGATCTTCTAAATGACAAAAGAACCGTGAATCAATGACTGGGTGGGAACCAAAGGCTGTAGATACCAGTTTCCAGTGTTCCAGAGAGGCATATCTTTAGCTGGTGGCTTTAGGAATCATCCCAAACCTGCGAAAGTTCTCTTGGAGTCCTGGAATCTGCTAGAGTTTAATAAAGACAACTTGTCTGCCAAACATCTGGAGTCCATCAAACTTCTTCTTTTTGTCTGACAGGTTGAAGACGCCTTTGAGAAGCTGCCAGGCTTTAAGAGCATTTCCATCATTGAATTCAGGTACCGCCCTGTCTAAAGAGGCTTTTCTCAAATCTCAGGGAGCCTTTGTTGTTCAAGTTTGTTCTAAGATAAAGAACGCGTGGCTCTAGAAGAGAAATTCAACAAAAGATCTAAATGTTTTCTCTCTGGCTGATGTTTTTTCATTTACAGCTTTTTCGCTTTCTGTTTCCAGACCTCAGAAGGACCTGGAACGGTAAGTTCAACCCAACTTCTCATTGTCACTGTGTAGGTATGAGGCAGACTCCTGTTACCACAGTAAAACCAGTAGCAACTTCAGCTGGATGAATCTCATAAGCATCTCCAGGTCTGCAGTCTGACAACGTAAGCCATCCGAAGCCAACAGAATGTCAGAAACTGTCAGAAAACTAACTGAAGGTCTGAAACCGTCAGAAAAATAGCAATGGACTGAAACAGTCAGAAAAGGAAATAGTTAGAAACATGCATTGCAAGCAGCTGCTGGACTTCCAAATTCCCCAGATTGATGCAGAACTTTCTGAGAGCTTCAGACAGGTGGAGGTGTAAGAGGTGCGGAGGTGAGAGGTTTCCTCAGAGGATGAACACCCCGTCCTGATTCTCTCTTCATATAGACCTTCTAAATTTGTTAATTTTTCTCTAATAATTTTGGTTTCTTGTTTGCATTTATTAAAGATGGCAGATTATTTCAATTTTTTTCTTGACATCCATGTCTGATGTGGATCTTTTGTTTGAAGTTCTGACCCAGTTGGCAATGTTTTGCTTTCTCAGCGGTCTGGTGGTTCAGGTGCATTACTCCATCACTCTGGAGGTGGAGGTAGACAGCGGCAGCATCTCCAATGACACTCTGGACTTCATCATTCTGCAGAACAACCTGGTGGAGAAGAATTTTGCTGGTGGTGCTGAGCAGCCAACTGTGATCTACACCATCACTGACTTCCGTAATTACATCACAGAGGCTCTGCACAAGGGCTCTTTCAAGACCAACAGCAGCCTGGACCCTCTGGAAAGTTGTAAGCTGCTGCTCCAGATGTTCTCAACTGCAGAGGATCTGCTCTCCTTGCTCCTCTGATGTTTCTGATATTTTCTGTGAAGCTCTGACAGTAGTTCTCATGTCTTTATTTGCAGCAGCAGCAGCTGAAAACATTTTACCTTTAGCCAAGCCAACCAGTCGACCGACTGATAACTTCAACAACATGGTGAGTCCAAGTTCCTGTTTAACTGAAGGTCTGAGCCATCTGCAGAAACATCTGTATGTTGTTACTTCTTTTCAGGATAACATTCTAGCAGCAGAGAAACCTCCTGATGCTCCAGCCCATGAAGCTGACAGCAGTGAGGTCTTCCTGAAGAAGGAAGACTTTCTGTTCAACCCCATCAATCCCTGGAAAGGTGAGCAGAGGGAGGTGGTCAGCGAAAACGATGTCTTCCTGCTTGATGAGAGGACCGCCGCCCTCCATCGACCAGCAACCTGGAACAGCAGAGTGAGTGCAGATTGCAGACCGTAAGGACCATCGATCTCTGAAGTACTAGCTTTGTGATGTACGTCTCCACAGATCCAGATAACTTCCAGGATGAGGGATTCCTCCTCACTAGCACTCTCAGCACCAGGACAGTTCATCAGGAGGATCCCACAGAACATCCTGAAGATCCTCCTGATATCAACAAACTCCCGTTTGTGGAGACTCACTCTAATGCTTCACTTGATGACCGATCTGGATCTGGTTTCTCTGGAGACGACCAAGAAGCTGATCTCTTGTCGTATCTGCCTCCAATAGAGTTAAAAATTAGTGGTACCACGGAACGAAACAAGCTGCATGTTCTTCCTCCACCTGATTTGGAGGAGGACACAGACGAGAACATGTCTTCAGCAGAACCACCATTCAAAGCAGATGCAGGTGGTTTGGAGGAAGCCACACTGGCTCCTTCTGAAGAAGAGACCTTCAGCAGATACACAGAGGTTCCTTTTTCGAGTCAGGAGCTGGTGACTTCTCACATCAGCACATCTCCACTGTACTCCACCCCAGCTCATCCACCCTTAATTCTACCACAGGTAACCCTGACCGTGAAGCTGGCTCCACCAACAGTGGAGGCATCTGGACTCCAGAAAGACCACACTAAGAATGAGACGTTTTTTAATGAAGGATCAGTCACAGGTTCTCAACCTAAAGTTTGGGCTGAAAAGACAGGGACGGTGTCAGGTCTCGCCAAAGCAGATGTGAAGCTGCAAGAAAACCCTGAAACGATGGAAGAAACTCTCAAAGAGGTCATTGAAACTCCTAAGAAGGTAGAAGAAATCATGACGGATGTGGACAGAAACGATGAGGAGTTAAAGGAAACTCCTGAAATGGTGGAAGAAACTTCTAAGGAGTTGTTAGAAACCAGTGAAAAGGTGCAACAAGCCACTGAGGAGGTGGAAAGAGTCACTGAGAAGGTACAAGAAAACTCTAAGGAGTTGATAGAAACCACTGAAAAGGTGCAAGAAGCCACTGCAAAGGTGCAAGAAGCCTCTGCGAAGGTGGAAGAATCCACTGAGAAGGTGGTACAAGCCACTGAGGAGGCGGAAGAAGCCAGTGAGAAGGTACAAGAAGCTAGTGAGAATGTGGGAGAAGACACTGAGGGGGTGGAAGAAGCCACTGATGATGTGGAAGAAACCACTGAGAAGGTACAAGAAGCCAGTGAGGGGGTGGAAGAAACCACTGAGAAGGTACAAGAAGCCTCTGCGAAGGTGCAAGAAGCCACTGAGAATGTGGAAGAAGCCAGTGAGGGGGTGGAAGAAACCACTGAGAAGGTACAAGAAGCCTCTGCGAAGGTGCAAGAAGCCACTGAGGAGGCGGAAGAAGCCAGTGAGAAGGTACAAGAAGCTAGTGAGAATGTGGGAGAAGACACTGAGGGGGTGGAAGAAGCCACTGATGATGTGGAAGAAACCACTGAGAAGGTACAAGAAGCCACTGATGATGTGGAAGAAACCACTGAGAAGGTACAAGAAGCCAGTGAGGGGTGGAAGAAACCACTGAGAAGGTACAAGAAGCCTCTGCGAAGGTGCAAGAAGCCACTGAGAATGTGGAAGAAGCCAGTGAGGGGTGGAAGAAACCACTGAGAAGGTACAAGAAGCCTCTGCGAAGGTGCAAGAAGCCACTGAGGAGGCGGAAGAAGCCAGTGAGAAGGTACAAGAAGCCTCTGATGATGTGGGAGAAACCACTGATGAGTTACGAAATGCTCATAAGGAGTTGCAAGAAGAAACTAAAAAGGTGCAAGAAACTCTTGAGAAAGTGAAAGAAACCCTTGTAAAGGTGCCAGAAACTACAGAGGAGATGCGAAAAATAAATGAGGTGGAGGAAACCACTAAAACAAAAAATCTGGGTCAAACATCAAAAGTGTCAGGAGAGAGGGAGGATGTTGAACCGATCCATCCTATACCTGACCTTCTTCATACTGAAATCCACACACCTGTAACCACGCCCACATCGGTCCAGGGAGTGATCGAGTCTCATAATGGATCCACCACAGAAGAACCTTCACAACCTCCAGTGTCTGAAATAAAAGTAAAATCAGCGTTGAGATTTTGGAGGAACAACATGTTGGTACCACTCACACAACACCTCCGGTACCTGAGGCCATGGACCCTGATCTGGCTGTGGATGAAGTCCTGGTTGTTGCAGCCACAGCTGGAACCTCGGTTCCGGAGCATCACAGTGACACAATCCTTTCATCTGAGAAGGACTCTCCGTTCACCAGAGTGTCTGATCTGGTCCCTGACGACGAGGACCTATTTCACCAGAACCATGAGGATGTCACTGCAGCTCAGGTCCGCCCTCCATTCTTAGACATCTCTGAGTTCACGCCTGAGGTGGTTAAAGAGAGCAAGACAATGCTGGCTGCAGAGAGCGCCCCAGGTTCTTCAGAACTGGATCAAAGTCTGGATCTTTCCTTACCAGAACCTTCTGGAGGGGAAGGTAAACCTACAGAACATTTTGGTGTTGGCACAGAAACTGTAGGTGTGGAAAAGGAACCATCTGAACAAGAAGTTTTCTCATCTGCTGGGAAAACAAGAGACTCACATGAAGAACCTCAAGCAGAACTTTGGGATGGCGTGGCAAACAGAGACGGGGATTTGAACCTGCAGGAAGGTGAAAACAGCTCTTCATCCTTTGATCTCCAGGCGGTTGAACAAGACTTTTCGGCTGTTTCAGCCATTAACGTCAGCATCGACGTGTTCCAGTACGGTGGCGTAGCAGGTGAAAGTGAAAGCAGTGGTTTCTTCAGCGAAGCTCACAGTTTAGACAGAGCTGCTGTAGCTTTGCCTGCCCAGCCTGGCAGGGCCCTCACCGTGTTCTTCAGCCTGAGGGTGACCAACATGGCCTTCTCGCAAGACCTCTTCAACAAGAGTTCTCTGGAGTACAAAGCTCTGGAGCAGCGGTTCCTTCATCTGGTGAGAACCTAAGGAGAATTCCCTAGGCGGTAAACACTGAGATTTAGCTTCTACTACCTTTTTCATGCTGTTTGTTTTTTGTAGCTGGTCCCGTACCTTCAGTCCAACCTCAACAACTTCCAGAACCTGGAGATCCTGAACTTCAGGAATGGCAGTATTGTAGTGAACAGCAGGATGCGGTTTGGTAAACCGGTTCCCAAAGAAGTCACCCACGTGATCTACCTCATCCTGGAGGATTTTGCCAACACAGCCTACCAGAAGATGAACCTGGCTATTGACAAGTACTCGTTGGATGTGGAATCAGGTGGGAGTTCTGTGCTTTTAGTGTTTGGCATAATTATGAGGACATGTAATCAAAAGTAAATGCACTACTGATAACGCCATCATCAGAGTTGATATCATCAGGAGGTTGGTGGTAGATTCAGTGTCTAAACCAGACATGTCCAAAGTCAGGCTTGTATGATCACATTTCTGGCCTGCAGGCTCCTGTCTTAAAATCAATAACATGTGACCTCCAGCACTCTTGATTGTGATTGACTAAATTACGTTATCAGCCATTTTTATACCTGCGGCAACAACCCATGCGTACTTGACCTTCAGAGCCTTAAGGGCCAACGAGAAGAACTGATTGATTTCTTTCTGTTTATATTTCAGAATCCAATAACTATTTGTAGTATTTTCCTTCACATGGTTCACATGATTTATATTTAGGAGTTTACAGTGAGCATTTAAGAGAGAAGAAAATGGAACATTTTATATGAACCCAGATTTAACGTTGATAAAAGTTTTTTACAGACTTTTTCTTTATTTGATTTCTGGTTTTCAAATCAGAAACTCATGGTAAGTTTGGTATAAATATATTCCGATTTATTTCAGTTTTATGTGTATGTTTTTTAAGTGAAAAAAATCATCAAATAGCTTACATGCATTTACCTATTTTCACCTCACCAAATCTGGCCCTCATAGGAAAAAGTTTGGACATCACATTAACCCTGTTCTGATGAGGCTTCATGCATTCTGAGGAACCTGCAGCTCTAAAAGCCTTTCCCTTGTCAGGACTTATCTAATACCTCAGATAATCTGTCTGGAAGGAACCTGAGCTGCAGCTCGCCATGACTCAGAGTCTGCCTACATTGTCATTAGTCAATGTGCTTGTTGCAGAGCAGCCCCCGATGCGACCTGCACATCTGTGTTTGTAAACCCAAGGACAGCTTTGCAGAAACCTCATGCAGAATGTAGTTGAAGCAGCAGCAGAACAGTGTTAGCTCTTGGAAGGCACTGATCATTAACATCCACAAACCTCTAGATGATTTCTGATTTATGAGCAGCTGCTGGTTTTTGGAGTTTTTTTAACCAGATTGACCAGACCAGATTGATGGAGAAAATATTAGATAAAGACATCATAAGAATGACAGCTGTGAAACTGTCACAAAGGTCTCACATAATAAGAGTGAGTCCAGACTGTGACTGAAGGCAGACGCTGTTGATGGAGCAGACTTCATGTTGCCTGCATGTTTTGCTGAGCTGCGGCTCTTTAATCTGTCTGAGCCAATCATGGTACAGCCGTACAAACCTAATCTGCAGCAATGACTCTCAGCTCTGAGCTCCACATAATCACTGTGTTGCTTTGCTGTGGCAGTCTTGTTGCACAAGCGCAGCTTCAATGCCAGTGGGGGTTTACCTCATAAATCTAAGGGTATTCAGGCTTGAAATTAAAGGAACAAAAACATTACTATGTCTGGAAATCAAACAAGGAGGTTTATTTGCAAGTTCTCACGGATAAATATCTAAAACATTTTAGGAAATTGACCCGCAGATTCAAAAATGTATTCAATCTAGATTGAGGAGCAAAGCTGTGTTTGAAGAGGAAATGTGCTGGGGTGTGAATGAGTCTTTTCATTGTGGTGGTTGGTGATGTGTCTGATGTTTCCTCACTGTGATCCACTCTGCATTGAAGCATCTTTGACAATGATTCTACAGTTATTATTTAAACTATTTGTGAGCCCAACAAGTGTTGTTCAAACAAAGCTGCATCCCTTCTGCTTTTAAAACACCGCTCGTTGTGTTCCCCAGGTGACCGCGCCGATCCCTGCAAGTTCCAGGCCTGTAATGAGTTTTCCAGGTGCATGGTGAACCAGTGGTCGAGCGAGGCCGAGTGTGTGTGTGATCCCGGCTACTTGAGTATGGAAGGTCTTCCATGTCAGAGCATCTGCGATCTGCAACATGACTTCTGCCTGAATGATGGCAAATGTGATGTCCTGCCTGGCAAAGGGGCCATCTGCAGGTGGGAGGTTTACAAAGAGACATCTAGTTACCAGGACACACAAGCAACTGCAGGGCGGTTACTTCCCCCAGAAGGAAGCTTTAGTTAAGGTTAAGGTTTGATCTGATTTATCCACTCATCATATGAGTACCGGTGTTGTCAATTTATCTCAATGATCTTTATGAAAGAAGAGTTCTTTTAATGAATGAAGAAATCACAATTTCTTGTCCTTCTCGTCCTGAACCCAAACTGTGTGACTTGACACACGTCAACTACGTCTGCTAAAATGATAACCTTTAATATACAAGTAAATAATGCATTATGAGCTATTGTGTGGTGAAATAATTTTTATTAAGTCCAAAGGTCCAGTAAGAATAAAAAATGACTCGGGTCTGTTTGTCCGTCCGTCCGTTCGTCCGTCCATCCATCCATCCATCCATCCATCCATTCATTCATTTTCAGATCTTGCTGAATCTCCAATCCCCATGCTGGACCCTATCCCAACTACTGTTGGGTGAAGGCGGGGCTCATTTGGACACCTTTCTGTCACATTAACACACAACCATACACCTACATTCACACTTGGGGGCAATTTAAATTAATCAATGAATGTTTTTTTGGACTGTGGGAGGAAACCGGAGAAAACTCCCACATGAGCAAAGAGAACATGCAAGCTCCACACAGAAAGAATCCAGCTGGGATTTAAAACACAGCCTTCTTTTTGTAAGGGAAGAATGCTGACCTCATGCATCTGTTTCAATCTGTCTGCATACATGTCTCCGTCTGCTCACAGGGACTTCATATTCCAACTGAACTTCAAGCTGTGTTCTTTGCCATAGGTGTCGAGTTGGGGAGAATTGGTGGTACCGGGGGAAGCACTGTGAGGAATATGTCTCTGAACCGTTTGTGGTGGGCATCGCCATCATCTCCGTGCTTGGTTTTCTGGCTTTGGCAACTGGAATTATCTACTTTTTGGCCAGAACACTCAGGGAGCAGTACAATGGCGAGGACACAGAGGACCCTTTGCGGTGAGCCATATCTCCAGGATTGAGCTGAAACTTTTCCTAAAATGGAGGATGTTGATCATGAACTCCTTCTTTTGTAGGAGAGGGGAGAGTGTTCCCACTTTGGAACGGGCTACCAAATTCAACCCCATGTTTGAGAATGATCCTGTTACCACCCATTACTACCGTCGTTATGATGATGGCATGCCCCAGCATGCCAACCCTGCTGTTCTCCAGTACGCCTCAACTCCAGTGACTGTCGAGGAGACGCTCCACATTTACCGCAACATGACCCTGACTCCTGAGGTAAAGAAATATACTGACATTTAATAAACAAGAAGCTGGCGGCTATATGTTAGGAATTCACCAATGTGACCTCAATAACTAACATTAAACTCACAGTACCAGCAGTAATCCCAATATACCAAGCACAAAAAAATGCTCATCAACAGTATTAAGCCCTTCATGATTAGTAGTAAACTCATCATACTAGCATTAAATTCATAACAACCAGCATTAGACCCACCATAACCTGTATTAAACTCATCATAACCGCCATTGAACCCATAACAACCAGCATTATACCCATCACAACAAGCCTTAAACCCACCATGATCAGCGTTAATCCATCATAGCTGTAACTCATTATAACCAGCATTAAAGCCACCATAACTTGCATTAAATCCATCAAATCCATCACAAGCCCATCATAAGAGAATTAAAACCACCATAACCACCATTAGACCCACCATAACCACTATTAGACCCATCACAACTAGCATTAAACCCATCACAACCAGCATTAAACCCATCATAAACAGCATTAAAGCCATCACAACCAGCATTAAACCCATCATAAACAGCATTAAAGCCATCATACCTACCATTAAATCCAACATAACACCATTAAACTTATCACAACTAGCATTAAACCCACTGCAATCAGCATTCAACCCATCATAACCAGCATTAAACCCAACACAACCAGCATTAAACCCATCATAACTACTGTTAAACCCAACATAAATACTATGAAACCCATAACAACTGGCATTAACCCCATCACAACTATCATTAATCCCATCATAACCAGCATTAAACACATCACAACCAGTATTAAACCCACCATAACCAGCATTAAACCCACCATAACACCATTACACTCATCACAACCAGCATTAAACCCAACACAACCAGCATTAAACCCATCATAACCAGCATTACACCCATCATAACTACCGTTAAACCCATTATAACTACTATGAAACCCATTATAACTACTCTTAAACCAATCACAAAACCAGCATTCAACCCATCATAACTAGCATTAAATCCACCATAACAACTGGCATTAACCCCATCACAACTATCATTAAACCCATCATAACCAGCATGAAACCCATCACACCCAGAATAAAACCCATCATAACTATTACGAAACCCATTATAACTACTACTAAAACCAATCACAAAACCCGCATTTAACCCATCATTACTAGCATTAGACCCACCATAACCAGCATTAAACCCACCAAAACACAATTTAACCCATCACAGTTAGCATCAAACCCATCACAACTAGCATTAAAGCCATCATTACCAGCATTAAACCGATCATGACCAGCATTCTACCCATCATAACCAGCATTTAACCCAACACAACCAGCATTAAACCCATCATAACCAGCATTAAACCCATCATAACTACAATTAAACCCACCATAACACAATTAAACTCATGACAACTAGCATTAAACCCATCACAGCCAGCATTAAACCCACCATAACCAGCATTCAACCCATCATAACTAGTATTAAACCCACCATAACACAATTTAACCCATCACAACTAGCATTAAACCCACCATAACCAGCATTCAACCAATCATAACTAGTATTAAACCCACCATAACACAATTTAACCCATCACAACTAGCATTAACCCCATCACAACTATAATTAAACCCATCACAACCAGCATCAAACACATCACAACTAGTATTAAACCCACCATAACCCGCATTTAACCCATCATTACTAGCATTAAAACCCACCATAACCAGCATTAAACCCACCAAAACACAATTTAACCCATCACAGTTAGCATCAAACCCATCACAACTAGCATTAAAGCCATCATTACCAGCATTAAACCGATCATGACCAGCATTCTACCCATCATAACCAGCATTTAACCCAACACAACCAGCATTAAACCCATCATAACCAGCATTAAACCCATCATAACTACAATTAAACCCACCATAACACAATTAAACTCATCACAACTAGCATTAAACCCATCACAACCAGCATTAAACCCACCATAACCAGCATTAAACCCATCACAACCAGCATCAAACACATCACAACTAGTATTAAACCCACCATAACCCGCATTTAACCCATCATTACTAGCATTAAACCACCATAACCAGCATTAAACCCACCAAAACACAATTTAACCGATCACAGTTAGCATCAAACCCATCACAACTAGCATTAAAGCCATCATTACCAGCATTAAACCGATCATGACCAGCATTCTACCCATCATAACCAGCATTTAACCCAACACAACCAGCATTAAACCCATCATAACCAGCATTAAACCCATCATAACTACAATTAAACCCACCATAACACAATTAAACTCATCACAACTAGCATTAAACCCATCACAACCAGCATTAAACCCACCATAACCAGCATTCAACCCATCATAACTAGTATTAAACCCACCATAACACAATTTAACCCATCACAGTTAGCATCAAACCCATCACAACTAGCATTAAAGCCATCATTACCAGCATTAAACCGATCATGACCAGCATTCTACCCATCATAACCAGCATGTAACCCAACACAACCAGCATTAAACCCATCATAACCAGCATTAAACCCATCATAACTACAATTAAACCCACCATAACACAATTAAACTCATCACAACTAGCATTAAACCCATCACAACCAGCATTAAACCCACCATAACCAGCATTAAACCCATCACAACCAGCATCAAACACATCACAACTAGTATTAAACCCACCATAACCCGCATTTAACCCATCATTACTAGCATTAAACCCACCATAACCAGCATTAAACCCACCAAAACACAATTTAACCGATCACAGTTAGCATTAAACCCATCACAACCAGCATCAAACACATCACAACTAGTATTAAACTCACCATATCCAGCATTAAACCCATCATAACTACCATTAAACCCACCATAACCAACTTTAGATCCACCATAACACCATTAACCTCATCACAACAAGCATTAAACCAACATAACCTGCATTATACCAATGACAAAACCAGCCTTGAACCCTCCATAGTCAGCGATAATCCATCATAGCTAACACTAACTCATTATAACGATCATTAAACCCACCATAACTAGCATTAAACCCATCACAACCAGCATTAAACCCACCATAACCAGCATTCAACCCATCATAACTAGTATTAAACCCACCATAACACAATTTAACCCATCACAACTAGCATTAACCCCATCACAACTATAATTAAGCCCATCACAACCAGCATCAAACACATCACAACTAGTATTAAACCCACCATAACCAGCAATTAACCCATCATAACCAGCATTAAACCCACCATAACCAGCATTAAACCCATCATAACCAGCATTAAACCCACCATATCCAGCATTAAACCCATCATAACTACCATTAAACCCACCATAACCAACTTTAGATCCACCATAACACCATTAACCTCATCACAACAAGCATTAAACCAACATAACCTGCATTATACCAATGACAAAACCAGCCTTGAACCCTCCATAGTCAGCGATAATCCATCATAGCTAACACTAACTCATTATAACGATCATTAAACCCACCATAACTCGCATTAAACCCATCACAATACCAGCATTAAACCCATTAAAACCATCACTAACCATCATTAAACCCAGTATAATTCGCATTAAACCCATCATAACCAGCAATTAAACCCATCAAAACCAGAATTAAACCCATCAAAACCAGAATTAAACCCACCATAACCAGAATTAAACCCACCATAACCAGAATTAAACCCTCCATAACCAGCATTGACTAATCATTGCCAGGATTAACTCATTATAACCTGCCTTAAACCATCATAAGCAGCAAACCCATTAAACCTTGATAATAAAAAAAAAAACATTTACAAGCAGTTTAGCAATACCTGACGGGTTCCCACAATACTTTTGTAACAAACTTCTACTGATGACCTCACAGAATTATTTTTTATGTTGATTATAAAAAAGGGATCAGAATATCTTTGTGGATCAGGAACATTTTGGAAGTCTCAACCATATGTGAGACTTCCTCAGTCTAGTAGGGTGACTTTGGCTCTTCAAAGCGGTTGTGACATGTTTTTGGCCCGCCGAGTTGCATCTCAGCAGGATGTTGGCGCTGCGCTGATGGGTATTTTTACCTGCAGCTCCTCTGTCTTATGTAACACTGTCTCTGGTGACCTCTGACCTCTGCAGGAGATCCAGGAGCGTCTCCGGATAATTGAGCTGTGCTGCAGAGACCAGCGCTTTGCTGACTTTGTGCAGCAGACTCAAGTGTGAGTTTTTTTTTCTTCATCTGCAGATGTTATGATGTCTTCTCCAGTCCTCAGAAAGTTCTGCTGAAAAGCTTTCATTCTTATAGTTAAAAGTCTTGAAGACAAAAACATCAGATTTTCTGTTCCTGCTGGTAAAGTAAAAATACAAAAAAACATTTATACTAATGTTGGAATTTTTTTGGACGTTAAAATATTTAATGTTTTTTCACAAACATGGGAATCTTGAAAATGTTAAACAAAACAAAGTTCAACTTCAGACAAATAAAATCAACAGAAAGGTTCAGGTGAAGTTAAGATGGTTTCTTTGAGTGAATGAAAATAAATTGAATGATGAAGATCAGTGGTGTTAAAGCTTCTCCTCGTCCTCGGTAGACAGTTCTAGATTTGTTCTAACAATCTTGACAGATGAAGATGGTCCTCATGAAGCTTCGTTTCTCAAACTGATGAATGTTTGTCTATTCTGGGGAGCAGATACCTGGAGAGGAGGGGGAGCTCCACCACATAAATCTTCCTGGAACCTGCTGTCCTCCAGGTAAAACAACCCGCCTACCCAGTCTGAGCTCGAGGCTTCAGGTGAGCAGAAGGACTCAGTCTTTTCTCATGAGCCTCAGCAGAGCAGGAGAAATGTTGGGAAGCTGGAGGTGCTGTGAAGAATTTCTGAACATCTGAGGAGATAAACATGTAAGAAGAACATATTTGAGAAGTTAGACTTCTGCAGCTGAAGCTATTTCACTTTTAAACTTCCTGCTTATACAGTTCATTCAGAGCATTCAGTACAGTGCATACAGCATACTGGGTACAGCATACTGAATAATACTGGGGACTTATGTAAGTAAGTATTCCTATTCTTACCTAAGTAAGTAAGAATAGGAATACTTGAGACTTCACACATCCTGAAGCTCTTGAAGCCTCGGGTCTCCAACAGTTAGTTCAGCAGTTGGAAATTGTCCTTAAAAGCCTGTTTCTCCTGCAGACGGCAGCCTGTTGCGCTGGTTAGGAAAGACAGTTCCTGGTGGTGAAGATGTTGGACTTTTTTCTGTGGATGTTCTCTGCCGTGTTCTCTGAAGGGGCTTGGACCAAACCTTTTTTTTTTTTTTTTTTTGTGTCATTCCTGTTCTTCCTCCTGCACATTAGGATCTCTGCTCACATGCTGTGGTAGATCAAATGTTTCTGCCAGCATCCAGACCTGCTCATTACCTCTGAACGGTGAGCCGCAGCATTCCTCGTCAGTGCCTTCACTGCTCTCTGAGCTTCTCCGGGACTTCATTTAAAGAACCGCAGAACCATAGATCTGGGTCTGGAAAATCTCAGACCATAAACATCTGCTTTGTTTCATCAATGTTTACATTTCTAATGTTTGGTTCAGTGTGTTAGACGTGTACACTTGTTTCTGAGCGGACCTCATACTATCGTTTTAAAATCCCTAAGTTGCAGAACAGAACACAAACCTTTCTTTAGAACGATTTTGGTACTAAAGGTTTGGGTTCTCGTGGTTTCTTCAGAAGTTTCACATGTCCCTGCGACTCATCCACTAAACAGGATGAGCCCAAACTGAGTTCTTTAACCACCAAAGTTTGGACCAAAAGCACTAGATTGTTTTTTTGAAAGATGGTCTGTTGTTTAACAGTTCTGCTGCGTTCCGTTCTGCGAGGTTCAAAGTTGTTTTTTTTTTGGTTTCTCCCAAAAGACTTCCCTGAAGACTTCTTTAACACATCTGCTCCTAAGGTTCTCTGAATCATTCACTATTGTTTACTAGTGCGGGTCTTCTGGTTCTTTTAGAGTCGGGTTCACCTGTCTCTCCATCATTAGGTTTTGCCACAGGTTTTTTTGGTTCCTTCAAGATCGGGTTGTACTACAGATTCTCTAGTTTTCTCAGCTTGAGAATTCATTAAAGGTCCTTTTGTTCCCAAACTTTCAGTCTTGCGTCTTTCAGTCTTTCTGGTTCCCGCAGTGATAGTTTTTTGTTGTTGATGTTCTCTGGTTCCATAAGTGTAAGCTCCTGTCACAGGTTGTCTTTTCATTAGGTTCCTTACAGGTTCTGTGTTTATTGTGTCAGGTTCCTTCACTGGTTTTCAGGTTTTTTTTCAGTGTCTGGTTCAACCCCGGACTCTCAGGTTCCATCAGCACCAGGCTTTCTCACAGATTATCTGCTTTTTGCAGTGTCAGTGTCCTTTGCATGTTCTGTGTTTCTGCCAATATCAGGTTCTTTCAATAGTCCTCTGGTTCTTCCACTCCGAGATTTTACCCCAGGTTTTCTGGTTTCTTCGCTGTCAGGTCCTATCACAGGTCTTGTGGATCCTAAGGGATTCTGTTCTGGGAATCATCTTGCTGCCTAACGATGTTCTTATTGTGTTCATGTTATGTCAGTTTTACATTTTCCTGTTTTGTTGTTAAAAGTGAAACAAGAAGAAACCAAACCAAAGAGAACTTGGTCTCTGCAGAACGCCCTGAACATGCAGCTCAGTGGATGGTAGTTGGGCATAGCTATGTTTCTGTAAATGTGAGCAGAGTTCTTCTGTCAGCAGCTGGTGGACCTCGTGTAAAGCAGAAGCTTCTGAGACGATGATGTGTGTGCAGTACTGTGTCGGTGTCTAGTGCGCGTTCCTGTATTTTGTATTGTGTTTTATATGCTGTTTGTTCAACACTAGAGCAACATGAATCTGCCCTTCTCACTCTTCTGGAATAAACTCTTTTTCACACACTGCTGATCTTTCTGCTGTCTTTTTGCTCAGTGTCACTCACATCATTGGCAGGGTGTCAAAATGTGTCTGTGCATGCTTGTGTGTGAGTGCATACATGTATGCGTGTTTGTGCATCTGTGTGCGTGCATGTATGCATGTGTTTGTGTGTGTGTGCATTTGTGTTTGAGTGTGTGTGTTTGTTGACAAGCATGACAAAAGGAAATGTGATCCAGGTCAGCAGGTGCTGAGAGAACTTCTTGACTAGAATTCAAATTCTTCTTCATGACAACCTGATAACAGCCAAGATGGAGGCCAGGAAACCGTCAAGAGGATTTCTCTTTACTTTTTCCACTTGGGGTCAAAGGTGCAGAAGACAAACAGCTGATGGAAGCTTGAAGTGAGGAGGATGAAGATAAGGCAGCAGACCTTCTGCTGCAGCTTCTTTTGATCTTTAAGGAATCTGCATCAGAGGAACAGAACCTCTGCTGTTTCCAGACTTCATGTTCTCAGTTGGTGCTTTACAGCAGGAACATTTGAGAACCAGCCATAGCCATCACTGCATCATGAGTTTTTATGCCATGAGCTTCAGCAGCACCCCTCCACCCCCCATTTGGATGTTATAGACTTTTCCTTAAAGATTCAGAGATGGACAAGGACATAAGATGGTTCTGAATGTTCATGGTTTTGTTTACCTTTAGTCCATTAAGAAAAACACCTGGTTTCTTTAGGGCTTTGTGTTTAAAGTCCCTTTTTTGGGCGAGAACCTCCATCCTTTCTTCTCCTTCCTTTCATTTCTCAAACTCAGAGGAGGTTTTCTTTTACTTTGAAACACAATATGTGTAGGCTTTTATTTTGGAAACACAGCAAGAAGGAGATCAAAATAAAAGCTCAGGGTTCTGATGAACAGATGGACTGACCTTGATGACTGAGGTAGGTAAAAACAGAACCAGACTCTGCTGGGATTTATGGAAATGTTCTCATTCGTTGCCATGTTTCCATCCTTATTTTCTTCTTATATTTCATTTATTCTGCCCTTTTTCTTCTCTTATTTCCATTCTTACATCATTTTCTGCCATTTATTCCTCTTCCTCCTTTCTTCTTTGCTACTGTCCTTCTTCCTCCTCTCTTCCTTCCTCCCAGTGTTTTTCTTTTCAGCATCATCTTCTTCACTGGCTCTAATGGCTTCCTTTAAATGTCTCTCAGTGAAACTTATGAGATCTGATGAGGAATCCAGAATTAAAGGAATCAGCTCTGCCTATTTGGGTCCAGATGGTGGTGGTGACCTTTTAGACATTCAACTTTTATTTGGGACAAAGGTGTTAGAAGTTCTGCAAAAACTTTTAGGAATGAGAAACCTGAAGAATATTGCAGCTTATACAAAATAATTGACGGTTTTTCAGTACAGAATATAAATACATTCCTGGTTTAGTGTCTCTGCAGGGGCAGACCTTGTTCAGGTGTGAACCCTGTGCTGGTCATCCCAGAATTAGCCATAAAGCTCCAGGATGCGATTCTGGGAAAGCGTGTGCAACTACAACAGTGAACATTACTAATCATCTCATACACATCCAGGTGTGAAAATGACACGGCCTCCTCACCTGAGCTCATGTTCAGATGCTTTCCTGCATTCCAGAAGGAGACCTTTCTGTACAGAACTTTGAAGAAACATCAAAACATATGAGGGCACTTTCTTCTATTTTAGAATAGGTTTATTAGAAAATCTCCTGACTTTTCCAGGGCCTTTTCTGGACCGCTTCCCTTCTGAATGTGTTTCTTGTCTTTTGCATCACAGAGAGGGAAGCTTTTCTGAAGACGCTCCTGTCGTGGTCTGAGGCCTCTTCAAGGTGCAGTATGTGTTAAGAGCAGAGATATTTCCTCAGTCTATCCGTCTGTTTTCAGAGCAGAGCTCCTCCAGCAGCAGCTGGGACATCAGCTTTCATTGCTCTCGGGGGTCTGAACAAAGTCTTTCTGGTATTTTGGGGGTTTTCCTGATTTCTTCAAGAGCTGTTCTTGTTTATGCGGTTGGATAACAGCCCTCTTCTGATGGTGGGGGCCCTTCTTGGATGCTTTTATTCCTGTAAGTTGGCATGAAAGCTGAACCTTCCTCTTCGGTCCAAAGGACTCCAAGAGAGAAGAAAGCAGCCTGTTGGTGAGATCAGGAGACATCTGGAAGCATTTACAATGGGAAGGGGGGTTCTGGAGGATGTTCTGGATGGGTCAGAAACAAAACATGTAAAAAGAACCAACTGTTCCCCATCCATCCATCCATCCATCCATCCATCCATTCTGCACACATGCATCCATCTATTATTGTGTTTTTCTGATTCATCACACGCTTTCCTTCTTCCCTTTGGAAAGTGAATTTCTGCAGCTTCTTAGACATTGAACATTTGTGTTTTTTTCTGCAAAGTTTCTTTTTTCAGAAAAACCTACATTATTCTCATCACTGTGATGATTTTCACCTTTATTTCATTTATTAAAAAGTTTACATTTTGGACAATCAAAGGTTTGATCCCCGTTTCTGACACAGGAGTTCCATACGCTCTAACTGGACTAACACATTAGAAATGTTCTTGACAGGTTTCATGTTTCTGCATGGAAAGTTGTTTCAGAACTTGAGCTTCATGTCTTCAGGGGACACTGATGGAACAAAGTCCCAATAAACACATGAAAAGTGTTTGTAAGTCAGCTGTTTTCACACCAACAAATTCAGAGTAATATTTCAACCCCGAGGAGCTTCATTAACCCACCAACACACTGAGTGTGAAGGTGTGGGAACACGTGTGCGAGTGTTTATGTGTTCTACTGCAGTATTGCATGAGTATGTGCATGTTTGTTCTGCTGTAGGTTTGTGTATGTGTATGGAGGCATGTGTGTGTGTGTTTTCTAGCAGAAACACAAAGGCGGCTTTGTGCCGCAGCCTCAGAGCTTGCATAAGTGTCTCTCTGCTCAGACTTAGGTGAAGTCATGCAGGTGCTCTTGGCTGCAGCCAGCTGGATTGGATGAGGTGCTGATGATAGATTAAGGGGGGAATAACATCTTTATGTTTATTTGAAAAAATTAGAGGCTGCAGGAGATTCCTGACGTCTGTATGAGGAAATTTAGTATTATTTAATATCAATAAAATATTTCACTTTAACATTTATGAAGAAAAAAAACAACTATGTATATATAAATAAATAAATAAAATGCTAACAGTTAAAAAAATCTAAAGAAATCTTAACAAATATCTGCATCGACAGTCATACAAAATATAGCAACATTCTAATGACGAAGAGTTTTTTTTTCCAAACAGAAAACCATGAGACCCATAAGTGTTGCCATGTCGGAGCAGATCTCAACCTAGTCTTTGGTGTTAATGAACTTCAGCTGCGTTCCTGCTGCTTGATCATTCTGGAACACCAGCTTTTTATTGTTGAGGTTTGTAATAATGACTGCACATTATTGCACTAATGATGGCCATAAAATTTTAGTGACACTTTTGAACCCTCATCGAGCTTTTATGTCAGTAATTTCACTGACTTGTTTTCTTTCAGAGAAGATGCTGCAGAAAGCTCTAGGACCACATGGCCTAATCTCAACGGTAATGTGTTTAACATCGTCGGCCTTGTCTCAACTGTAACGTGTTTGACGTCGTTGGCCTTGTATCAACTTTAACGTGTTTGACGTCGTTGGCCTTGTATCAACTTTAACGTGTTTAACATCGTCGGCCTTGTCTCAACTGTAACGTGTTTGACGTCGTTGGCCTTGTATCAACTTTAACGTGTTTGACATCGTCGGCCTTGTATCAACTTTAACGTGTTTGACGTCGTCGGCCTTGTATCAACTTTAACGTGTTTGACATCGTCGGCCTTGTATCAACTTTAACGTGTTTGACATCGTCGGCCTTGTCTCAACTGTTACGTGTTTGACGTCGTTGGCCTTGTATCAACTTTAACGTGTTTGACATCGTCGGCCTTGTCTCAACTGTTACGTGTTTGACGTCGTCGGCCTTGTATCAACTTTAACGTGTTTGACATCGTCGGCCTTGTCTCAACTGTTACGTGTTTGACATCGTCGGCCTTGTATCAACTTTAACGTGTTTGACATCGTCGGCCTTGTATCAACTTTAACGTGTTTGACGTCGTCGGCCTTGTATCAACTTTAACGTGTTTGACGTCGTTGGCCTTGTATCAACTTTAACGTGTTTGACATTGTTGGCCTTGTCTCAACTGTTACGTGTTTGACATCGTCGGCCTTGTATCAACTTTAACGTGTTTGACATCGTCGGCCTTGTATCAACTTTAACGTGTTTGACGTCGTCGGCCTTGTATCAACTTTAACGTGTTTGACGTCGTTGGCCTTGTATCAACTTTAACGTGTTTGACATCGTCGGCCTTGTCTCAACTGTTACGTGTTTGACGTCGTCGGCCTTGTATCAACTTTAACGTGTTTGACGTCGTCGGCCTTGTATCAACTGTAACGTGTTTGACATTGTCGGCCTTGTGTCAACTGTTACGTGTTTGACGTCGTTGGCCTTGTCTCAACTGTAACGTGTTTGACGGCGTTGGCCTTGTATCAACTTTAACGTGTTTGACATCGTCGGCCTTGTCTCAACTGTTACGTGTTTGACGTCGTTGGCCTTGTATCAACTTTAACGTGTTTGACATCGTCGGCCTTGTATCAACTTTAACGTGTTTGACGTCGTTGGCCTTGTATCAACTTTAACGTGTTTGACGTCGTCGGCCTTGTGTCAACTGTAACGTGTTCGACATCGTTGGCCTCGTCTCAACTGTAACGTGTTTTTTTTCTTTTATGTGAGGGCTCTTCTGCTGCTCGCTGGGAGTTCATGGATGCAGTTGTAAATGGAGAAGGACATCAGTACCTGAGTACTGTAATAATTTCCCCTCACAAAGACCACCAGGTAATGATGGCTTCATTAGTGTCTTTGCTTTTGCAGGCCTCTTCATTGTTTCTCCAGCTGGTGAAACTGCAGATTTTCTGACAGCTGCTCTTTCTTGCTCTACCTCCTCGATTTTTGTCCACGTGAGGCAGCACGTGTTGGGCCCAGAGTCCAGAAGGAGTCCAGAAGTCTCCGATTTCGGTCAGTGCTCTCCCCCGCCTCCTCTTCATGAGTCTTCTGTTCTTCATAGGTTTGGGTCTTCATCTTTTATGTGTGTGAACAGAGTGTGGTTTTGTCATCATGCTCTGCTGCTTTTCATTTCCTGAGAATATTGATGTAAACATCCCCACTGTGACTCAACAAGCCTCACAGACTGAAGCATGCTGCATTTATCAGTGTAGCTCCCCACACTCAATTACCCTTCCTCTCTATCCTTCTGCCCCGACAACACTGGAGATTCTGCCCCACCTATGTCCATCCACAGATCAATATCAGTGCAGCCATTGTTTGATATGTGCTCTCAATTAGAAAGCATATTCTATTTCTCAGGCACGTGTCAGAACCCAAAACACCAGAACACACCAGGCCATGTTGGGGGAGGTAAGATGAAAGCTGGAGGTTAAACCCTGCAAACAGACAACAACACTAGCTAAACAACATAGACAAAATAAGACTAACAAAAAAAAATAAACCAAAATACAAACAAAACAGCACAGCTACTAAAATAGCATCACTAACAAATCAACACTCAATGAAACCTAAAAGATTAACAGAAATTGCAACACAGGTCAATAAAAAATTATTTTTAACAAACTCACAAGAAAAACATTTAGAAAAAACAATATTTAAGAAAGAAAAACCAAGTTTCCCAACCATTATAGCAGTTTGGATAAAGCAACAAAAACAAACACAGGTGTTAACAGCATCAACACACAGCTGTTAAAGAGAATTAACACTAAGACTAAATCAATAAATATCAGCGAGAATTTAAAAAAAACAACACAAGAAGAGACACAAATAGCCCTGAATAACGCATGATTTTTATTTTCTGCATCTTTTTTTCTTCTGAAAAAAACGTTCGAGTCAGAAACATGAGTGTGGGCATGCTGTGAATGTGCTGATGTTGTGTTGTTGTTGCCTCTACCTGTGAGTCTTTGCAGGACAGCTGTTTCTGCGACAAAACTCTGCTGGAAAACAGAAAAAAAAACCTGTTTCAGATCCAGAGAGGAAAGAGGGGAGGTCTGTGGGCCGGTCCATTGTCAATGCAACACCCACCTACTTACTGTCTATAGATTGTGGCCAGTCTACGGAGCCCCCCACCACAGCGAGGAGTGCAGTCCCAATCAGTCAAGCTTTAGCTCCATCTTTTTCCTCATCATCATCATCGACCGTCTCATCTGCTGAAGGCTGAACCTGTGTGGTCATGGTGGTTCTTCTGCTGCTTGGAACAATGTTCCTGCTCAGCTGCATTGATGCTCAGAGTGTCCGAGGCAAGTGCAGAAGAAATATCTGTGGTTGTGGTGTGTGCTCCGTGACAGGGTGGGGTGTATTGGGGTGTTTGAGCTGCATTAATGTGGTGTGAAGGACGATAAGCGAGGAGGTGAGTGAAAAGAGGAGCAGGAAAGAAATGTCTGGGTCTTAGAGATGTTCCTATGATTCTTTCACAGAAGAGAATAAATGGAGTTTATGATCTGATGGAATGTTTGCAGCAGACAGTTGACGTTTTTTTTAAAAAGTTCTCAGTGGAGCTGGTTCCTTCTCAAGATCTGCAGCACAAACATGAAAGATTTAGGTTTTTATTTCACTCCTAACTTCTCCAAACTGCTACTGGCTTCATCTTGCAGTTGCTGTTCCTCTGCCTCCTTCCCAAAAAGCATGTGGCTGATGTTACATTTGGCTTGACGCTGCAGCACAGCTTGTTTGGCTCTAGATAACACCATCCTGCAGTTGTGTTTTGTTTTTTACAGTAGAGACTATGAAGCAGCATGTTTATATGGGTTAGTTATGATCTGTGTACAACACTTGCTACGGCTTTAATGTCTCAATGATGGCTTACCTTAATGATTTGGCTCCCAGTCCTGAAACTGGGTTCTCTTGGCCCTAAGACAGGTGTGGGCGGGGCTTATTCCTAACAAGATCTGTACTTTTTCCACCTCAGTTACCTTTTCACAGTTACGTAAGAAGATACTAACCTTTCCTGGAAGGAAGAACAATGTAAAAGTATCACAAAAGTCTGATAGGAGGACGAGGACAGAAGATCTCCTTGCAAAAGATTGCCAAGACAAAAAACAGAGTGATGATCTAACCCTGACCGTAAACCAGACACAAGTGTCTAGCACAAGGATTCTTCAGGCTTTCATAGAATAACCAGCCACAAAGATGTAAACGTCATTTAGCTGTGATAACACTAAAGGATTGAATATGCTTGATTGTTTTTGGAGACACTTCCATGTTGCAGCACTTAAGTAAAAGCAAAGTAAAACAATATGTACAGGTTAAAAAGACAGGTAAGAAGTCATTGTAATGTTGGCTCTAAAAGCATCTTTATGAAAACAGTTTTTGAGGTGATAACTAACTGTGTTTTAGAACACAGGTGTGAATGAACCTCTGACATATAAGGCAATAAAGGTGTGAAAGTAATTTTACTTTTTGATGATAAAAGGGTAAATGGAGCTCTAGTTTTATATCATAGAGGTGTGAATGTACGTACTTTCAGACTGTAGAGGTGTGACTGTGACTCTGCTATACAAGGCCATAAAGGTGTGAATGTACCTGCTTTCTAACTATAGGTGTCAATGTAATTATCAAGGTGTGAATGCAGCTAAACTTTCAGTCCATAGAGTTGTGAGCGTAACTCCACTTTCAGACTGTAAAGCTGTGATCGTAATTTTATTTTAAAACTATAAAGGTATGAATGTAACTATACTTATAGATTATAGTAGTGTAATTGTAGCTATTATTTTAAACAATAGATGTGTGATTGTAACTACTTTATTAGTTATATATGTATCTAGTTAGTTATTTGTGATTGTTGCGACCTAAATTTGGTGCAGTTTTTGTGAAAAGTTGTAGCCAAAGTTGCAATGTTTTTAATTTATCTTGTCTTTTCAAAAAGCACCTCAAAAATGTTAATTATTAAATCAACTTCTCATTCTCATATTCCAACTCTTTTTTTTCTATCGTGTCCTGTGCATTAGGAAAATATCTCACCATCACCTATCACAGTTTGGCGTATTATACATATACATATACATACACAACATATGCATTGTTGTGCTTTCATTTAACATGAATAGATGTGTGAAACCCTTCAGAGAAATCAGAGGATTTCTGATGTGTCGGGCAGCCTTGGACATGAAGCTTGTGAGAGGTGAGCTGTTGGGTCTCTGTGTAAAGATATTTCAAGCAATAGAGACTCAAAGAGACAGACTTTCACAGTCGGATCAGAAGCTTTGTGCTACTCTTGCCCTTATGAGCAGGGTGATTACGACCCTTAAACTTGTGCAGAAGATGGATTCCAACCTGGAGTACAGTGGCCCTGAAGTGCAAATCACATTCACAAATCACATGACACGAAACAATTTAAATATAACAACGACAATTAGAAAAGCAAAACAAATATTTAAAAAGAAAATTACATTTTAGAAATCAAAACCAAATCCCAGAAACCAAAACAAATAAAGAAACCTATTCATTATAATGAAATGAAACATTTTAAAGATCACAACGAAAATGTAAAAACCAAAACAAAAAAATAAAATAACATATTTTAGAAATCAAAGCAAAATTCCAGAAACCAATATATATATATATAGATATATATATATATCTATATCTATATATATAGATATATCTATATCTATATATATATAGATATAGATATATAGATATATCTATATATATCTATATATATAGATATAGATATATAGATCTATATATATATAGATCTATATATCTATCTATATATATCTATATATATATCTATATATCTATAGATATATATATAGATATATATATATATATCTATATATATATATGTTTTGCAAATATATATATATCTATATATATAGATATATTTGCAAAACAAATTAAATGTAACATTTCAAAGATCACAACAACAATTTCGAAAAGTATAAACAAATAGTAAGAAAACAAGATTACATTTGGGAAATCACAACCACAATTTAGAACCAAACCTTAAAAAATTTTAAAAAATTGGTCTGGGAACAAAATGACATTTAGGAAAATGTAAACCAAAAGCAAACTGGAAAGGGTAGGTACTTCAGGAGATCGCTGATTAGACGATAGCGTTTGTTTTTGTTTGACTGTCAATCATTTTGTCTAAGAGGGAAAAGCAGAAGGTTTTGCTGTGAACAGCGGTAAAGAATTGAGAAATTATCAGATTTTTGCAACGGCTGTGGCTATAACTTTAAAGAGGAATTTGTGGCCACAGCCGCAAAAGTTCAGTGAATTTTCAATCCTTTACCTTCTGCTTTTCCCTCTTAGACAAAATGATTGACAGTCAGACATAACTAAACGCAAACGCCATCATCCAATCAGCGATCGCCTTTCATTTTCTCAAATGTCATTTGGTTCCCAGACTTTTTATTTTTATTTTTTTAAGTTTTGGTTCTAAATTGTGGTTGTGATTTCCCAAATGTAATCTTGTTTTCTTACTATTTGTTTTACTTTTCGAAATTGTTGTGATTTTTGATTTTTTGTGATTGTTGTTTCATTTTCTTTTCTGAAAAGTTTTTTGTTTATTTATTTCTGGTTTCTGAAGGTTTTGTTTTGATTTCTAAAATGTAATTTATTTTTTTATATTATTTGTTTTGCTTTTCTAATGTTGTTGTTATATTTAAATTGTTTTGTGTCGAGTGATTTGTGAACTTCAGGGCCACCGTACTGGAGTGACTTTCTGCCTGAAAAGAAGGGAGATCGGTCTAAATTATCCACATTCCAGACCAATAGTGACAGAAAGAATTCGACCTAATCCGACTCCCCTGAGTTGAGGGGAGTTGAATCTGCTTCTATAGACTGTAAGAAGCAGCTGTCTGTGGAGACCACACAATTGCTGCTCATCCCTTCTTGACTTCTGTATTCCTGCAATCTCCCTCCTTCTTTCAGGTATGGTATGGATGTGTGCTCGGAGGCACCTGTTGGACTAATGCAAAGGCACTCCCCCCATCCTGTCCACCTTACCACCAATGACCTAACCCCCCTCCTGTGGCCTTTCTGCTCCCATACTAAAGGGTGCTTGTTGTGGGAAATTTCCACAGTCAACCTCTAACTGTCTACGTGCACCTCTCTGTCTGTCTGTCCTGTTCTGGGGTGTATTGAACAACAACAATGGATTACCCTCAGAATTAATACAGTACAACTGAATACAATTTATTTGATTTAAATGTCCAGAGAAGCGACGGTGAAGATATTGGTAGAAGGATGCTGAGTCTAGAGCTGCAGGAAAGAGATCTAGAGGAAGACCAAAGAGGAGGTTTATGGATGCAGTGAAGACATGAAGGAAGCTGCTGTTAGAGGATGCAGAAGACAGGGGTAGATGGAGGAAGCTGATTGGCTGTGGCGACTCCTGAAGGGAAAAGCCCAAAAGAAAAGGAAAAGGACAGCAGAAGCTGCAGCTGGGCTCTCCATCGTTCCAGTGTGTACATGGAAACATATGATTCTGGTTCCAGTAATGAGCTGCTTCTGCTGAGGCCATTTTTCCCAACACTTCACAGCTCCTGGGCAGCTGGAAAGACATGAAGGTGTTGCTGGCATGTTCTCCAAACCAGCAGCTTAAAAAGCTCCTCTCTGAGACAAAAACCAGCAACTCATGATGCAAAATACCAACTTCTGTGTTTGAGGTCTGCAGTTCTCCTTGATGGAGCAGTTCTGCGTCAGGTCTAGCAGTTTAGGTTCTCTCTCATTCTTTGTTCCTGCTTTAGTCTATCAAGCATGAAATCCTTGATCCCTGAGAGGGAGCGTGGTCTCGGGTGTGACAAACATCAGAGAAGCTGCAGCGTGGTGGTTGAAGGTGATCGTCAGAAGTGCAGTGAGGTCCAAATAGATGCAGAACAGGTTCCTCCTTTACTTTAGAGATTTAAAGAGTTCCTTGTTTTTAAAACTTTCATGTATCTTTTCAACTGTATTGAAGTTTGTGTTATTTTAAATGTTGTGATTTTACAAACTGCATTTTTTCATAAATTTCAAATGCTTCAACAATATCTTCATTTTTTTGTTATATTTTCAGTTTAAATCTTTTAACAAATATTCTTATTTTTAGCTAAATGGTTGTCTGATGGAGGATACTTTGATCTTTAGCTCATCGTCAGAATCTGAAGGTTCGGATCAACGCCACCGGTGACACCATCGTCATGAAGTTTGTGCGTCCGAGCGCGGAGGTGAAGCTGGAAGGTTACATCCTGGGATACGGAAGCAGGATGTTCTCCAGACAGTTCATCCAGCTCCCTGAGAATGGAGGAGCCTACGAGACTGAGATGGGTGAGAGCCGCACCTTCATCACACTCTGACTCCATCTTCGGGGCACTTGTGGGCGGGGCTCCATGACCCAGATCACACTATGATGACGTGCCCCTCCTCCTCATCATCTTCAGCGTTTGGATATCAAAGGGAATGTTCTTCATTCCAGCAGAAATCCTCGTGAGAAAACAGTCGGTGAGAAGCTGTGGAAACAGACGAGCTTCACCACAGCACCAAGTGGTTCTGATCCGCTTCATAAAACCGGGCCAATGAACTTTGATCTGAGAATGTCCAGAAGAACAGACATTTCAGACACTGGACTCCGTTTCATGGGGGAGAGTGAAGAGCAAAGCTGCTGCTTTCCTTCATCAGCAGTTCTTGGGGTTCTGGTTCTGAGCTTTACAATTGAAAGTGTCCTGCAGGCGCAAAGAGCTTCCTGTCAGTGGACCTGCTGGTTCTGGAGATCGTTACATGTTAAGAGAAGATTTCCTGCATAACTTTAGTGTTCAGCAGGGATGGGAGGGAGACAGGGCTTCAGTGCTGCGAGAAAAATCGGGCATTTCCATTTTCTGGCTGAGTTTCCGTTCCTCAATGGATGAACCTGATAATTATTGTCTCAGCAGGAAGCTCTGAACTTTTTCTTTTTTTTTTTTTTCTTTGGGGCTCATCAGTTTACTTTGGACATGCATCCTTAAAGCAGTTGAGTCAAAGTCCCACATCATCTGAGCCCAACATTTTTTAAAGTTATCCCCTGTGCATAAGTGAAAGTGAAGGTGATAGTGTCCCACACCAATCCTCCCAACAGTTTGTTATTTAACTTTGTTAAGCTTGAACTCTGTCAAAGAGGACTAACAACAAACACAAACAGTAAAGTGCAAAGAGAAGAAACAAGAAGGTAGTGTTGGCTGTTGTGTGTTATGGATTATTCAATGATGTGTGTGTGTGTGTGTGTGTGTGTGTGTGTGTGTGTGTGTGTGTGTGTGTGCGTGTGTGTGTGTGTGTGTGTGTGTGTGTGTGTGTGTGTAGTGTGGATGACATCATGTTGTTGTGTTGGATGTAACACCCCAAGATGACCAGGAGCTGAGAGATTCAGAGTTAAGGAACCACAGCAAGCAGTGATGTTGACCTTCCACACCAGCTGGACAGCTGCTCATGATAACAATCACATTTCAAACTGGATCACCGCTGGTGCCGGTGTGTTGGGTCGGTGCAGTGCAGCAGCCCTCCCCAAGTGTTCGAAACCCCCCCCCTCAGTAACCATATACCCGTCCAGCCCCAGCAGGTAACAGGACGCGCGGTCGAAGGCCACCCACGTCGCCCATGACAGCAGAGCGAGAAAGCAGCTCAGGAGCCACGGGGGCCACCGGTCGGCCGGACCGATACATACCAGCAGCACAGAGAGTCAGTGATGGGTAGGGCCGAAGACCCCCCACCCCAATCATCCTCCCCGCCACTCAGTCCAGGGAGAGGGACGCGCCCCACCTCACCCCGACAGCAGGAGGCCGAGCGGAGGTGACAGACCCGCAGGATAGCGTCCAGGGCCGCTCCGCGTCGCCCCCCCAGCAGCCCGGGCCACCATCCCTCCAAGAGGGAGAGCCCCGAGAGGCCAAGCCGGCAGATGCCCCCCAGGCCGTCCGCCACACCGCCCCCCCAAGCCCACCGGCCCCCAAATCAGCCCCGACGAGCCCCTGGGTCGAGCCCCAGCAGCCCCCTCCAACCAGACCTGGGCTCTGCCCGGCGGGCGAGACAGGGGAGCGCTGGTCTACCCATGGCAGCCCCAGATGTCATTGCTGCCCCCCCCACAGGCCAGTTAGCGCCAGATCCTTGGTCCTACACCCTACCCGTGTGTGACAGTGATTTAGGTTTAGGCTGTGTTCCGAGTCCCAGATCGGAACACAGTGAGTGTGTGCTACCAAACCTGTGCATGTAAACTAAGTGCTGATTAGGTGTGCTAAGGTGCATTAAAAGGAGGGCATGAGTTGGGGATGGTATGGAGAGGTGGCAGCGCAATCCTGCCCCGCCACCTCTCATCCCTTAAGTGCCCCCAGCCAAGCCTGGCACCTCCGGTCCTGTGTGTGAATGTGGTGAGGTGATAAGTGTCTCTGTGTGGTTGTGCTCATGTTTAGTGATGTGTATTTAAAAAAGGATTGGCAGGAGCTTAGCCTGGGAAGGGGAAGGAGGGAGTTGTTGGGACTCCTCCCCCCTGTCCCACCGGTAAGATAAGGGCAGAGCCCCATGCAGCCACAGGGGCCGCAGCCCAGGGACCCACCGGACAGTCCGAGGGGCAGCAGTCCAGGCAGGGAGCCGTGACGGCCACCAGAAGGTCACCTCCGCCGGTCCCAGCCCCCAGCCCCCCGAAAAAAGAGCGACAGCGACCCGAAGGACCAGAAGGCCAGCACAGCCCGACCCAAAGCCAACCCCAGGTCAGGCCCCACCCGCCGAGGCCCCACCCCCAGGGCAGGCGGGCACCCCCCACCCCCGACCGATGGCAGAAGAGGAAGGGAGCAGAGGCGGTCCCGGCCCACCCCAAACCGACGCCCCGGGGCCAGGTGGCATGCAGCGGTGCACCGCCAGTGCTCCAGCGCCTCCAAGCGCCCCTCAAACTACCAGTCTGGGGACGCAAGGGACCACCACCGATGGCAACCCGCACCCCCAGCAGCTGAGCAGGCACATGGCACCTTCGGGTTAGGGAGGTCATCTAAAGTGATTCTATTTCCTGCGGTGATAGACCAGAGGTTTATCAATTTCTCAATTCGAATGTATCGTAAAACTATTCTGAATATGATGGAATGTGTGGAGATTCAGGCCCAGTACTTCATTTTATTTTAAAATGAGCTAGAAAAGGGTTCCACATATCAGTAAAAGCTGCTAATTTGCTTTTATTAGTAAATGTTATTTTTTCTAGTGATATATATTCTATTATGAGGTTTATCCAATGACTGGTGTGTAAACAGGTTTTCGATTTCCAGTTAAGGAGAATTACTTTCTTGGCGATAGTTAGAGAAATTAAGACTGAATTTCTATATTTAATTGGGAGATTGTCAAGTTCTTGAGAGTTTCCAACTAAACATAACGACGGAGATAAAGGGACTCTACAACTTAAAATTGTAGATAGTTTTTCTGTCACTGTTGACCAGAAGCTATAGACAGGAGGGCAGGACCATGTGGCATGATAATAATCATCTGTGTTTCCCAGGGTGCACTGGGGGCAGATATCTGTGTTAACTAGACCCATTTTAAACATTGTCCGTTGTGTGATATGAGCCCTGTGTATTACTTTATACTGAATAAGTTGTAGGTTTGTGTTTTTTGTCATAGAGAATCTATTATTGCAGATGTCTGTCCAAAGGTTGGGGTTAAGAGGGGTTGTTAAGTCGTTAATCCATTTGGTTATTGGGAGAGCTAGTTCCGTGTCGCTACTGGATATAAGTTTGTAGATTCTAGATACCAGTTTTTTGCCTTTGGGATTTTTTTAATTTCTTCAATAAATGGTGAAGGTTCCAATAAGTCACGGTTGATCTCTACTTTGGATCTGATTACAGATTTTTGTTGTTGATAATGTAGAAACTGTTGTTTTTCAATACCAAATCTCTGAACTAACAAATCAAATGATATAAAGTGGCCGTTAGTGAAGAGATGATGGAGATGAGTGATACCTTTCTGTTGCCATGATGGGAAATAAATGGGTTTCTTACCTATCAGAAAATCAGGATTGTGCCAGATTGGAGTTAATTGGCATGGTGTTAAAGAAGATTTTGTAATCTTTATTGTCTTCCACCAGGCTTTCAGAGTTGAGTTGATTGTGGGGTTTTCAAAAAGAGGCATCTTCTTTATTGATGTTGGAAGAAATGGTAAGTCAGAAATAGGGATACCCTTGCATTGGTTTTGGTCCAGGTTTTTCCATGAACTGTGGTTTTCTGTTTGGATCCATTTAATTAAATACTGCATTTGAGTCGATAGGTAATAATATTGAAAATTAGGGGCTTCTAGCCTCCCTGTGATCTCTGTTTTTGCAGTGTCACTAGGCTAATCCTGGGCTTCTGGGTTTTCCAATAGAACTTTGTCACTAATGAGTTAATTGAACTGAGCCATTTATCGGTGGGGGTAACTGGAAGTACTGGGAATAAGTAGTTCATTTGTGGCAATATTTTCATTTTGACTGTGGCTATTCGACCCATTAATGAAAGTGGAAGGTTGGTCCATCGTTTTAAATCTTGTGCTATTTTATTGAGTAGAGGGATGTAATTTAGATTGAATAATTCTGACAGTCTGGAAGAAACATTGACACCCAGGTATTTAATATTACCAGTGCTGAGTGGCAGAGAGTCTTTTTGAGTTGCAGAGTCCCATGCCCCGTCTGAAAGTGGTAGTATAATTGATTTTTGCCAATTAATGGTATAATTTGAAATTTTTGAAAAATTGTTAATGGTATTCAAAGTCTCTTGTATAGATTTATTTGGATCCTCTTGATATAGTAATACGTCATCAGCATAAAGGCTTATTTTGTGTTGTGATGTTGTGTCTTGAATCCCTTAAATTTGAGGGTTTTGTCGTATTGCTGCTGCAAGTGGTTCAATAAAAATAGCAAAGAGTGACGGAGAGAGTGAGCATCCTTGTCTGGTTCCTCGCTGAAGTGCAAATCTTTGTGAAGAAATTCCGTTTGTGATGACGGTGGCCAGAGGGGATGTGTACAGCCTTTTAATCCAGTGGATGAATGAGCTTCCAAATCCAAATGTTTGAAGAGTACTAAATAAAAAAGTCCAGTTCACTTTATCAAATGCCTTTTCTGCATCTAGGGACACAATTATTGATTTTGTTTGTCTTTTTTGAGCAATTTAGATCAAATTAAAAAGTCTCCTGGTGCTATCTGATATATTTCTATTTTTAATGAAGCCAGTTTGGTCTGGGTGGATTAACGTTGGGGTCACTATTTCTATTCTTGTGGCTAAGGCTTTAGTAATTATTTTTAAGTCTGTATTTATTAATGAAAGGGGGCGATAACTAGATGGGAGAGTTGAATCTTTATCGGGTTTTAGGATGACTGTCATAGCTGCAGTATTCATTTGTGGGGGAATTACTGAGGTGGCATGGATTTCAGCAACGGCTTTGTGATAAAGTGGTGATAACGTTCCCCAGAAGTGTTTGTAAAACTCTGGGGGAAATCCATCCGGTCCTGGAGATTGGTTATTTGGCATTTCCTCCAGGGCTTTATGGAGTTCCTCAAGAGTTAGTGGGTTGTCTAACTTATTTGCTTGTTCCTTTGATAATTTGGGGAGCTCTAAGTTTTTGAAAAATTCATCTATTTCTGATTGTTTGGGGTGCTGGTCTTGTCTGTATAAGTGGCTGTAGAAGTTCTTAAAAACATCATTTATTTCCTGTGGGTTCTGAGTTACCTCTCCTAAGGAATTAGTGATGGAAGAGATAGTTGACTTTTCTTTTTTACGCTGCAGCTGATTTTCTAAAAATGTTCCAGTTTTATTACTGTATTCATAATTTTCATATTTAAGTTGTTGTATAAGAAATTGTGTTTTATTGTATATAATGCTTTCATATTGTAGTTTTAAGTTGAGTTTGTTTTTAGTTTCTTCACATGGGTTTGCAGCATAACATATGCTCAGTTCTTAAATCTTTTGTTCTAAATCTGTTTCTATTCTTTGTTGTTGTTTTTTACGGTTTGTTGCATATGCTATTATTTTCCCTCTAATGTAAGCTTTGCCTGTTTCCCATAATAACGATGGTGAGGTGTTTGGGAGGTCATTCATCTCCAGAAAAAACAACCACTCCTTTTTTATGAGCTCATCAAATTCTGTATCCTGCAGAAGTGATGTGTTGAAGCACCATCTCTTGCTGGGTTTAGATTGCATCTGACATGTAAGTGTGAGGGAGATGGGGGCGTGGTCGCTGATTAGAATTGGATGGATTGAAGTTTCAGTTACATATTGTGAAAGAGAGTTGCTGATGAGGAAGAAATCAATTCTAGAAAAAGACTGGTGGACGGAGGAATAATAAGTATATTCTCTAGCTGAAGGGTTCCTTATTCTCCAACTGTCGCCAAGTCCGTAGTCTTTCATGTATTCTTTAATGGTTTCAGTTGTTTGGCAGTTTCTATAAGATTGTGGATTTGAGCGGTCTAGCTTTGAATTAATGATAGTGTTAAAATCTCCTGCTATAATTAGATTTGTTGAATCTTCTACTGATGAAAATAAGTTATGAAAGAAGGAAGGCTCGTCATTATTTGGTCCGTAAATATTGACCAAGGTGAAGACATTTTGGTTGATGGAGAGATTAATTTTAATAAATCTTCCATCTGGATCTGTTACTGTTGATTTATGCGTAAAAGGTATGTTTTTATTGATGAGTATTGATACCCCTCTCTGTCTGCTATTATATGTGGAAGCGAAGACTTGTTCAAATTGTTCCAGTTTGATGTTTGAGAGTTCCTTTTCTGTAACATGTGTTTCTTGTAAGAAGCAGACATCTGCTCTGAGGTTTATTAAGTGGTTGATGATTTTAATTCTTTTTTCTTGAGTTCTGAATCTGCGCACATTCCATGAAATGATTTTAAGTGGTTGCATCGTACGTCTTAATTTTAATGTCATGAAGCACTATAGACGACTCTGGTCTTGGTGTTGCGTGCACATCTGTGTGTATATATTTGAGGGGTGTTAATGTGTGTGTGTGTGTTTCGAGATGCAGTAAAAGAAGAAAAGAAAACATATAATAAAAAAGATAAAGAAAGGAGAAAACAAGTGTGATGTCCATGCCGGATGGTAAACCAGGTGCAGTGCATACAAGTGCATGTTGTGATGGTGGCACTGCGAAAGAGATTACCTTAATTTTTTATTTAATTTTTTATAAACCTCTTCCCTATATTTTTACCTGCGTATCGTTATGCGTATTTACATAACATACTATTATTTTACAGCGTTTTTGAAGTTATGATTAATCATTTCTTTAATCAGAATATTAGAATAGCCACGGGGTGCTATTAGCATCTCGGTACAACTGCCCCTCAATAAAAAGTTTGTCCACTATTATGTAGGCTCTTTTATTGCTTTTTCTCTGTTCTTTCATGATCGGATAGAGAACTTTGCGTCTTTCGTTAATTTCTCGAGGAAATTGATCATTAATTCCATAATTCGTTCCTTTCAGCTCTCTTCCACGACTCTTGATGGTCAGTTTATCTTTATATCGCTCTACTTTAGCGACTATGGGGCGGGATGATTTTTTGTTAGGTCTTCCTAGTCTGTGAACGCGATCGAACCCGATACGATTTACAGTCTCAACTGGGAGTTTAAGTTGTGTTTTCATGAAGTCTTTAACGACTTCTTCTGGGTTTTCCGATCGGTTTTCAGGAATTCCGGTAATTATGATATTCTCTCTAATGCTTCTTGTCTGTAGATCTAGTATCGTTTCCTTCATCGTTTTGTTCTCTTTAATAGCACTGTCCATTTTTTCTTCCAGACCTTTAACGGTGGTTAGGAGTGACGTGTTAGCTTGCTCGAGTTCTTCAATGTGACTGTAAGCAAACTCGAGGCTTGCTCGCAGATCTTTAATCTCGCTGTGTAAAGTTACCAGCAGATCCAGTTTCCTATTAATAGAGTCTAGAATACTAACCTCTATTTCAGTATTTAGAAGATCGCTCGTATCCGTAGATGAAGTCTTCTTCCTTTTGTTTGATTTTTGCGACTCAGCTGCGGCGTCGGGATCCATATTAAACTTGTTAAAATATGCGTCGATAGAGCTCTCAAGATCCGTCAGCTCCTCCAGCGTAAAGCTGGTAAATTAGAATAATATATTTTCTGATGGAAGAAAATAAAGGATCTGCGATGTATTAGCTTTATGTAAAGATAAATTTTATCGCATTTTCAATTTTCCCTCTCTCAGTGTCGTGTCGCGACGCAAGTCATGTGACGCCTGAACTCTGAACTTTTTCTGACCGATGGCGTTTCCTTTGGAGGTCAAGTTTCCCACAGAGTTTAAGCTTCATCCTTGGAGGAAGAAAACGCCACATTGAGAATTTCCACTGATGGTCAGAAACCTAAACCAGGGAAACTTCAAAGAAAAACAGGGAGACACCAACCAGTGGACGGGGCGGAAACAACCCACTGATGGTTTGGTGAGAGCCTTCGTCATCATCACCATAACTGATCAAAGGCTGTAGGTGTTCTGAGAAGCTGCTTCTCATCCATCATCACTGAAGAGCAGCTGGGACTGGACCAGTGTTGGTTCTGAGTAGAACCTTAGACCCTTCTGCTTTAAGGAGGAAGTTGGAAGGACTCGAATGTGCAGAAAATGCTTGAAACTTCTCCTTTCTCTCTTCATGACCTCCATTTGGTTTTGCTTACAGATGCAGAACCTAAGTACGTGGTTGCAGTCCAACCAATCCAAGTCAACGACATAAAGAAAACCTGCACAGGTGACTTCACGACTTCCTGTCTGGTCTAAGATGCTACAACAGCTGACAGGAAGTGTCCTGTGTTCCTGCAGGTAAAGTGAACCTGGAGAAGATGCTGCATCTTGCCATCACCTCTATTAGCCCCACGGCAGTGCTGCTGTCCTGGGGGAGCCACCTGAAGACCCCCTATGAAGGAAACATCCTGAAGGAGTGCCTGGAGGACGGGTGACTCTACTTTTCTGGTTCCTGTTCTTCAGAGGTGGGGGGTAGACTTCCTTCAAGAAGGCAGGAACAGGTTCAGATAATCACCTGTATGATACATTCATCTCCAGCTGCTCGTAAATGTGGGTTTAATGACCATTTAAGGAGATTTACAAAACCACACGTCATCCTGACCCAATCAACAAAATATGGCCCCAGAACTCCTCATCCAAACTCGCCTCTACACGTTTTCCTTCAGAGCTGGAAGGCTCATCGGAAAGCCTGACCCCGCCACACCACACGTCTTATTTACCACTAACCTCAGCTCTGCTTAGCGTTTGTCTGCTGGATTCTTCTGAAAAACACCCCTGAGGGTAAGAACCAGAGAAAGGGAAGATTTGAGCCAAAGGAACATGGGCTTGTAGAAGCAGTTTCCATGCTGAGGTCATCGGCAGCTGGAAGGAAACCGCACGGTCTGCAGACCCTGGAGCAGGCTCGTGTTTGTCATCTGCTCGTTAGGCTGACACCTCTGGAGCTGTTCCTGCTGAAACCTCCTCACATGCAGACTGCTAGACTCCAGTCAGCATATCCTGCAGAGATTAAAATTAAAGATGAAATGTCTTCAGAAACAACACACCAAGTAGAAAACAAACAAAAAGAATGCTTTCAAAAAGAGCTATGTAAAAAACACAGCAGAACCTTGAGTGTAGGAGGAACATTTGTTCAAGTCTAGAAGATCTCAGCTGCTGAAATAAATGAAAGAAAAAAACAGACTAAATAAATAGTTTTAATTAAATTATCATCACACATTTGGTTTCTTTGAATCTAAAATTAAACTTCAGCTTGAAAAGTTTGTAACCCTGAGAAGGTTCCAGTTCTATTCTCTTGAGCTTCAAGTGTCTCATGTTCTCCATCAGGTTCTACACCATCCGCTACAGAGAGAGGAACCTGGAGTGGATCTACCAGACATGTCCCACCATTGATACAGTCATTGACAACCTGAAGCCCAACACGCCGTACGAGTTTGGCGTCCGTTCCAACAAGGATGAGCGCAGTGGCTTGTGGAGCAAACCTCTGTTCCACAGTACCAGCATGGGCAGTAAGAAGCTCTCTTTCATACTCTATAATGATAACCTACAGCAGCTCTGATCTTCCCCTGCTTTGGATTTCACAGATAAGAAACCTGTGAAGATAAGAATGCCTCACAGAAAGCTGATGGTGAGTGACTGTTTACTGACATGACCTTTGACCTGTTTTGCATGCTTACTTAGATGACCTTTGGCTTGATAAACATGTTTACTCATCATCATCCTGAAACGTTTGTTGGATAAAATACCTCTGGACCTGTAACCCTAACAGCAGACTTTTATATTTAACGTTTTTAACGTTTTTAGTTTCACATCAACCTATTACAAAAACAAAGAGAAATGAATCTTTAGTTCCTCATTGTTTCATCTTCATGTGATCTACTCTGGTGTTTTTTTTGTTGTTGCAGAAAGCTGATTCCTTTTTCCCACCTCGGCTTGGTAAGAGTTCTCCTGTGAAGGAGATGTCCTTTCACAGCAGAAATGATCAAAGGTGTGTGTGGACCTTAGAACATGCTCAGATTCAAGATCAGGGTGCTGGAGTTAGTAGACTTTTGCAGAAGCCTGCAGATGTTTACAGGCTAATGCAATCGTTCATAGATTTTTAAAGACATGTAGATATTTGCAGTAGAAAGAAGACATACCTGCATACAGTGGGGATTGAAAGTTTGGGCCCCCCAGGTAAAATGTTCTATTATTGTGCATAAAGAACCCAAGGAAAGATTGAAATATCTCCATCAGTTTACAGATGAGAAATTTTAATATGTCAATAAAATTCAAAATAAAAGAAAACAAAAGAGTTTATAATATGCTCCGCCCCCTTTGGAAAAGCTGAGACCTGACAGTGTCATGGATTGTTCACAATCATGGTTTGCAAAGACCAGGGGATTTTAATCTGAGGGACTGTAAATAATCTGATCATGTGACCTCGCCCAACAATCAGCATCATGGGTTCTTCCAGCAGTTGTTCAGAACAAGGAAACTGAAAATAGTTGATGATCACAAAGCAGGAGAAGCTGTAAGAAGATAGTAAAGCCTTTTCAGATGCTGATATCCTCTGTTCAGAATGTCATGAAGGAATGATAGTCAACAGGAACAGTGGAAGTTAAAGAAAGATCTGGAAGAACAAGAAAAATCTCAGACAGAGCAGCTCACAGGATTGTGAGAAAAACAAATCCAAACCCACGTTTGACTGCAGCTTCCCTCCAGAAAGACCTGCAGACTCTGGAGTTGTTCTACACTGTTCTACTGTCAACAGATACTTGTACAAATATGGTCTTCATGGAAGAGTCATCAGAAGAAAACCTCTTCTACGTCCTCACCACAAAATTCAACCTTTGAAGTTCACAAATGAACAAAGAAACAAGCCTGATGCTTTTTGGAAACAAGTTCTGTGGACCGACCCGGTTCAGATGGAACTTTTTGTCTGCAATGAACAAAGGTACGTTTGGAGAAGAAAGAGTCCAGAGTTTCATGGAAAGAACCTCAGTCCAACTGTTAAGCATGGAGGTGGACGAATCATGGTTTGGGCTTGTGCTGCAGCCAGCGGAACAGGAAACATTTCACCAGTAGAAGAATGGATTCAAACAAATTTCAGTAAATTTTGGACACTAACTTGATGCCGTCTGTGAAAAAGTTAAAGTTGAAGAGAGAATGACTTCTATAAATGATAATGATCCTAAACACACCTCCAAATCCACACTGTCTTCCATTAAGAGACAGAAACTGAAGGTTTTACAGTGAACTTCAATCACCTGACCTCATAATCATTAAAAAGTCTATGGATAGACCTGAAAAGAGCAGTGAGGAACAGACATCCCAGAAATCTGAAAGAACTGGAAGACTCAAACAAGAACTGAGACTCTTGGCTACAAAGAGTCTTCACAAGCTTTGATACTTGCCATGGAGAGCAGCACAAGGTACTAACTCTGCAGGGTGTCCTAACTTTTGCAAACGTTGTTTTGTTTACTGTTATTTTAAAGGGTAAAAGATGGAAATAAAGTCCAAGGAGTCCAAATAAAAGAATGTTTTATCTGTAAACTGATGCCTTTCAATCTGATGTTTCAATCTGGCCTTGGGTTTTTATGCACAATAATAGAACATTTTTCCTGATCCCCACTGTACATTATTAGAAGTTTTCAGACATTTCTGAAGTTTCTTGTAGTTTTTGTTAATAATTAACCCGATTAAATAAGATAAATAGTTAACAGTCTTATCTCCTGTGTTTTATCAAGCTTCAGCACAAACTAACCCTTTGGTTTACTTTGTTTTTCCTGCGTTCCTTCACACAACATCTTTCTGATAACTGTGATCTTTTTTTGCAGCTTTGCATAACAGTACAAGGCCACGGTCTCCCTCTGCTGTCGGAGGCCACAGCTTTCCTGGATCACAGCACTCTTTCAGTAATTCTTTTTGTTTCTTTGTGCCTCTGCTGTCGGTGGTTTGTTCCTCTCAAGGCCACAGGACGACAGGAATCTCCTGATAGAAACCGGAGCTCTTTCCTCAGTTCAGCTCTGTGTCAAGAACATTTGAGGCTGTTGGTGCCGCCTGGGCTCTGTTCTTCCTTTCATCTTTTCATTGCTTTGTTCTTTTTCTGAAAGCAGCCCACCCCCCGCCAAATGGGAACTGTTCTCCCTGCCAGCACTTCTCAGTTCATGTTCCCAGAATATCCTGGTAATCGGTTTACTCTGGCACCGCCCACCCGGGTGGTAGACATTACTCGTGGTTGTTGCATGTATGTTAGCATGTCCTGGCCAGAGCATGTGTGCATGAAGGTGATGTCACCGTGCTTCACAGATCAGTCAAGCAGGCCCCTCCCACTCTGCTAGTGTCTGGAGACTGCTGCCGCACTCCAGTACCCATCCAACCCGTCCCCTCACTTTGACTTCACCTTTCACTTCTATCTCTAAAGCTCTGCTCCTGCTGAACTTGACTGTGGTGGCCGGACGAAGTAATCAACAAATGAACAAGTTTGAGTTTCAAACAGCAGCAGAACAAACTTCCTCCTTCCTGAACAAGGAACCAAAATCACCAGAAAATCAAACGTCTACAGAAGACAACCATCAAAGCAAAACTTCAGCTTAAAGACTCATCTATAGTGAGCCATTTTGATGGTTTGTACTTAACCATATATTCTGCTGAATCATCCACGCCTAAAATAAGTACTTCCAACTGAGAAGAGGTCAGAAACTTCTAAACATCTGGGAACCCTGATCTTATGTTCACACCGGGCTCAAATATGCGCATTCAGGTGACCACTTTCAAAGAGAAGTCTATGAAACCACAGAAAAATCTGCGTTTTGGGCCTCTGGTTCAAAACCTCAGTGTTAAACGTATGGCCACTGAACACACGCTGAATGTTAAACCAGCTGAACATCGGGTTAGGTTGTAGCATGTTGATGGCACCCTTTTTAAAACACAGATTGAAACTTGATCACAAACGAGAAATGAATGGAATTATATGATACAGAGTTTTTCATTTATTGGAATAGAGCTGTGAAAGAAAAAGCCCAGAGCAAGATTCACCGGATTTGCACTTGTGCATCGACTGAGCCTCTTCCCACTGTGCTGGGCAGCGACGGTCTGGTCTCTAGTGTGAACACCATATGATAAAAGGCTGTTCAAGAACCTGCGCTCAGCGTGTTGTGGAATGCTCATCACGTGCCTGGTGTGAACGTATCATAAGGCTTGAAGGGTTGTTCCAAAGACAACACAAACAGCAGTTTGGACCCAGAACTTTAAGGAAACCAGATGTCCAGAAGGATCTTTAGGCTGAACTTCAAAGTCTCTGATTTGCGGTGGAGTGAGAATTTATTTTATTGCCATTCAAGTGTAAAAGAATTTCTTGGTTTTTGCTTTAGATCTTTGATTTATGAACGTTTGGTTTGTTCAGACTTAAACAAAACACTCACAATCTGTGGTTTTCCCAGAGAAAGGCATTCAGAAACCCTCATTGAAGAAAGTCCACATAAGCTTCACAAACATGTGGACTCAGTCACAAACGTCTCACAAACATCGACTTCCATCCTAGACCAGGTCTTCCACCAGGACTCAGACAGCAGAGCTCCTCTGTTTGCTCTTCTCGCTGCTTCCTCTCTCCTCAGACTGCATGAGTGCATGTGAGGCCACTCAGACATGATCAGACTCTCCAACCCTCATGGTTGTGTGGGGTCAGAAGCAGGCCTGAGTCCAGGAACAGTGAGGAGAATCTAAGATAAAGGTCTGAGACCCAGCAGTGCTTCAATCAGCCTCTGTCCTCTCTGCTTTAGACACAGGAAGCAGGTTTAGAAACGACAGCGCCCGGCGAGCGAAGCATCCCAGTCCATCCCTCTCCAAACTCCTGCCAAACTCCACCCCTTCTGCCAACAGCGCTGCCTCCCCCCACGCTAAAACGCCCTCCAAGAATGGCTCGTCTCCTAACCAAACCGCCAAGGCGCCCTCCAGGGTTCCTGCGAAAACTCCTAACGCTGCTGGTAATTTCCTCATATTACTCTGTGGTTCCTGTTTGCAGACTCTGTCCCCGCACAGAAGACCAGGATGTGGAGCTTTCCTGAACTGAACTCTCTCCTTTCTGTTTGACCTTTTCTTCCCACACAGCTTTCGACAGGTCACAGGTGGAATTCTCCCTGTTGAGGTCCACTCTGGCCAATGAGAGGGCCAAAGCTAACACCTGGGGTAATTCTGACCTCACGCTTCCTCAGTCTTGCTATCAGATCCAGCTGGATCTGTCTGCTCATGGCTGATCCACAGGTCTGGCTGCTGCTCCAGGAGATTCCTCAGTCATCTCCTCATCCAGGGTCTGCATGCAGCTCACAATCTTACAGTCATGAATGCGACTGCAGTTGCAATGACTTCAATGACTGCTCTCTGAAGATTGTGAGCTTCATTTTCATCCCATCTGTGTTTGCTCCATCACTCAAACTCATCAGATGTCCATCACTAATGTCTGCTACCGGCTGGCTGATCTACAGTGTAGATAAGAGAGAACTACAGTCTGTGACGCAGACCCTGCAACTGTTTTTCATCTTGTAGGTCAAAGAAACCTGAACCTGTTGCTACCCCCACAGCCCCACGGCCTGGCACCTCCCACGGTGGCCGGATCCTCTAGGCCGGCGTCCAGAAACCCCCACTATTCCTCCTCTAACGGCCTTAGACCACCCCAATCTGTCTCTAGATCCAGTCACTCCTCCTTGTTCTCAGGGATACTTGGGGGTAATTGTCCTGGACCCCCTTCTCTGGTTCTGATGCAAAGTAGAGTCTGTTACACACTGGGCATGTGATGTGGGTTTTTTTAATATGCTTTTAGCATGCGGCGTTCACGCTCATCTGCCGCTACCCCATACTAGCACATGTCCGTCACCTACAGTTGATAGAGGTTTGATGTGAAATGGTGCAAATCTGGTCAATCTCGCTCCAGGTTTTTTTCTTTTTCAGCTCTATAGCGATATATAAAAGACTTGATGTCAGAATTCCAGCCGGGAGAAGCTCCAATGATTAATTTCTGCTTTGTGGTAAATTTACAAACGGTTGATACTTACATGAATTTAAAGGATGCTAAATAAAAACACGTTACTACCAAATCCGAGCCTCTGATTGGTCACAGTTCAACTGGGTTAACTTTTAACATGCGTTCAGTGCTCGTACATTTTTTACGTAGTGCCCAAAATATGACTGAAAGAGCCTCTGCCATGTTTTTCTTAAGCCTTTTATAGTGAACAATATCCATGAACATGATCATATATTACCTTTGGCACACTAAAGAACAAATCATTTATGAAATGAGTTTTTTTGTGGACTCTTTTCACATCCGGAAGTAAAACAACTCTGTCTCTGAGGCTGGTGACGCCCCAACATCGAGCCGGCCTCAGCAGCGTGTCTGCTCATGAAAACAAACACTGAACATTTTTAAAGATGAATGTTATGGAGCCTTTTACCCTTGACCCACAGTCCAATCAGGAATTTCTATACGCGAGGTGCTGCGTGTGTGGAAATGTAGCATTAGCTGGTGCGTTCCATGCTTAGATTGTGTCATTTCAGCTAGTTTTATGATTTCCTTATGGCTCTGGCATCTTCATCAGGTCTGATTGTAGCTCTGAGGATCAGTCCTCTGGACAATCCACTTTGAAACAGGCCAAGGTTAACTAAACATCTGTGAAGTGGTGGTCACAGATAAAAGTTGCTGGCCGGTTTGTTGCCCCTGAAGATAAACTCCAACCATTTCTGATGAGCAGCTGTTCTTTGGAAGGCTGAACAAACACAGAATTTCTCGCAGCCTAAAAACATTTTCTCCACTTCACAGACATTGCATTGCAAAATAATCCATCTGTGGTTTCTCTGCAGATCAAGAGGAACCACTTCATCTATGAGTTGTTTTGCTGATCAAATACTGCTTTGGGGTTCTTTATACTGAGGAATGAACAATATGATCCACTTAAAAGCTCAAAAAGTTGATTTTCATGGTAAAGGCCCTTTAAAATTTTGCAAAGCGCCGCGTGAACATCAGAGTTTTGAACACGCAATCCCAAAACGCACATATACACATGCTTACACAGACTTTTCGTTGGAAGCGGTTGCTTGAACCTGTTTTTCGCAGCTTTAGCTGTTCTCTGGCCTTTCTCCCTCATTTTGCAGCGTTTCTGGTCCAGAACTGAAAGTCAAACAGGTGTTACTCTGGTTACAATTGTGCTTGTCAAACAGTAACATGGGTGTCTAATGAAGGACCTTTATAGGGTTGGTTACTCTTTTTTTTGGGTTCCTTCACGGTCTCCTCCTCTTTATAATGCTCGTTTTCTCCCTACAGTAAATGGACAGCAGCACCGGCGCTTTTCTCCACCCAAACAGGCCGTTTGGTCCCGACACCGACTGGGTAAAAGGAGCTTTTGTTCCATCCATGTCATCTTTAACCCAGTCACTTCTCCGTCTCACCTGCAGCTTATCCTGGTGTTTCTCATCCATCTGGTTCATCTATTCCTCCTTCTATCTGTCAGTCATCCATCTGTCCATCCTTTTGTTCCTCATGTTTGCAGCTGAGTGTCAACAGGTTCTGGCAGTTTTCTAAATAATCCAGTGTGTGTAGATGTTCTGAGATGGTTACATAAGTCCAGTCTGTATGCTCCACGTGCTCACTGTCTTTCTGTCTGGTTTGAGTTTGTTTCCATCATTGGGGGTTCCTGGAACGACAAATATTTTCCACCACTGATGTAATGTTTGGTTTCATTCCAACCACCATCGCTGAGCTCCACCCATCCTTTGATATAACCACTACTTCCTGTCTGGAAACATCTCCACTCCTTTGTCTGGAGATAAGGGAGTCCGCATTAGAGGGTTTGAAGGTAAGCAGAGCCAGCTTTCAGTGACCCAGCAGCTCTGGTTCAGGACGTTCATGACGACTGAAACCCTACGCAGGTGCTGAGTCCAATTCTGAGAAACATGATCCCAGAGGGATTACTGGTTCTCCACAAGCTCTCTGTTCTGCCTCACAAAGACATGTTTCCTCTCAGCAAAAAAACTCCTCCAGTTGTGGAAAAATGGAATGTCTCTACTCAAGATGAGCCAGAAACATTTAAACCACTTCCAACATTTCAAGGTCAAGTAGAACCAATTCTTTTTCCACTGAGTGAATAGAAGGATAATGAGAAGGACAGAACTCAGAGAGAAGAAGCCCTCTGTTCTGCAAACTCCGACATGAAACAAAAGCTTCTTGACACTTTAATGGCTTAACTAGAACCTTTACTGGGTTCAAATGTTTCTGAAAAATGTTACTTTAGTTTAGTTAAATCACTGAAGCTTTCACTGTTCTATGAATGTCTAGTTCAAGTTAAACAAAGCCTGTGTTATCTGCCTCAGCGAGAACTTCCCTGTTGGGTCATTATGTAAGTTTTACCAGATTCAGACAGAAGTTTTGGAAAAGATGTTGAGTTTTTCCTTTGAAAATGTTCCTCTGTAAATGTGGTCGTAGTCTGCAGTTAGAAGAAACTCAGTCTACATGCACACTGGGCATGTGATGCTCCTTCAAGAACACGCTGAATGCAGATTCTTGAATGTGCTTTGGGTTACAGTCTTTACACTGGACTGTTGCTTTGCAGTAAAAGTGCATGTATCTAAACAGTTTCACACACCTAGGTGTGAGACATCTGATGCGACTTTAATTTAGGATTACAGTTGGAAAGTGTTCAAGCTTTTTCATTCACAGCTCTTTTCCGATATGTTAAAGACCCACTTCAATGAAAATCCTCTTTTTTTGTGTTTCTAACATGTTCTTGTCCATTTTTTCTCATAATAGAGAAACCTTATAAATAATTTACGAGTAAAATTGCATTTCTGAGTATTTCTTAATTGAAATCACGTTGGATCAGAGGCTGGATGCCAGAAAAACCCTGATAACTGATGTAACTGCCCCCTGGGCGTGCCAAACGTTTGTTTTTTTTAATCTCCAGGAATGTTCTGCGGTCCCATGCTTGGTCCTTGATTGAGAGGAATGCATTAGCAAGTTAAACAATGGGGGATATAATTGGCTGCAGGTTTTCCCTTCATGTGAGGTGAAGATGTGGAGGTCCAGGTTTTGTCTTTTGTTCCAGCTTGGGGGGGGGTCTTATCTTTTTTTTTTTTTACTCAGCTGTTTGTTATGAAGAGGAAACTTCAGTTCTCATGATGGTTGTTGGTTTGTTTTAGGGTCTCCTCCTCGCCCAGTCATCAACACCAGAACAAACCACGTGGCCAAACCTGGAGAAACTGGTGAGATCTCAGCAGCATTCCAAACATTCCCATTCTTCTGAAGACTGTTTGGACTGTTGGTTCCACAAAGTCACAATTCTTTTCCAGACAAGGAGAACATCTTCCAGCGTCCTGACAAGCTGCACATCTTGCAACCCAAAGTTCTAACGGTGACATCCAAGCCCACCAAGCAGGACCGAAAGCAGAGCACAACGGCCACTCCCACAAGCACAGGTACAACCTGTCCACTTTGAAACCAAAACCGAACCCAGCAGAACCCAAACACAAAAGGCTTATGAGGGCTCAGTCATTGTAAGAAGATTTCATTTTGATCTCCGTGTGAAATTAACAGAACCCTTCGGAGGTTCTGCCTCATCATCCAAGTATAAAACCACAGGTTAAAGGTCAGGGAGGGTCCTGCTGCCACAACCCACCAGAACAAATAGAATGTCCTCTGGGAGCAAGAATCCAAAGCAACATATGTTTGGCTCAGACATAAAGGATGTTCTCCCCAAAGTTCCATAACAGGACCTGTTCTTCCACCACAATTTCTAAGCTCCACCATAACTGCAGTGACTTGCGGTGAAGCTCTGACGCCATCAGATTTACAAACAGGAAGCCTACAGAGTAACTTATTCACCATTTGATTGGCAGCAGTTAAAGTGTGTTTTTTCAATTTTATTTCAACCTTTTTCTTCCGTTTTAAAAACTGTAACATACAAAAACACCCAAATTGTTATTTCTGACGTACTTTTACTTATACATGGAGTCCGTGCACCGCTCCATCTGGAGAAGCATGGATAACCTGTTTGTAGAAGTCTTCCTTTTCTGTCTTCAGTTTTAAGTCTTTCTGTCTCATTGAGAACACTACCAGTGACGAGTCTTAACAAATTCCTAATCCTCCATTTAGAAAACAATGCTAAACAAAATATTTTAAAAAACTTGATGGCTGTGCTTGACTGTCTGCCACTAATTCTATTATTCTTAGAAGCGGCGTGACATTCTCCAGGTTCACCAGTGCCCTCTGCCTTTAGACACGTGTACTACAGAGAGGCATCTGTAAAGCACATTTTAGCAGATAAAAAAGACTAAATGAGCTGCAAACTGGCATCAGTGTAAACAGATGGTTGGTGAGAAACAGGAAAATGAATTAAGTAAAGATAAAGTGTCTTTTATGCTGAAAGACCGAAACAAAAAAGCGCATGCTGCAGCTGTGTGCAGCGCAGTTTGAGTGCAGGGGAGGCAAACAGGAAATTCTTCAATTGTAGAAATGTTGAAAACCTGCACAGACAAAAGTGATCATATAATAGACATATTTATAAAATAAAATTGAATTTTAATTTTTAATAGTAAGAAGTATATTCACCTTATTTAATGAATGTATTCTTTAAACGAGACTCACCTGCCTCCCCTGACTGCTTTAAACAGCCAGGTGAAGCAGACACCAAAAGGTGAAGGAGGATTTACTGCTTCATGTTTCTGCTTTCAGCTCCACGACAGGAAACCTGGGAGGAGTCAGAACTCTTCAAGCCACAACCTGCTTCAGATTTGGACGCCATGGGGAAGAAACGTTACATTGGTACGAAACTACAAAAGGACATACTGACAGTCTACCTCGGGTTTGTGCTCACGTTTTCTGACCGCGGTGGATGTCTGGCTTCTTTACAGCTCCTCATGTCATCTACCAGACCGGTAAGAAGCCAGAAGAACCCTGTTCCATCACTACCTCACTCAGCTATTTCCCTGAGGAAGATCGTGGCGAGGCCAACGTCACGTCTCCTCCCAGGAACCCTCCTTCCAACCTCACAGTGGTGACAGTGGAGGGATGCCCGTCCTTCGTCATTCTCGACTGGCAGAAAACAGACAATGATACCACAGGTTCTGAACTCTGTTCCTCCACCTGCCGTACCTCCACCTGCCGTTCCTCCACCTGCTTTACCTCCACCTGCCTTTCCTCCACCTGCCGTTCCTCCACCTGCCGTTCCTCCACCTGCCTTACCTCCACCTGCCGTTCCTCCACCTGCCGTTCCTCCACCTGCTTTACCTCCACCTGCTGTTCCTCCACCTGCTTTACCTCCACCTGCTGTTCCTCCACCTGCCTTACCTCCACCTGCCGTTCCTCCACCTGCCGTTCCTCCACCTGCCTTACCTCCACCTGCCGTTCCTCCACCTGCCGTTCCTGCACCTGCTTTACCTCCACCTGCTGTTCCTCCACCTGCTTTACCTCCACCTGCCGTTCCTCCACCTGCCGTTCCTACATCTGCCGTTCCTCCACCTGCTCTACCTCCACCTGCCGTTCCTCCACCTGCTTTACCTCCATCTGCTGTTCCTCCACCTGCCGTTCCTCCACCTGCCTTACCTCCACCTGCTGTTCCTCCACCTGCTGTTCCTCCACCTGCTGTTCCTCCACCTGCTCTACCTCCACCTGCCGTTCCTCCACCTGCTTTACCTCCATCTGCTGTTCCTCCACCTGCTGTTCCTCCACCTGCTGTTCCTCCACCTGCTTTACCTCCACCTGCCGTTCCTCCACCTGCTTTACCTCCACCTGCTGTTCCTCCACCTGCTGTTCCTCCACCTGCTTTACCTCCACCTGCCGTTCCTCCACCTGCTTTACCTCCACCTGCCGTTCCTCCACCTGCCGTTCCTCCACCTGCTCTACCTCCATCTGCTCTACCTTGTTCTCTCCTCTCTGAAGGAGCTCCCGGTATCCGACCAGCTTCCTTTATTTCTTTTCAGCTTCATCTTTTCTCTTTTTTTGTTTCAAAGACTTTTTTTGTCATTTTTATAAATTATGGTGAGAACATTTTTGAAAAATGTTTCAACAGTGAGATCTAAGCAGTAACGGCAGGTTGTCTTTTGATGATTTCTGTTTCCTCCTTCATTCCACAGAATATGAAGTTATTTCCACCTCTGAAGGTCCCGATGGACAACAGGTTTCTATTCTGACCACCAATCAGACTCACACTCCTGTAGAGAACCTCAAACCTGACAGCACGTAAGCAGATCATTTTGCTGATCCTGTGATTTAAAATAGCTGCCTCTAGGGGGCAGCATCCTTCAGCACCAACCTAAGCTGCTATTAATGTGGAAGCAGGTTTATGAAGTGAAGCTTAAAGTTCCCTGCAGAGAACCTCGAGATCTGATACAATGTTTTCAGTACTTCAGTGCAGCTGTGAAAGCACATTGAGACCATGGAGAGCAGGAAAATAACCAGAGGTTATTTAGGTAAGAGGTTTTTATGAGCCAGACCTGTACCCTCACCATGCACGCACACCCACACACACATAGAGGTCAGGATTTGCTTATGAGCAGGAAGTATCTCAGAATCTACTTCATTGTGACAGAACAACAAAGGATGGTTCCTGTTTGTCATTTAGAATTCCTTAAAATCATCTATCCATCCATTTTCTAAATCTGTTTTCTTCCTTATGGGATGATGGGGCTGCTGGAGCCTAACCCAGCAAAGGGTACACCCTGGACCGCTTTCGAGTCCGTTGCAGAGCCACAATCACACACCCATACACACTCACAATCACACAGAGGGACAATTTAGAGCCATCAATCCACCTATGAAGCATGTTTTTGGGCTGTGGCAGGAAACCAGAGTCCCCTGAGAGAACCCACACATGCACGGGGAGAACATGCACACTCCACACAGAGAGGTCCCAGCTTAGACTTGAACCTGCTGGTGCTAACCACTGCGCCACTGTGCAGCCCATCCTTGAAAGCATAAAGTAAAATGTCTGCTAGTCAGGTAGAAGTGGCTTGAAGGTCTGTCTTCAAGGCTGTAAATCATTATACAGCAGCTTTAGGCTCGATTTGATAACTTTTAGATTTTCTTTCAGTGACCACAGACCTTCATTCCAAAGCCATATGTTCCAAAGCTAAAATGCTTTAGATCCTATTTTAGAGCTGTAGTAAAATCTGTTCAGCAACTGCAGACCTTCCTTGAGAAGCTACAGTTCCTGCTGTCGTGCAGAGACATAGCGGTCGACCTCTGATCAGAAGGCTTCTCACAGATTTGGGTCCCAGTGGGTGAGTGGGACTGACTGAAAAGCACTTTGAGCATTCTAAGAAGGTAGTAAAGTGCTATGCAAACAAATGCCACTGACTGTTTCTTTTTCAGTTGTTGTAGATCTATCATTCAAATGCTATAGAACATATTTTAGTAATTTCCGGTCTATCAGCTGTAAGGTCTTTAATAAAATGTCAGGACTTGTTTCAGAGAATGGACAAACGCAGGAGTGCCAGAAACCAGATTTATTGATTTTGATTTTGGAGGAACCAGAGGCGCCGGAGAAACACCGGCATTGCATGAGTGCTATGAAGACAGGGAAGGTTTAATGGGGAAGATGACTCTGAGCAGCGTGAGAACAACTGGAGAGAGTTTCACTGGGATGATGAGTGACCTGCAGGCAGTAGAGAGGGGTGAGGTGAAAGCCTCAGTGCAGCAAATGAAGAAGGTGTGACTCCAGACATGGAAGTTCATTGTTGGAGTGTGGTGAAACTCAGGATCTCGATCCTGGGGCTCAGTCAAACACTTTTGATTCCACAATCCAAAAAATGATCTCCAGTGGGGTCTCTGGGGAACAGTTCCAAAATGTCAGGTGTGGGAACTTATGAGGCTTGGGGCAAAAAGATGTGGCAGGAAAACTGAAGCAGGCAGTGGAAGCAGCCGGCAGAGCAAATGAGCTGGAATTTGGGCTGAGTGTGGAACAGAAAGGTTGATGAGCTGCCGTCGTAAACACAGCAGATGAGCTGACTGCAACAATCCTGCAGGGACTGAAATGCAGAGGCAGAGATTTATAGGAGGAGGGCCAGGTAGAGGGAATCAGAGAGGATCAGCAGCAGCAGGGTGTGCTGCCGTGATGTAGAAGCTCTTGCTTTCTTCATAGCTGTAGCACATTTTGAAGGTTCTGATGTTCCTCAGCGTGCCTCAGTTCCTCTCTGTGGTTTGAAGTCTGAGATGTTTCTGTCCATCTCCTCCACCTGAATGAATCCAAACCTTTTTTTTCAGGTATGAGTTTACGGTAAAGCCCAAGAATGAGCTGGGTGCAGGTCCTCCAAGTGAACCCGTGTCCTTCAACACAGAGTCGGGTCAGAACCACCTCACATTCCAACCATCATCAGTCCAGACACTGAAAGTGCTTTACTTTAGAACACCTGTCTGAACAGCCGAGGAACCTTCAGAGTTCCTTCTTTCCACTGATGCTTTGATCTGGATTCAGATGAGCAGCACAACTGTGTGGAACTGATGGATTTACAAAAGTTACTTATAACTAATGTAGGAACATGTCCAGTAATAAAACAGTAGAGTCTGCAGACCTTAAATGCTCCTCATACTGTCGTGAAGCTGATGGTTTGTCTGCATGTTCTCTCTGCAGCGGACCCCCGTGTTAGCGAGAACGTTTCCGGTGAGCAGGTTTCTAATCTGCAGCCAACAAAGAACCGAGCTTTCCAATCTTGAGATTGCGGCTCTTCTGTTTTAGGAAAGGACGCTATCTGGACTCAGTTTCCCTTCAAGACGGACTCTTACTCTGACTGCCACGGAAAGCAGTATGTCAAGAGAACCTGGTACCGCAAATTTGTTGGAGTCCAGCTTTGCAACTCCCTCAGGTACAAGATCTACCTGAGTGACTCGCTGAATGGTAAGTGTGAAGGCTTGGTCCTGGTTCTGATCAGGATGCTTGTTCTGGACCTCATCTGGTTCTCTTTATTGCAGGTAAATTCTACAACATTGGAGATCAGAGCGGATTCAGTGAGGATCACTGCCAGTTTGTCGACTCCTTTCTGGACGGACGGACCGGCCGGCAGCTCAGAGCCGATCAGCTCCCCCTCAGACACGGTAAGGAAGTCCAGCCCCTTCCTGTGGAGGTACGTGTGTGGGAGAATGCTGTTTCGAGCTCCTGTAATCATCTGGATGGAATATGGGGCGGATCATCATGGTTGTATTCCTGCTCTGAAGCTCATCCTGTTCTCCCCTCTGTGTCTTAGGGTTCTACAGGGCTCTGCGGCAGGAACCGGTCGACTTCGGACAGATAGGTGGACATTCCCACATCAGCTACGTGTCCTGGTACGAGTGTGGAACCCCCATCCCTGGTAAATGGTAGTCTTTCTTCACGACACCTTAAAGAGAACCCGTGAAGAGCCGTCAGCTGGAGAAGCTGTAAAAACATGTAAAGGACTTCTTCATCAGTGAGCTGTAAGCAGAGGACATCTTCAGACTCGAACGAGCGCGCCTGATCTTTGCATTTATGGACGTCAGAGTGGCATGGGCTCTCAGACTCCTTCTAGATTGGTTTTCTTAATAGTTCAGTGATGGGAAGCTAGCTCCCTGGAGGAATATTTTTCAAACTCATGAGATGTTTTTTTTATCAGACAGTCTTCACAGCTTCCATCAAAAAAGCTTCAAACTTCCTGGATGTCATTGGTCCTCTAACTGTTGCAGCATCAGTTCTAGTCTTTGGTGCTTTGTTCTCCTCTGAAGGCCATCAGAGGTTCCTTAGAGCTTCAGGTTCCTCTCATACATCTATTTATGGACAAAGTGTCTTTGCTTCAATCCTTTGCTTTGGGGTCAACTTGACTTCAACCTTTAGATCAGAGCTTTGGATTCGACCTGGCTTGATTCTGTCAGTTTCCCATCCTGCTGGTCTGTGGTGGGATGCTCTTCTCCACATTCGCTCACAGAGCCCAGAAGGCCTTCCACAGTCATCCTGAAGGACAATCTTCTGGTGCTTTTAATCTCTGTTTTTTTGTCTACTTTGAATTCTCACTAATAAAGTTCTGATTTATTTTTTAGTTGTGTCTTTCTTTGCCTCCATGCCACTCAAATAGTCACCATGCAAACTGATTTGTGGTTCCGCTGCAAATATCAGAGAACTTTGCCTTCATGTTTGATGTTTTCCTGAACTAAATCTGACTTTTCAGCCAACAAGAACCAGATTGATTGAAACAAGCCAAAAACAAGCAGTGGAGACTCCCCAGGAGTGACGATACCCACCACCACATCACACAGAATGGCCGCCGCCTCGGTTCTGTTCACATGAATGTGGAGCTGGAACAAAGGGAGGTCAAGATGCACCTGTGAGGGACAAAAATGAGTTCTGCAAGGAAAATATTTATAAAAATATTTGGATTCATTTCTAGTATGTTATTATACATGCTGGTACATCCATCCATCCTCTGTGGTCTAGAGGTAGAGTGGTCAACATCTGATCAGTAGTTGCGCATGTTGGGTGCCCACCCAAAGTGTCCTTTGGGCAAGACACTGAACCCACATGGCTCTAGTGGTGATAATGTGTGTGTTTATGGGAGAATGTGTCTGTAAAGCACTTCAGGCCTTATAGTAAAGTAAAGCACCGTGTAAGTATCCACACATCTATTGTTTATTATCCATCCACACATCTATTGTTTATTATCCATCCACACATCTATTGTTTATTCTTCATCCACACATCTATTGTTTATTCTTCATCCACACATCTATTGTTTATTCTTCATGCACACATCTATTGTTTATTATCCATCCACACATCTATTGTTTATTATCCATCCACACATCTATTGTTTATTCTTCATCCACACATCTATTGTTTATTCTTCATCCACACATCTATTGTTTATTCTTCATCCACACATCTATTGTTTATTCTTCATCCACACATCTATTGTTTATTATCCATCCACACATCTATTGTTTATTATCCATCCACACATCTATTGTTTATTCTTCATCCACACATCTATTGTTTATTCTTCATCCACACATCTATTGTTTATTCTTCATCCACACATCTATTGTTTATTCTTCATCCACACATCTATTGTTTATTATCCATCCACACATCTATTGTTTATTCTTCATCCACACATCTATTGTTTATTCTTCATCCACACATCTATTGTTTATTCTTCATCCACACATCTATTGTTTATTCTTCATCCACACATCTATTGTTTATTCTTCATGCACACATCTATTGTTTATTATCCATCCACACATCTATTGTTTATTCTTCATCCACACATCTATTGTTTATTCTTCATCCACACATCTATTGTTTATTATCCATCCACACATCTATTGTTTATTCTTCATCCACACATCTATTGTTTATTCTTCATCCACACATCTATTGTTTATTCTTCATCCACACATCTATTGTTTATTCTTCATCCACACATCTATTGTTTATTATCCATCCACACATCTATTGTTTATTATCCATCCACACATCTATTGTTTATTATCCATCCACACATCTATTGTTTATTCTTCATCCACACATCTATTGTTTATTCTTCATCCACACATCTATTGTTTATTATCCATCCACACATCTATTGTTTATTATCCATCCACACATCTATTGTTTATTATCCATCCACACATCTATTGTTTATTCTTCATCCACACATCTATTGTTTATTCTTCATCCACACATCTATTGTTTATTCTTCATCCACACATCTATTGTTTATTATCCATCCACACATCTATTGTTTATTCTTCATCCACACATCTATTGTTTATTCTTCATCCACACATCTATTGTTTATTCTTCATCCACACATCTATTGTTTATTCTTCATCCACACATCTATTGTTTATTCTTCATCCACACATCTATTGTTTATTATCCATCCACACATCTATTGTTTATTCTTCATCCACACATCTATTGTTTATTATCCATCCACACATCTATTGTTTATTCTTCATCCACACATCTATTGTTTATTATCCATCCACACATTTATTGTTTATTCTTCATCCACACATCTATTGTTTATTATCCATCCACACATCTATTGTTTATTATCCATCCACACATCTATTGTTTATTCTTCATCCACACATCTATTGTTTATTCTTCATCCACACATCTATTGTTTATTCTTCATCCACACATCTATTGTTTATTATCCATCCACACATCTATTGTTTATTCTTCATCCACACATCTATTGTTTATTCTTCATCCACACATCTATTGTTTATTCTTCATCCACACATCTATTGTTTATTCTTCATCCACACATCTATTGTTTATTCTTCATCCACACATCTATTGTTTATTATCCATCCACACATCTATTGTTTATTCTTCATCCACACATCTATTGTTTATTCTTCATCCACACATCTATTGTTTATTATCCATCCACACATCTATTGTTTATTCTTCATCCACACATCTATTGTTTATTATCCATCCACACATCTATTGTTTATTCTTCATCCACACATCTATTGTTTATTCTTCATCCACACATCTATTGTTTATTCTTCATGCACACATCTATTGTTTATTCTTCATCCACACATCTATTGTTTATTCTTCATGCACACATCTATTGTTTATTCTTCATCCACACATCTATTGTTTATTCTTCATCCACACATCTATTGTTTATTCTTCATCCACACATCTATTGTTTATTCTTCATCCACACATCTATTGTTTATTCTTCATCCTTCTATTCATACATTTGTATTTATTCATCTGTCAGTCCATCTATCCTCCTATCTATCCTCACATACATTTTTACACCATATGGTGTATCAAACCATCAGTCCCTTCATCCATGCATTGTCCATTCATCCTCCATCTATCACCCATTCATTCATTTGTTCATTTTACCCATCCCTTAGTCTCACCATTATAACGGAGGATTGTCCTGTTGGACTGTTTTACTCACTAGATGTGTTTCAAGCTGCAGTCATCAAAGAGGACTCCTCTGTTAGCATATGTTACTGTGGTAAGTATGTGTCTGGGTGCATCAGCACTTGGTTTTGACAACATTTTTAGCAACCCCACACGTTAGGAAGTTGCTTGGATTTACAGTCCGGCGTTCTGCATGCTGCATGAACAATCTGTTGTTATGAGACAGAGTACAGGTCAGTGATACTAAGAGGTCACTTTTTTTACTTTAATAATGTTCAAATGTGTCTACATGTACAGCAGACAGTACGCTCAGGTTCTTGTCATTCTTTCAGACTCTTTCAAACAGTTTGAACCATGAAAACCTACAAGTCTAGAGACCCCAGTTCCTGTAAAGCATTGAGACCACCAGGTCAGACTCAAAATGTCAACGCGTTCTTTAAAGCAGTTTTTCTTGAAGGAAAAAGAATTATAAGCTGAGGAAAATGAATTGTTTTATTTACAAACACTATACTGAAACTCAAAGACAAAAGTGTAGATTAAACTTTGAAATGAAAGAAAAACTGCAGGCAAAAACTCCAAGTACAATTTCAAAATCAAATGAACTTAAACAAACCAGTCAAAACTTTTAAAAAAGAAGACAAAATTCAGCGTCTAAAAATCAAATAAAACTGCCAATAAGGCTCAAAATAATGTGCACAAAATATGAACATAATACTTTCAGCAAAGCCTAAAATATGTGATCATTCAGAACAGAGATCAACAGTCTAAAGCAGGAATTATGCTGTGCTGGTAGATGGTCTTTCAAAGAATTGTTGAAGTGGAAACCTGTTTCCTGATCGTCTTACAGGCTGGTGTTCACCTCCTTCGTGTCCTTGTAAGTCTCTGTGCTGAAGGTCTCTCTCAGGTTTTTCCACAGGTGGTATTTGGTGCTGTTCAGGCTGTCTCTAACTGAGGTGGCGTTCTGGACCAAACGCCTCACAGCCTTTCTGAAGGTTGGAGTTCTGGCCGTAAAGAAGATGAAGATCTGAAACCCCTGAAACCAGAGAAGAAGCTTCTGTGGTTTTATTCCTCAGATCTTTATGCTGCAAAGACCTTTGAGTGCACAGATCTGTGTGTTGTGTTTAAGGTCAGTCAGTAAATCTGAAACTTTAGTTTTAAGCAACTTCTATAGCATTCAGAAAGTTTCCACAGTTGTTCACTTTTCCACATTCTATGATGGCTTTTAGTTTGGCTATGCGGAATTTATTTCTATCCTTAGTAGGTCACACATCTGAGATGAAGGTCAGATGTGTGACCTATCCGATCTAGACTTTAAGAACATTTTAAAAGACAACATACTTTGAACAGAAACTCCCTCCTCGATTCTTCAGATCCATCTGATCTATGACTGTGACCCAGAAATCTGAGGAGCTTCAGTGTTTCAAGCCCATAGAGGAGACCTGACCTCCCTCTATTACCAGGAGGTCATCTGGGAGGTGTGAGGTTGAGTGAAGAAGGGTCACCACCTTTGTGAGCCGTGCTAATGCATGACTGCTCTGACCTGCAACCACCTGAGCTTCTCCTTCACAAACTGCAGCAAAAAAGGAGGAATGTTCCAGAATTTGGTTCCGCCATGAAATAACTTTCAGTGCAGAAATGTTCTGTTTCATGTGTTCTAGACTGAATAATTATCAATGATCATTTTCATTAATTCTATCTTGGTAAAAAACACTTTGATTAATGTAAAATATCTGGATGATGACTGAAAACAGCTCTGTTTCCAAGAGTTAAAGTTCTTCTCAGTGACCTTCAAAGTGGACACGATGTTTTCCTGTTTGGACAAAGTCAGAGGAAAACAAGAACTTGTAGATTTTCTTTGATATAAGAACTCAACTCTGGAAAAGGTGGGAAAACTGAAGTGCTGTGGATATTTTCCAGATTGTAAAGAAAAGGTTTAAGCAAAAGGCTACCCAGTAGTGCAGCGGTCAGAAGATTCCATGTTCAAGTCCCAGCTGGGGGACTTGAAACAGTGTCATCAATGGGGGATCTTCCTGTGTGGAGTGTGCATGTTCTCCCCGTGCATGTGTGGGTTTTCTCCAGGGACTCCAGCTTCCACCCACCATCTAAAAACATGCTTCATAGGTTCAATGGTTACTCTAAATTGTGTATGGGTGTGTGACTGAGGCCCAGCGACCTGTCCAGGGTCCCCTGCCTTCACTCTCGAGTGGCTGGTTTAGGCTCCGGAACCCCAGTGACCCCAAAAGGGACAAAAAAACATGGGTTTAGGGAAGTCTTCAGATGAACTTGAGATCCAACACTCTGCCTGCTTTCCACATCTATCTTGATGCTGTTTACCTCGACCAGTCAACCAGAAAGTAGAACACCTGAGTCAGCAAATCAGAGGCACAGAGTGAAGAGGGATCTGGAAAACAGGCAGGGTGGTGGATCTCAGAGACCAGGGCTGGGCAGCTCTACCTTAGACCCTCAGAAATTCACAGTCCTTCCTTCCTGTTTGCTGACATCACAGTGAGCTGGGCCAAGGCCGTACCTGTGTTGTTGTGCAGATGCAGAACAAGATGCTGAAGGTGGTCTTCGCGGGTCCACTGGGTACGAGAACCAGGTACCCAAGAGTCCAAGAGAGACCCAGCAGCACAGCCAGAGAAAAGCTGACCAGAACTTTGCTGGTGAAGGACGAGTGGTGGGTACTAAAACCAGACAATCTGTTAGTGTAACGCAAGGCTCACGTACCCTGTAACAAACTAACACTTCAGGTTAAATATTTTATTTTATTATACATTTTTAACTTTGACCTGAAGTGAACTTTGAATCTTAAATCTAATTTATTTAAAGAAAAAAACATTTGTTCTGATTTGGTTTTTTGTAAAATGAGTTTTGATGAATAAAACAAAGTTCTAAACGTTAGCTTCCATTTTCATGCATCCTTTATGCAACATTTTAGACTTGAAATTTGTTCTCCTGAATGCTGTTAATTGAACAATATTCTAATTTAAGTTTCAAAACTATTTGTTTCCTAAATATTTGTTCTTAAAAACAGGAAATTAAAGTATTTTTATCACTTTCTTCATACTTTTGTTGCACATTTTTGGATTTCATTTTCAACTGTCTGTGAAACTTCAGATTCATTTTTTGTCAGATCAGGGCGTCTCTCTTGGGTCCAGAAAACGTTTCACTCTGAGGATGGAATGAGGGCCAAAGGCAGCTACGTCTTACCTCCTCAGGTTGGGGTCACCCCGACATGTGATAAACGATGTGAGGAGCAGTAAAACCATGTTGTAGATCAGAATCAGGCCCACTGGAAGCAGAAAGCCCCAGAACAAGGGCTTCCTGAAGCTGAAGTGATCGTTCTCCAGACCCGCCAGCCAGCAGCTGGAACACAGTACTGCATGAGCGGTGCAGAACCAGAGACACAACGAGTAAATGGAACTTAAACCCACAACTCCTCCTGCCGGTATGCCAACGGTGAGTCTGCTCTGTAGGTTGCACTCAGTGTCACCGCCGTGAGGACAGCAGGAAGTCCTGACAGGAAAGAACAGCGCTGAAACCTTCATACTTTAGTTTCTTTCTGTCAGATATGTTTACTTCAACATCCCGTGTCCTTCACCATTCATCTCGTTCATGTTGTCATTCATTGTGTTAAACCAATAAACAGGACCTACCCCATCCCATTGCAATGCTCAGTGGCATCCAGAATGGCGGGAGGCTGCGGTGCATGGAGCGGATCAGCAGCACCAGCTGGGTGCCGTACACGCTGTTCCAGGAAAACGTGGCCAACAGGAAGAAGTGTTGCAGCGCGGCCACCGCCGTACATGAGCCACGGTCGGGCCACACGTGCTCCTCAGAGTCCGGGATGATGTTGTCGTTGACCCCCTCTGGTTCTGTGTTCACAGGCTGGTTCTGGACTCCAGCGATGAAGGTGATGATGAAGGCCAACAGGCTGAGGTAAATGCAAAGAAGAGCCAGCCTGGAGTTGACATTGGTGGCCTGTTTCCGGGTCTTCCTGAGAAAACTGAAGACAGGATGTCAATGTTCATGGAAACAGTTCTAGTTGTTTCTTGTCAGAGTCGTGACATATAGTTCTGTTTATCTGCTTATGAGTTCTAGCTGCACCTTTTCTGCTTCCGCTATCATTGCTGTCTGGTTCACACCTGCACCCCCCAGCACTGCTGACCATTTACTACAGTTGGAGCTCTGGCTCCTCCCATGCTCAGAATGTCCTTCGTGGTCATGATGACATCACAGCCGGTTTCAGAACAGGAGACTGTTAACCAAACATCAGTTTCCTGTTGAAACCTTCTTAGCTGCAGGGAACAGAGACGTCCTCAGATGTCATGCTGTCTCAGGTCATGCTGGGTCAAGTCCTGGTCCCTCTCAGAAAGGCAAGTCTGAACCAGAGTCTGACTGTTCTGGTCTAGACCCATCAACCTGCATTAGATCTTCTTCAGAGAACTTGAGACAAACGTGGAACAGAAGAACTTGAATATTAACCCTCTAAGTTCATTTTAAAGAGTTCATTTTGAATTCACCTTTAATTGCCTAATGGTGGACATGGTGAAGTGACCTTACTTTTCTCTGATGTGGTGAAGGATGGTGACCACCAAACCTAGGATGGAAAATGACAATCCAACGATGGAGATTATGTTCAGAGCTTCCGCATATTTGAAGTCCTCTCTGTAGGACTGAAACACAAACAGAATGAGAGCCGATTCATCCTGAACTTTGACACCTCCTTCCTGCAGAGCTTCACCCAAAGAGCAGCAAAGTTGGTGGTGTGGTTACAAAAACATCGCAGAACTCCATCTGAAGCATCTCCCTTAGAACAGCCAGTGGTGCTCCAGTCCAGCAGGCTGTAATCCCAGAAAACGCAGGAGAAGTCATGCAGCAGGAACCCTTCCAGAACCTGCAAAAGCAAGAACTACTTTTAGAACTTCTGAGCTGACCTGGATGGAGGTTGTCTCTGTTGCCCGCAGCTAAGAGGGTTCAAACAGGAAGCTAATGTTTGGTTAGCAAGGTGTCTGTCTCCTGATCTGAAACCGGATTGGTCATAGAGCTGATTCAGTTTGGCTGGAGTCATGCAAGGGTTGGTGAGGACGGGTTTATAAGAAGAGGATGTTTCATTCATCCAACTGTTTGGGAGAATAATGTAGAAAACAGGATCCATTCTGTAGCCTCTGCGTTAGTGTGACTGTCGTTTTTGTTACTGTTTGGTGCAGCACTGAGTCTTCTCACTGCTGGTCTGAACTGCAGCTCCACATGTTCTGGTGTGACGCTGCGCTCCTCACTCCTGACAGTGGCTGACAGGACCCGGATGGTAGCCTGGCGCCATCTGAACTTTTTTGATGTGAAGAAGCGGTTGTTCTGGTAGAGAACAAAACCCATAGAGATGTTGGACAGCGTCTGTCGGGGACCTCCTGACACCACCAGAAGACAACAGTGGTTAGTGCTGGCTTCAGGTTAGTGATGCCAAGAATTGGTTGACCACAGTACATAGTGCTGGTTTCCTGCAATAGTTAGTAATGAGTAATGATGGTTAACTGCATTAGTTCTTGTAAAGTTTTAGGATGGAAAACCCAGAAAAAACAGACGCTCATATACGAGAGAACTCGTGGGCAGGGTGAGGAGACATGATGATCAGGGTCAGAGGTGAGAGGTAATTCCAGTTAACAGTCCAAAGAGTTAATCCAGATTGGTAAAGGACTTTCAGGACACTTGGTAAATTCACAGGTAACTCCAAGTTCAAAAACAGAGTTACTAAGACTGAAGAATACTAGGCTTCAGCATAGCACGAAACATAGTCATAACAACATAGTCAGAGGAGCAGAGGAATAAATGCAGCTCAGAAAAGATGAAGATGATGATGATGAGGGACGGGGGTGGGGAAAGACCTGAGTGACAGCAGCTCCAGGAGGTCAAGTAGAACAGCAAAGTATGACAGTTGGTTCTAACTAACGCGTTATTGTAGCTTCTCCTTCCTCTGGTAGGTTCCATCAAAGCAGTCAACTGTTCTGATTTATCTCCTATTCTAGTCCCAGTTCAGAGCATCATTGCTGATAAATGTTGATGAACTGCATCAGTTAGTGCTGCCATGAACTGGTAAAGTCTATGAGTTGTGTTGGTTAACAGCGTTACTTGTTGCTGTAGTTTAATCTGACAGATTAAACGCTTTTTGTTTGTCTGCATTAGTCAGCTGCTGCTAAACCTTTTTAGTTAGTGCTCAGGTGACAGACCTGTGGATCCTCACCTGTAGACCGACCTGAGCGGAATCGCAGGTAAACCAGCGCTTCCACTGTTGTCCCATTTCCCACTACCACATTTGGAGTGTTGGTGTTCAGCTGGACTCTGTTGGCTGAGAAATTCCCAGACGTTCCTGAAAACAGGAGAGCTGGAAGGTCATGACCCCCAAAAAACAAGTTTGACAAAAACCCACATGATGAGTGCTGAACTTCAGAGAAACCTTTGCTTTATTGAAGTTGTCCTGCAGACTGAGGATGTTTTTTTGTCTGTTTTTTTTTTGTGTGGTTGACTCATCTCACCAACCTGCCAAGGAGGTGAACTGGACCCCCTGAGAGTCATCTGCCGAGATCTGGGTCGACTGGACCACCAGGTTTGGTTGAACCACTTGAGATGTGTTGTGACTGCGGCTCAGGTTAAGAGACAGGTTGTCCAGAGTTTGGGTCAGACTGTAACCGGACACACATTAGCTAAACCAGCATTCAGAACCAGGTTCTGTTCTGAAGATTTAGCGGCCCTGAATGTTGTTTAAACCATTAGCTAGCTACGATCAGAGGATCGTGACGCAGGAGGATTTTAAATAAAAGACATCCTATTACCAACCCCCTGTGAAAGCCTATGACCCCACGTCTTTCACTTTTAGTAGTAGTTTAGTGTCATTTCAGCTGGTGTGTTCTCTGTTCTACCTCTGGCTGGCATTGTTTTCCTCTGTGTTGACTGGAGCGCTCATCAGCTGGCTGACAGTAGCGATGGCGGCTGCCCTGATGCTCTGAAACGCATGACATCAAAGTCCAACCAGCTGCTCTCCCAGGTCCCTGCCCTCTACAGGTATGTTTTTACCTCTGTGGCATTTGGAGACTGCAGCAAAGTGTTGGCAATCTGGGTGGCAGCCGTGATGTTTTCAGACTTCATCTCCTCTGGCTTGGAGGTCAGAATCTGAGTGCTGGAGGCAAGCACCTCTAGATCTGCTGCACTGGTGAGCTGTTGGTCCAAAGCAGCACTCTCAGAAACATTCTGGAGATCCCTGACATATTTTAAATCAGAGGATCCCTGACAGAACTTAAATCAGAAGATCACTGACAGATCCTAAATCAGAAGATCACTGACATATCTTAAATCAGAGGGTCCCCAACAGAACCTAATTCACAAGATCCTTGACAGAATTTCAATCAGAAGATCCCTAACAAAACTTAAATCAAAAGATCCCTGACAGAACTTAAATCAAAAGATCCCTTACAGAACTTAAATCAGAGGATCCCTTACAGAACTTAAATCAAAAGATCCCTTACAGAACTTAAATCAAAAGATCCCTAACAGAACTTAAATCAAAAGATCCCTAACAGAACTTAAATCAAAAGATCCCTTACGGAACTTAAATCAGAGGATCCCTGACAGAACTTAAATCAAAAGATCCCTTACAGAACTTAAATCAAAAGATCACTAACAGAACTTAAATCAGAAGATCACTGACAGATCCTAAATCAGAAGATCACTGACATATCTTAAATCAGAGGGTCCCCAACAGAACCTAATTCACAAGATCCTTGACAGAATTTCAATCAGAAGATCACTGACATATCTTAAATCAGAGGATCCCTGACAGAACTTAAATCAGAAGATCACTGACAGATCCTAAATCAGAAGATCACTGACATATCTTAAATCAGAGGGTCCCCAACAGAACCTAATTCACAAGATCCTTGACAGAATTTAAATCAGAAGATCCCTTACAGAACTTAAATCAAAAGATCCCTTACAGAACTTAAATCAAAAGATCCCTAACAGAACTTAAATCAAAAGATCCCTAACAGAACTTAAATCAAAAGATCCCTTACGGAACTTAAATCAGAGGATCCCTGACAGAACTTAAATCAAAAGATCCCTTACAGAACTTAAATCAAAAGATCACTAACAGAACTTAAATCAGAAGATCACTGACAGATCCTAAATCAGAAGATCACTGACATATCTTAAATCAGAGGGTCCCCAACAGAACCTAATTCACAAGATCCTTGACAGAATTTCAATCAGAAGATCACTGACATATCTTAAATCAGAGGGTCCCCAACAGAACCTAATTCACAAGATCCTTGACAGAATTTCAATCAGAAGATCCCTAACAAAACTTAAATCAAAAGATCCCTGACAGAACTTAAATCAAAAGATCCCTTACAGAACTTAAATCAGAGGATCCCTTACAGAACTTAAATCAAAAGATCCCTTACAGAACTTAAATCAAAAGATCCCTAACAGAACTTAAATCAAAAGATCCCTAACAGAACTTAAATCAAAAGATCCCTTACGGAACTTAAATCAGAGGATCCCTGACAGAACTTAAATCAAAAGATCCCTTACAGAACTTAAATCAAAAGATCACTAACAGAACTTAAATCAGAAGATCACTGACAGATCCTAAATCAGAAGATCACTGACATATCTTAAATCAGAGGGTCCCCAACAGAACCTAATTCACAAGATCCTTGACAGAATTTCAATCAGAAGATCACTGACATATCTTAAATCAGAGGATCCCTGACAGAACTTAAATCAGAAGATCACTGACAGATCCTAAATCAGAAGATCACTGACATATCTTAAATCAGAGGGTCCCCAACAGAACCTAATTCACAAGATCCTTGACAGAATTTCAATCAGAAGATCCCTTACAGAACTTAAATCAAAAGATCCCTTACAGAACTTAAATCAAAAGATCCCTAACAGAACTTAAATCAAAAGATCCCTAACAGAACTTAAATCAAAAGATCCCTTACGGAACTTAAATCAGAGGATCCCTGACAGAACTTAAATCAAAAGATCCCTTACAGAACTTAAATCAAAAGATCACTAACAGAACTTAAATCAGAAGATCACTGACAGATCCTAAATCAGAAGATCACTGACATATCTTAAATCAGAGGGTCCCCAACAGAACCTAATTCACAAGATCCTTGACAGAATTTCAATCAGAAGATCACTGACATATCTTAAATCAGAGGGTCCCCAACAGAACCTAATTCACAAGATCCTTGACAGAATTTCAATCAGAAGATCCCTAACAGAACTTAAATCAGAAGATCCCTTACAGAACTTAAATCAAAAGATCCCTGACAGAACTTAAATCAAAAGATCCCTAACAGAACTTAAATCAGAAGATCACTGACAGATCCTAAATCAGAAGATCACTGACATATCTTAAATCAGAGGGTCCCCAACAGAACCTAATTCACAAGATCACTGACATATCTTAAATCAGAGGGTCCCCAACAGAACCTAATTCACAAGATCCTTGACAGAATTTCAATCAGAAGATCCCTAACAGAACTTAAATCAGAAGATCCCTTACAGAACTTTAATCAAAAGATCCCTGACAGAACTTAAATCAAAAGATCCCTAACAGAACTTAAATCAGAAGATCACTGACAGATCCTAAATCAGAAGATCACTGACATATCTTAAATCAGAGGGTCCCCAACAGAACCTAATTCACAAGATCCCTTACAGAACTTAAATCAAAAGATCCCTGACAGAACTTAAATCAGAAGATCCCTTACAGAACTTAAATCAGAAGATCCCTTACAGAACTTAAATCAGAAGATCCCTTACAGAATTTAAATCAGAAGATCCCTTACAGAACTTAAATCAAAAGATCCCTGACAGAACTTAAATCAAAAGATCCCTTACAGAACTTAAATCAAAAGATCCCTGACAGAACTTAAATCAAAAGATCCCTAACAGAACTTAAAGCAAAAGATCCCTGACAGAACCTAATTCACAAGATCCTTGACATAATTTCAATCAGAAGATCCCTGAAAGAACTTATATCAGAAGAACCCTGACAAAACATAAATCAAAAGATCCCTGAAAGAACTTAAATCAGAAGATCCCTTACAGAACTTAAATCAGAAGATCCCTTACAGAACTTAAATCAAAAGATCCCTGACAGAACTTAAATCAAAAGATCCCTGACAGAACTTAAATCAGAAGATCCCTTACAGAACTTAAATCAAAAGATCCCTGACAGAACTTAAATCAAAAGATCCCTGACAGAACTTAAATCAAAAGATCCCTTACAGAACTTAAATCAGAGGATCCCTGACAGAACTTAAATCAAAAGATCCCTTACAGAACTTAAATCAAAAGATCACTAACAGAACTTAAATCAGAAGATCACTGACAGATCCTAAATCAGAAGATCACTGACAGATCCTAAATCAGAAGATCACTGACATATCTTAAATCAGAGGGTCCCCAACAGAACCTAATTCACAAGATCCTTGACAGAATATCAATCAGAAGATCCCTTACAGAACTTAAATCAGAAGATCCCTTACAGAACTTAAATCAAAAGATCCCTGACAGAACTTAAATCAAAAGATCCCTGACAGAACTTAAATCAGAAGATCCCTTACAGAACTTAAATCAAAAGATCCCTGACAGAACTTAAATCAAAAGATCCCTTACAGAACTTAAATCAGAGGATCCCTGACAGAACTTAAATTAAAAGATCCCTAACAGAACTTAAATCAAAAGATCCCTAACAGAACTTAAAGCAAAAGATCCCTGACAGAACTTAAATCAGAGGATCCCTGACAGAACTTAAATCAAAAGATCCCTTACAGAACTTAAATCAAAAGATCCCTTACAGAACTTAAATAAAAAGATCCCTAACAGAACTTAAAGCAAAAGATCCCTGACAGAACCTAATTCACAAGATCCTTGACATAATTTCAATCACAAGATCCCTGAAAGAACTTATATCAGAAGAACCCTGACAAAACGTAAATCAAAAGATCCCTGAAAGAACTTAAATCAGAAGATCCCTGAAATAACTAAAATCAGAGGATCCCTTACAGATCTTAAATCAGACGATCCCTTACAGAACTTAAATCAGAAGGTCCCTTACAGAACTGTAATCTGTAGATCTCTGAAATAACATTCCTTACAAGGAGAATCTGATCATTTAGGGTGAACATGTTTGTACTCATTCACTTCTCACATTCTGCAGGATGTCGTTCAGCGTCTGGTCACACTGAAGGACATGAACATGGCTGAATCCAGGGGCTTGTCCAGTAAGCACACATCTGGCTGAAGCCTGAGGTTTTCCAGCTGAGGGAACAGTTTCAGGGTTAAAGTAGGAACTATAGCAGGTCTGCCTTCATGAATGGAGACTTACCACCACTTGTTCCATCAGGACATGTGCTTTCAGAATATGCAAAAAAGCCTACTAAGGTGCGCGGAAACTGAAACTCTCCAATCTTTGTGGCGGTGCAGAAGTTTTCTGAGAAGACAGATGTAGAGGTCTGACTTCAAAAGTTTACTGATGCACATTTGAATGGATGTGATGGGAAGAAAAACCCTTACGTAGGGAGCACGTTGGTCCGGTCCACTCATCCGGACAGATGCAGTCCATATTGTCCAGTGCTGTTCCGCCATTATCACAGACAAGGGGGGTGGGTGCCAGAGTAGATGCAGCAGTACTAGTGGGAATAGTACTTGTATTTTGAGGAGCTGTAGTTAAATTCTGAGTAGTTGGGTGGGTGGGATAGCTATCATTTGTGATAAAGTCTGGCATGGTGTGAGAGAATGCCAATGTGGTGCTGAGTGTAGTAAAAGGAGTTCCTTGAGTTGCGGTGGTGACGTCAGTATCATAAGTGGACCCTGGTGTCAGGTACACAGTGGTGGGTGACTCATTGGGCATAGTTGCTGCACTTAAAGTACTCTGTAAGGGTTCAGTAACACCTTCTGAGGAGGCGACAGTACTGCCTGAAGCTTCAGTTGTGACAAGAGTATAATAGGGTTCTGTGGGAGTAGGCCGGTCCATGGTACTCTGAGTGGTAAGGAGGGGGTCTGCAGTAGTTTTGGTGACATCAGGTAAGTCTGTGTTGATGCTTGTGGGACCAGATGGCTCCATGGTGTTCTTAGTGGTAGTTGGGGGGTCTGTGGGGGTCTCAGTGACATCAGGCAGGGTTGTGTCTGTATCCGTGGGACCAAATGTCTCCATGGGGGGTTCTGTGGTAGTGAGTGCAGGGGTGTCCATGGTAGTCTCAGTTGGAGCAAAGGGGGTCACAGAAGCTTTGGTTTCCATGGAAACTACAGTGCTTGTAGATAAAGTTATCCAAACCAATGAGAGGTGGCTGCATTGCATTCCAGATGAGGCAGACAGGATAGCTGTAAAAGCAAAACACCTCAGAGTAACTCAAACTTTTGCTGACATAAAATGCTCGAGTAGTTTGTTTTATTACTTGCTAGTTTTTTAGTAAATTAGTAAACTTTAGCTGCACAGACAAAACCATCAACAGCTTGACTAAGTGTCGCCCTTTGGTAAAAACCTCTTCTAGCGTGAATGAATGCATTGCACTTTGTTATTGTTCATATTATTTTTTCTTTAATCTCTTAAGACAGAGCTAACATTTGAGCTTACCCTCTACACACGTAACAATCAAATACTGTGGTGATAAACCCACAATGTGATGTCCACGGATGTGGGCGCCAGGTCTTACCAGATTAATGTCACAGCTTGTGAACTTTAGGCCTGACAGAAAAACTGAAGCACCATTTGATTATTGGGTCAGATGGGTCTAGGTCCTGTTCTCCACTATCAGGAATGTTTATCTGAAGTAGCATCACTTCAAATGTTCAAAACAATTGTATCTTAGTGTTAGATCAGTCACCAGTGCGATAACAGGCCATTGTTGTAGCAACAGATTTATCCACAACACAAGCTTTGCCAGAATCATAAAGCGTGTTGTGAGTTTCATGACTTCCTGGTGTGAAGTGTCCTACTTCTGCCTGTTTAACATCATCACTCACCAACAATGATAAGGCCAAAATGTTCCTTTTTAAGAGCGTCCCACTCCTCCAGTTCTCTAAAGAAAAGGGTCATGTTCATAAGGTTTAAAGAGACTTTTGTCCACCGATGGCTCCATTTGAAGACCAGATATGGTGCTGGTTCATCAGGACATAAACATGCCTGATTTCGTTTTTAAGTTTTAAAAATAGGACACTTTGATTTAGCCGTTGTTCTATCCATCCACTTTCTAAACCCACCAAATCCTTTTTGTGCTGATGGGGCTGCTGGAGCCTGTCCCAGCTAAAGGACGAGGGTGTGTTACATCCTGGACACTATGCCAGTTGGTCACACAACCACTGACACTCACTTTTACACCTGGGGACAATTTACAGTCAGCAGTAAATAAAGCTGGTTTGTGGACTGTGAGAACTAAAGGCTCTGGTTAGTGGGACTGTTCACCAGGGGTTACATTATTTTACAAGAGGCTGCTCTCTATTCAAAATATTTGCAAGGTCATAAAATCCAGTTTTATAATGTTATAAGAACCAAAAACGAACTTGGACCAGGACACATCTGAAAGACATCAGTGACTATGAAGTCTTGGCCGTGGAGAGTATGACCAGACAGCAGAGGATGGTGGTGTGAGGTTTGACTACTGGTGAGAAAAATGAAGAGGACAGTGTGATGGAAGAGGAATATGTAACTTTGGAACAAGCTTTGAGAGATCAAGAGGTTCTTCCACAGGACTGGATCTCTACAGCTTCACCATAATGTTGGTTTAAAGGAACTCTGAGTTTTCTGGAAAATCTGAATCAAACTTTAGTTGGAGTTCTGGTTTTATTAATCGGGTCCCACTGCTTATTTAGTGAACTTCCCTCTGATATAAAATCAGTTAGTCTGTACACCTCGACAAAAAGCAGAGCGTCACTAAGTCCTCCACATTCAGGTCGAAAAATTATAGAAGTAAAATATGTTCAAGATAAAAAACAGAAGATCACACTAAACACTGGCTGAAACATGATGCGTCATCAACCAATTTAACTTCAAATGTAATGCGGAACCTGAAAAGAACCAAATGTCTCAAATGAACTGGGATCCAGTTTGATCTTTAACTGTTCTGAACAGCTGGTGAAGCTCCTATAGGCTTCAGATGTGATGAAATGAATCCATGAAGATCCCTCTCCAGTCAAACTGTGATTGACATCGTAACATGAGGATAAGGGACATCACAGAGTCCGTCAAACATGACACAGAGGTTCTGAATGCTGGACTGGATGGGAGGGCCAACGGAATCAAAGCGATGTTTCTGATCAGAGAGGTCTTCTTCTCAGGAGCAATAATTCATGTCTGTGAGTCAGATTTAAGGTTTCTGGATTCTCTTAGTGAGATGTGATACACTTATTACCTCAGTGTGACATTTAAAGAACTTCTTCAATATTTCACGAGGAGTCCATGAACCTTCAAGCACCACTGTCTAACAGTTTCCCTCCATTCAGAACCTGTATGGAATTGTCCATTGATCCATAGATGGGCCTCATTTAGAGGAAGTGAGCTGGTTTCACATGCTACTTCATCCAGTCTACTATGTTGTTGAAAGGCTGAACTGGAGCCTCAGTGTGATTATTCTCCATCATGGAGGTTCTCTCAGAGCAGTGAAGATGTCCTTATTAATGATTGGTCAGTTAAAGCTCATTATTGGAGCAGAGAGGGTCACAGAGAAGCTAGAGCACAGCTGGTCACTGATGAGAAGGTCCTCCACAAGCAGGCTCTCCCCAGGATGTAGACCAAGCCAGAAGACTGGGTCCATGGGGGGGCAACAACATGCGGAGTGAGATGAGATGAACTGTCAGTGATGGTGGAGACATCAACAGATGGTCTTTATGTGCTGTTGGTGTTTAAATCATCCATCTGTAAGAAATGATCCAGCAGGGGGGCAGTAAAGCAATGATGATGATGCTGAAGAATGCTAAGGTTTGGAGCTCCCAGGAAAGAAGAAGACAAACGTCAAACGAGATCGTCTGATCATCCTCTGCTGCTGGCAGACACATCTTTACGGTTAAAACTGAAGCTTCAAGTACTAAAGGATGAAGCAGATGATGTTCAAATTCAACATGATTTTATTTCTAAAGCACCTTTCATGTTAAAATAAAACAGCTCAAGGTGCTGTACATGAAAACAAACAAGAACGCCATTCCCCACACATGCAATTAAACCAGGAAGCTTCACACTGAAGCAGATGGTGGTCATCACCGTGCAGACATGAGCTGCAGAAGGTCTTCACACCATGAGAGGAACATTAGTCAGGAACGGCCTCTGAGAGCAGCAGGTTCATCTCCGCTCCAATCAGGATTCTCCTCCTCAAAGGAGAGCTGACAGTGTAGGAGGCTGATGACAGAAACACGTCAGTATTCTAAAGAGTCTTGGTTCTGAGGACTGGATCTCTAACCAGTTTAATGTTTACCCATGAAGGCTTTTTTCATCTGCACATGAAGTCTGAACGAGCAGAAGCTCCTTCACTGATCCATAATCCTCAGTAACTGGTTCTGAAATATCAGTGAAGTTCTTACCGAGTGTGGAAATGAGGCAGAGGCAGCGCTCCATGACGGCGTGCAGCAAAGGTAAGAGGTTTCTGTCTGTGCACGCTCAGGTTTTCAGCTGCAAAGGGGGAAGTATCTGTGAAAATATGCTCCAGAACACATGTTGAGTTGTAAAAGGAGCGGCTGTTCAAAGTCCATCTTTAAGAGGTCAGCTGTTTGAGGGCTGCTGCTGTTTCCTTCACATGCAGAACCTCAGGTCCAAAAGACTTTGAGATGAAGACAAATATCTCACGGACAAAGTCTGATCAGTTCTGGGAGGGAAAGGAAACGGGAATGTTCATGAATCCTAAGCCTGTTCATCAGTTTCAAACTGTCAACTAAGAAGGATGAATCTGCAGACGAGGACGTCTGAGGACAAATGAAAACTCTGAGAATATTCCTCCTCAGCAGCAGCCAGTTCCTCTTCCTCTGACTGGAATCACTCCCTCCCGGTGAAGCTCAGTAAAGTCACCTGTGGATCATACCTGATCTGGATCACTTGATCCTCAAAGTGGGGTCATGGAGCCTGGGGGTGGGGGGTCACGTTGTTGTCATGATACCATGTTGCAGTTTCTACAAACAGAACCAAATAACTGGAGATGTTTGGGTTCTGTCCACCAGGAACATGAAGTCTGTACACTAATCATCCAACATGAGGGACTTCTTCACTGAGAGGAGATCAGATCACCAGAATCCTTCCAATGGAACTCCCTAAGCTGAGCCCACGTTCCTCCAACCAACCAGAGCATGATATAGACCCTGCTGGTGTCTGCAGGGGTCAGAATCAGTTTAGGGTCTGAGTCTTTAATGGATTCAAGTAGACAAAAAGCCTCAAACCTGATTCTTTCTGTGATTCTGGCTGAAATCATGTGGTGTGCTAGAGCGCCCCCCAGTGGCTGCATCAGCGCTACTGTCAAACTGAACCAAATCACCACACAAGGGTTCAAATGACAATTTTTCAAAGTAAAACAAGACTATCGGTCAGATTTCTTTGATCCATCAGGATCTGTCAGCTGTTTGGATCAGTTTCAATCTTTGTACTAAAATAGCTTTAAGAATCGTTTGAAATGACACGAGGAACAGCTGATCTGCTGGTTCATGAACAGTTATCTGCTCTATGCTGATGACATTCTGCTTTCATTCCTCTGACTCACATGACCGGTTCTGTTAACCTGCATCCGTCAGTGGTTCATGTTCCTTTCCTTCAGTAATCTCAGATAACGTCAATCACTGACTCAGAACCGCCCGTCAGTCACTGCGTTAAAGTGCAAACCACAAACGGTTCTGCCAGCTGAGGAACATCATCTGCTCAGAATTCTGCTGCAGGTCTGCAGACCCACACCAGCAGAAGACCAAACATCACTGCAGGTTCAGCTCTACTGGATCCACATCATTGTAGGATCTGACTTTCAGAACTCCACAAACCATCTGGTTCTCGTATCATCAGCTCAGACTCTATTAGTTTATTTTTATTATTAGATCTCAAACTGATTTTGGATCAAACATTCCCAAAGTTTGGAGCGTTCTGCCTCTGTGACTGTGATCCATTGAGACTTTTAAATCCTGAAGATCTTTAGATTTCAGCTTTTAGCTAAATTAAGTTTTTTCTTAAAAAGGTTTTCTGACTTCCACTGAAGAACTTTGTGATTTTTTTTCAGAAAATACAAAATGAATAAAGTGAATTAAATCTCATCTATGATTAATTCTCGTCTCCATCTGCAGCTCGGGAATTCACCTTGGAATTAGTCTCTGCTCCTCTGCCTCCCGCCTGAAGTGAGTTTAGCTAACAGGTTGGTGAACTCAGCAGGTAAACATGTTCATTAGTCTGGCTTAAAGGAAAAAAGGGTTCGTTGCTTTTATTTCTTTTATCTCTTTACAGAATCTTCATTTCAAGAGTTTGAAGTGATTCAGAACATCGGGGGTTTGGAGTTCTACAAACTCATTCTGATCTTCTGGATCATTTCATCTCCAAACATTCAAAGTTCTCAGATGTTCTAAAATGAAACGTGTCAGGAGGCAAAACTGTCCAGAGACGGACAGTGAACGCCACATGAGAATGCAAACAAAAATGGAGTTCTCGTGTTTGAAGGTTCCACGCTCTGTTCTTCCCTGTGCTAAGCTAACATGGTTCTGTTGGTGGAAACTCGCCGACGCACAGATTTAGAGTTCTAACCTGGAAGAACCAGATTACTCTGTTAAAGGTTTAGGAGGACATGTTGATTTAGAGGAAACGTTACATCAGGAACATGCTATTTTCTAGAACATGACGTGAACATTTCTACAGAAGTTCATCACCGTTTCTGTTCTGGAGGTAGAAGCAAACAGCTTCTTATGTGGAAAAGAGGAGGAACCTGGAGCTTCCAGGCTGAACCAGAACCTGACTGACCAGGTCCAGCACTTGTTCCATGGAGGCAAAGACTGAAGGACAAGAAACATGTCCATCAAACCCAGATTCTTCAGACAAAACAGATCTGTCTCCAAGAGCTCCTTCGACAGATCCAAACAAACCATCAGCCTCTCCAAAGATGAAAGGCTTTGGTACAGTGGCTGCTCCTCAGATCTATCAGGTGAAATTGTCAAACCCCTCAGTGTTGTAAAGAACAGCTGTGAAGAGAACATAAAAAGACAATCACTTCTGTTACCATGACTGTTTCCCAGCATTCTCGTGGGGTGAAGGTTCTGGAGATCTGCAGGGTACCTCTGCATTCCTGAATCCAGAGAATTAAGACTGCAGGTTTCTGTCTGGTTCTGCCTGAAGCAGGACCCTCCAACCCCCAAGTCCTGAAGAACCTCAAACCTGTTTCAACTTCTGCCTGGACTGCTTAATGCAGACAACCTCAATCTGATGGTACAGACAAACAGCAGCAAGCTGGTCAGGAAGAACCAGATCAAAGACATGGTGGGGGTCTTGGGGACCAGGGTGGGGGTCTTCAGGATCTGGATCAATCAGTCCTGAACTGAAGGTGTAAATAACTCCAACAGATGCAGGACTTTAAACTTTATTTGACTTGACATTGTTTTTCTCCATCCAGTTCCATCCCTTCACCACCAGGGGGCGTCAGCCAGCAGATCATGTGGATCCAAACACTGGCTGTTTGGACCTTTAAAGGGGTGAAGTTGCATGACTCTCCACCGTCTGAGCATGCTCACTTCCTGTACCGGTGCGCGGCATCACGGGGTCAGACCCAAAGCTCCTCATCCAACAGCAGCCGCTGGTTCCGAGGAGGCGTTCCTCAGACTGCTCCTGATCTTCAGGTGTGTCAGCGCGGGTCAAAGGTTAGGACTGGGCCCGCTCCAGCTTGGGCTCCGGCGGCGCCTGGATGGTTTCTCCAGACATGAAGACCTCCTGAAACACAAACCAGCTCCAGTCTGGGTTCTGATCGTTCTGCTGCAGACCTCCCCTGCCTCCTCTGGGGGCGGGGTTACCTTATCGTAGATGACTCTGACGATGAGGGAGCAGCTGGGACACGTGGCCACCTCCTCGCCGCTCTCCAGATCCTCCTAAAACGCCAAACACAGGTTCGGGTTCGGGTCTTCAGCATTCGTCACTGAGCCAGAGCAAAAAGCAGCAGCTCTACGGTAATTAAGGGGTTCTTTTCCCCTAAACGTGACAGGAACCTCGTTAATGAGACTTCCTTAAGATGTTCGATTCCCTTCGTCTGACCACAGAAGGAGACCGTGGACGTTCTTCCTGTCCGTGAGGTCAGGAGAGCGGATCTCCATCAGGATCGACTCAGATCTTCCGGGATCTCATTTCAGCTTCCTCGCGGTCAGCTCACCTCCGTGATGACGAAACGGTCTCCGCACGGACACGGGAAGTAATACGCGCACGTGTCCTCGTCGTACTCGAAGTCCTCGAGCTCCACTTCATCGTGAAACACCGACATTTTCTTTTCTGACAGCTCCGGGACGGCGATCCCTGATGACGTCATTTAAGAGTGCCCCGTCACGTGATTAGTTGTAAATAACCGTTTTTTCAATTCATGTAAAGACCACACGAAATAGAAACAAAATCCAATAAATACAAGCACTGAAACGTTCGTTTCCTCTGTTATTTCGTCATGTTTGGCCTTATTGCACAGCTGTCAGTGTTTGGGTCACTTTGACTTCATCACATTTCATATAAACATATGAATTTAAGATGGTCCAAGTTTAACTTCATTCCAATAAAAGACATTTGGCCTGAAAGCTCAGACAAAGTCAGGATTGATTCTGAACATAAATGTAAATGATTTTCTTTCTTATATCTCGTTTGAATACGTGAAACAGCAATCACACAGTGACTTTTCATACTACATCTTTATTTTCAGTTTCAGTTTTGACTTACATTAGATATTCTGGTGGAGCTCTAGTGCAGCCCAGACTCCTGGTGACTGTTGTCATTTTAGGACAAATTAGGATAAAACTCTTCCGATTTTCTACATTGAATAAATATCTTCATTGATATTTTTAGACTCAACTGTTGATAAATATATAAACCTTTTAAAGATTCTTTATTTTATTACATAAAATTGAACAATAATGAACTCTAAACAGAGCTCTAGGAGGTGTATTTTCATGTTGTGCTTTTACTGGCACCCAAACCTTTGAGATTTTCTTTATTATTATTAATAACACAGTTGTAGTAATGTATTCCTTTTTCCTAATGTAGATCTCTTACTGATGTATCTGTAAAGTGTATTGCTGGTCCTCAGAGATCCCTGTCCAATGTTCCCCATGTTTCCCTGTTCCCAAGTCTTCATCAAGCTCTGCAGTAGCCAGATGATTGCAGGGCATCTGTTGCGGGGTATTAGGAGTGGGGTAGAACAGGAAGACTTCCGGACAGTGTGCCCCAAGGACCAGGATTTAAACTGTTTCGTCCTGCCTGAAGCATTTGTGAATTTCAACCACTGACAGTTGTTTTTGGTTATGACTGATTGGAGTTTCTAGATTCTAACTGTCTGAAAACTAAATCCATTTGTTTTAGACTCTGGCTGACATCCATGCATTTTAACTGGTTTCTCTGCATTTTTAGTGTTATTTAGTTGATGCATTTTGACTGATCTCTTCCTGGACTCTGGACTGCGGCGGGTTCTGGATCACCAGAGGAAGGGGCAGTTGTTTTAGAGAATCAGCTGTTTCCTGTTTGAACAAAGCAGAGGGTGACACAGGGAGCATGACACTGTAGGAAGTGAAACATGCATTCCTGCAGGCTGCTCACAGACAGCTGTTGTTGTCAGCTGACTGCTGGGGGGGGGTTCAGCAGTGACTTCCAGACTGTGAGGTTCTGTTCCTATGCAAAGAGGATCCCCCACCACATAGTCTCAGTAACAAGAAGTGAGAGCCTCGCTGCCACTGTCATGGACCCCGTCTCGCAGGTCCTGGAGCAGCTGGGGGTCCTGATGTCGATGGTGGCCTGGCTCTGCTCTCTTGCCACCTCCCTGATTCCTTCATGGCTCAGCTTGTCCACTGATCTTCTGCCTGCAGAGACCTTCCAGCTGGGTCTGTGGAGGACTTGTGTTTTGCAGGATCTTGGCCTGCAGGAGTGCCGGCCTTACAACAACTTGCTCGGCATGCCTCCTGATATCAAGCTGGCCCGGATCCTGGTGTGCAGCTCACTGGGCTTTGGGCTGATGGGGTTGCTGCTAGCCGTCCCAGGTCTGGACCTTGTCAACGGATGCTGGCATCCTCTGGAAAAGCAGAGCTGCAAGAGGACCCTGAAAGCAGCAGGGGGGGCTCTTTGTTTAATTTCAGGATTGCTAGACCTGGTCTCAGTGTCCTACATTGCCCACCTGGCAGTGGTTCGGTTCTTTGATGAGACGGTACCAGATGTGGTTCCTCGCTGGGAGTTTGGAAATGCCCTCTTCTGGGGCTGGGCGGCTGGAGTGCTGCACCTGGGGGCAGGAGTACTGCTGCTGACTTCCTGTCTGAACCTAGATTCACAGATCGGTAACCTTCCTGTCCAGATCCCTCTGGTTCAACTGCAGGGATCCTGCCACCGCGCCAGAACCAGAACAGAATATGTCTAACATGTTTCGGATGAGACTCGGACTCAAACCTGGAGGGTTTGAGATTTTTTGTGGTTTTCTTCTGTGGCTCTCACAGCTTCAGTTTGGATGCAGATGAACCGTACGACCCTGACCCGACTGCTCTGATGATTATCATGACTGCAGAGACAGGACAGGTCGGACTTGACCTGCAGTTTTGTGAGCAAACGGAGGTGCTCATGGATGTTTGCACAGTTGAACTGTGAACTGAAGAGATTGTATTGAGACATCTGACTCAACCACTTCTATCACGTCATTGCCTTGTTCTCTTCAGGATCACGATGTGTTTAGGACTAACATCAGACCACGTGGTGTTTCTGATGCCTAATATAGGGCTGCTGTTTTATAAAATGACAAATATTCACTCGTTTGACAGCTGAGGACACAGATGACTTCAGGAATCAAGTCCTAGAGGGAAGGAACGTCTTTATTCCTGAGGTTCAGAGAATCTGACTGCCTGTAGACTGTGTGGTGCTGTGTCTGAAAGAGGTTTGATAAGATCACAACAACCGTACTGAGTAAATGTGACATTCTGAAACCTCTATCATAACCCTCTAGGGTGTCCTGGTCCAGTGAGACTTGAAGTAGGTTTCAACAGAAGCTCAGATGGTCGATTATCAATTTCCAAAAATATGAAGAAAACCAAGCTTGATTTTTAAAAAAATAATCAGTCAGTTTCACCAGGACCAACATTTGAGCTATTCTTTAACCTCTAGTCAGTTCATCCCCAAACCAAAAACTAGATTTTTACTGACACAAACTGAGCAGAAAAACCAACAACTACATGTTCTAATACGCCTTTAAAATTTTAACCAGGTATGTTCCAGCATTTTTTTATGACGATACAGCAGAATATCTTTGCAATTTCAGGTGGTCCAAATACAAACATGAACAACTGCAGTTAACCCACTTTGGTTATTAAATAAAACCATAAAATGATTTTAAAAAATGTTGTTTTGAAACATCTTTTCTGCCCTGGAACCACATTTACACTTCAGTTCAAAGTGTCTTTATTGCAGCAGAGCATTGTAAGTCAGCACGGTGTGCAAAACCATTCCTCGCACACCTCCCCTTATCTTAAACCTTATCTTCTCGCTGAAGCTCAGTCTTTAAGAAAAGCAGCTCCAGGACTGCAGAGTCTTCCAAGACCAGATCCACACCCCCGACGTGACGCCTCCGATCATGGTCATCGATTCCTTCATCAAGAACACGGTGAAGTCCGGTGTGATGTTCCACGTGTTTTCTGTTGGGCACGGCACATCAAAGTTCTTGCAAGTCTTCATGCGCCACGTGGTCTCCCAGTGCGGCCGCATCAGCAGCTCATAAACGTGGCAGGACAAGACAACTGCGGCAGGCACAACATGCAGCATGCTGAACACGCCCAGGCGCGTGATCAGCTTTTCCAGTTTCTCTGTGCTGTCCCCATTGACCTTCATGATGAAGCGAACACGGAGCAGCGACACAAACCCGGACAGCAAGAAGACAGTGCTGACCACCAGGTGAGCAAACAGTGGTGCCAGGACAAAGCCTCGCAGCTCATCCAAACTGTAGACACCCACATAGCAGACACCAGTTAGCAGGTCACCATTCACCTGCCCTGTGGCCAGGATGATGAAAGTCTGCGCTGCTGGAACTGCCCAGGCTGCCAGGTGGAAGTACTTTGAGAGTTCCTCGATGGCCTCATGACCCCACTTCATCCCAGCGGACAAGAACCACGTCAGGGATAGGATGACCCACCACAGGGAGCCCGCCATACCAAAGAAATAGAGGACAGTGAAGAGGATGGTGCACAGCTCCATCTTGGTGCCCTGGACCACCACCTTGTATCCACTTTTCTGGAAGCTGTCCGAGCACACCGCTCTGTCCTGAAGCAGAGAGCCAATGGCATGGACTGCTGCCACCATGAAGCAGCAGCCAGACATGAAGATGACCGGCCTCTCAGGGTAACGAAATCGCCTAGTATCCTGCAGATAGGTCAGAACAGTGAAGAGTGTACTGCAACAACATAGAACCGACCAGGTTCCGACCCACAGTCGGCTAAACTGCAGCTCATTCTCTGTAAAATACATCAGTCCGTTGGGTTTGGAGGGTTCACATGGGGCGCCACAGTCCTTCACTCCCAGAAAGTAGTAGTTGAGGTGGGAGGGCACTTGAAGCTGCAGAGGGCAGGTAGATAACTGGTTAGTTTTCATGTTCACAAGCTCAGAGTTGTTTGAATCTGAACTATCACTGGAGTTCTGCCCCACACAAATCTGCCCCGTGCCATAAATCGGGAAGTTCTGACAGTGAAGCTTTTTGGGCCACTGGAAACCAAACCTGTTCATGAGCGCCTCACAGCCCTGCCGAGAACTCTCACACAGAGACCTGCAAGGGGGGATGGCCACTGCCAGAACTGTGCACACTGGGACATACACGGAACACAGGAAGAACCGTAAGTCTGCTGAGCACTGCACCTGAACCAGTGGGTAGAACTGGTGCACCTCCATTCCAGCATCCTCCTGAGTGATGTGTCCCAGCAGGTTGGGCATAATGGTATGATTGTAGGCAAGGTCCATGCAGAGTGGGACAGAGATGGTCTGGCAAAGACCGTGATCTGGAACAGAAAAACTCCTGTCGTGCTGGCTGATGACAGAGGGGTAAAACTGTCCCAGAATGAAGGGGGTTATCCAGAACCAGCAAGATGTCATCACAGCCATGGTAGAAAAACTTGACAGATTGTTTTCCGGATCATCGGACCGTTCACACAGACCAGCTCTACCTCTGTGTGGGGGTGACAGGCCTTCTTTATTGTGTGGAGGAAGAGGGTGGGGTACCCCACTCCAGCATCCGCCTATCACAAAGTGACAGCAGAGCTAACTCTTTTATGGATTGGTTGCTCAGTTTGAAATAGGCGGTGCATTCCTGCCGTTTACTTGAGGAGAGTCTCTAAACACTGCTCCCAGAACCTGGAATGATCCGTGCATGAAGCCAGCTCTAGTTCTGACTGGATCATATGGAGGTTCTTTTGTATAATCCCCTCTGTGGTTCTGTTCAATCATTCATTCATTCATTCATTCATTCATTCATTTTCTAAACCGCTTTATCCCTTTCGGGGTCACGGGGCTGCCGGAGCCTAACCCGGCTACTCATGGGCGAAGGCAGGGGACACCCCTGGACAGGTCGCCAGTCTGTCGCAGGGGCCACATTCACACACTCACCCACACTCACATCCACACCTAGGGAGAATTTTAGAGTGACCAATTAACCTATGAAGCATGTTTTTGGATGGTGGGAGGAAGCCGGAGTCCCCGGAGAAAACCCACTCATGCACGGGGAGAACATGCAAACTCCACACAGAAAGGCCCCCATTGTTGACACTATTTCAAGTCCCCCAGCCAGGAGTTGAACCAGGAACCTTCTTGCTGTGAGGCAAGAGCGCTAACCACTGTGCCACCGTGCTGCCCTCTGTTCAATCATAAGAACCAAAAAATCAGATCAAAACAGATGTCTAGGTCTTGTCCAGGTCTGTGTTTTCTCTGCATCAGAGCATCTCAGTCTGGACCCAGAGAACCAAAATTTCCACCATCTGTTGGATCTGTTGGCTGCTGGTTCTACCTGGTTCCTGTCACTGAAGGGAAGGGATGGACTGTCACTGACACAGACTTGCCTTCTGTTCTCCTTAGAGACTTTTTTGTTCAAGGACAATCACATCAGGAATCCCAAATCTGAGCATTCAACCAAACTCACAGGAACCACGTCTGCGTGTGGTATTGATGGCATCGTTCCAACTGATGGTGGTTTGGGAAAAGACCAGGAACTCAAAGCAATTTGAGAGAAAACGAAGATAATTTAAACAAAAGATTGTTTTTGGGATTAAAAGCAGCAAAATTAATCAGTGTGTTTTCAAAGGCAGAAAGCCTGCAGAGCATTCTGATTTATTAATGACGGATTCTTTCCATTCTCTTTAAACTCGTGACAACACAGAGTTAAGTATGCAACAAACTTCTCATCTGTCTTTGATCTCTGCCATCAGTCTGATGTACTTGTTTTTATGGGATCTGTCACTCAGAAGAATCTGAAAATATTTATTAAATATTCATGCACAATATGAGCACAACAAAAACCTTTCCAACTTGTTTTTGTGCAACTATGCTAATTTATCTCCTTTGTGACAACCCATCATCACCAAATCTGAAGAATGATAAAGTTTAAATGAGCTAGTTTCTCCACAAACACAAATTTAAGAAAAAACTTTGAGACCCCATAGAGGTCAACCAAGAAAATATACTGTATACTCTACTTAAACAACCATCACCGACACCAGCATTCAGAGAAAGATCCACCTCAAACAGAACATCTGCAAAGAATCGGACTTCTGCCCAACCAGCAGAAACCTGGACTCCTGTCAAAGCAACACAACATAGATCACAAATGTGGCCAGATGTTGTTCTAAGGTCCAGGAGAAAAAGTCCACCATCTGACATCAAAGTGTTTTCAACAGAAGTGTTTGCGGTTCAACAAGGAAAATGACCGTCCATCCATCCTTTCATTTTTCTATTATGTCCTATATCTACCATGACAAGAGCCTTGTGCAGCTGTTCTCTCTTTTCTTCCCTCCTGTAGACCCCCCCCCCCACTAAGAAGATGGCGCCGGTGAACGCTAGCAGCTGTCACAATAGCTCTTTCAATCAGACATTTCACTGCCCATGGTACAATGTTTGTCTATGGCTGTAAGGATACATTTCCTGGTTCCTTTAGTACACGTGAAAGGCATCATTTTTTAAAATAATTGAGTTCTTGAATCACCAGACAGAAACTAGATGATATCTTCTTAGTGTCCTTAGTTAGGACCCAACAGATCAGAGCTCCATCTCCCGTGGTATTTTAACCAAAACAACTGTTTTTCCCACAGAATCATCTTCATGGTTTACAGTTCGGTTCAGATGGATGGTAGCAGACTTCTGTCCATTTGTCTTATTTTCTCCCCTCTGCTTGTTGGGCTCTGGTTGGACATTCCTTCACCAAATTTTGGTGGTAGTCAGCAGTGGAGTGTTTGCCTTTCTTTTGGGATAAAAGATATCGCTGAACTCTGTCTCCAGATGGACTCCAGCGATTTTGAAGATGGACACAGCTGAAAAAAAGGATCCATCTTCAAACCTGATTCAGTGAGATGTGTCATAGGACCTCCAGTGAGTACAGCAGAATGACTAGTGCTACTAATTCAACAGGTAGGTGGCGTTCTTACTGTCTCTCAGGTGCATGACCGCAGGAGGAAGTGTGCTGAAGTATGGGTGATGTAGGGCCTCTTGAGCACAAATCCGCTCGGCTGGTACTACCTTCAGCATCTTCTGGGCCAGGTCTTCGGTTTTATACGGCAGCTGCTCCAGCCTGATCACAGACAGAAGGCCTGAAACCAGCAGGTCTACATGCGATCTGTTAGCATGCTAGTTGCATCTACTGGTGTGGATTATCAGAAGAGGTACTGGAATATTCATTTAAAAATCTGAGCTTACCGGGTCCAAATAGTTCTGAAAGGTTTGGGTTCACAGGGAGCTAAACATTCTGGAGAGTGGAGACAGGAGAACATTAGATCATCTGCAAACATGTTAAACCAATCAGTTAGCATTACAACTGCAAATGTTTGCATTCAAACCATCACCGCTGAACACAACACAAACCGCACAATAACTACACAAACCTCTTCTACTTTAACAGGGAGGAGGAGCAACCAGGTAAACTCACCTGGATTGTAGTTGGACAGCAAGCCGAGTTCAGAAAAGCTGATCTGAGATGGAACGCCAAGAACCTGAGAACAACAGATGAGATTTATTTTGTAACAAAACAATTCTGAACTTTTACCTTAATGGAGCACACAATAACCTAAACAACAATAACAATAAACTTTAACGCACAGCATGACCCTAACACACACATTTACACACATCACAGCAACCTTTAACACACAAATGCATGCAGCAAGGTGGTTACTGGCAAGACAACAGCTATGATGGATGGATGATGAGTGTCTATGCTCAACAGTGAGTAGCAATGTGTATCACATGAAGTTGTTTTCATGAGTCTGTATGAATCCGACCTCATCTCAAGGAGTTGCTGTGTCATACCGCTGTGGTGTAATCTCATTGTTTTTAAGAGAATTCTGTTAAGAGACCACAAGGTAGCTTTTGGGATGTCAAGACGGCCCGTGCCGCATAACGAGACTCAGAATGCGCATCAGTCACAGCAGTTTCAGGTTAATTAACCACAGCTGTCCTCATTTAGTTCATCAACCTCAGTGTATTGAAGTGTCTGGATTTCAGGTCATCTGCTCTGCTCGGTTTTGACACTCTTTGCTTTTATGGTTTTGTCATGTTTCAGTTTATTAATTGAATGTTTGACTTTTTGCCACTTTGACTGGACTCCTGCATGTTGGGTTCTACACCAGCATCACCTGACATCGGATTATCGGGAAACAAACTCTGGTTCACTTTAAACAAACCAAATGTGTCCAGTCTGAACACACCTTTAGACACATATTACAACAAGCTTTCCCAATAAACATGGCCCCAACAGACACATTGACACACATTACAACAACTAACACAAAAAATAAACCTAACACACACCTATGCAAACACTAAACACAAACCAAATATTTCAAACACCACAAAACACATCCTCACACACCTCAACAAATGTCTTCACAAAAACTGTCCATGTAAAACACATAAATACAACATTTAACACACAGTTTCCGTTTATTAGACAACACAATCTTTAACGCTCACAGGACTGAAACTTTGTACATTTACACATTTTTTTAACCATAGATGTACAACTGTGCGATTCACTGACCGAGAAGATCTTTTTCAGCTGCTCCAGCTCATCTGGCCCCCCTGGGAAAGCTGGCGCCCCCTGCAGCATCTCCATGAGGATGCACCCTGCCCCCCTGATAGAAGCAAAGTGAACTTTACCGAGACCAACAGCAGCAGGAGCTCTGCAGGAACAACACTGACCACATGTCCAGAGCCACAGAGTAATCTGTGCAGCCCAGCAGCACGTCAGGGGGGCGGTACCACAGAGTCACTACCTCAGAGGAGAAGGAATGGCTGGGGATGGACTTGGACCTTGCAAGACCTGAACCAGAACCGGGGAGAAAGGCTCATGTTTCTTCTTCAACTGTAGAACCCTGCTCAAAACAGGGGGCACTGCTCACCAAAGTCCGCCAATTTCAGTTCCCCCAGGTAACTAATGAGCAAGTTCTGCGGCTTCAGGTCTCTGTGAAGGATCCTGCGGCTGTGGATGTAGCAGAGACCACGCAGCAGCTGGAACATGAAGATCTGGAACAAACACAAAGCCTTAGAGAAGCCTGAAGAAAGGGTTAGGGTTAGGGGAACCTGCAGCAAGGAAAGAGCAAGCAGCAGGTGGGAGGGGCGGAGCCTACAGGAGGGGAGGAGCCTGCGAAGGGGTGGAGCTGGCAGGAGGGGGGAGCCGGTGGGAGAGGAGGAGCCAGTGGGAGGGGTGGAGTCTATGGGAAGGGGAGGAGCCTACAGGAGGGGAGGAGCCTGCGGGAGGGGAGGAGACTGTGTGAGGGGTGGAGCTGGCAGGAAGGGGGGGCCGTGAGAGAGGAGCCCAAAGAAGAGGCCAGGCCTGCTGCACCTGTGAGGAAGACGTACCCGCACATTGTGGGAGTGCAGACCTCCAGGATGTTGGGTCATGTACTGGGCCAGGTCCGTCTGCTACAGCAAGACAAGACAGAACCACTGCAGTCTACAATGTTTTCAGGGACAAATACGTTTACGGATTTGAACGTTGAAAGGAAGGTTAACCATTATTTATTTGTTTATAACTTTAATGAGAAAGTCTCTTCCTCCCATATTTGATGGTCTTCTGAGTTTCCCCACCAGGCTGCTGGTTCTGACCCGCTCACCAGGATAAACTGAGATTAACATGACGGGTTTCCTGTCCACCTGAATGATCAACAGCGCCCTCTTCTGATGAAACAGAACATTGCGGTGGAGCTCGAGGTCATCCTCACCACATATTCAAAGACGAAAGTGAGCGTCTCCCTGGTGTGGACGATGTCGTGCAGGAGGACGATGTTGGCGTGTTTGAGACGTTTGAGCAGAGATGCTGTACACACACAGACACACATGAGTGGACGCACAAATGAACCCCTTCAGGGAAACAATCTGATCGGTGGTTAACCACCTTCTCTGATGGCGGTGAAAGGGACGCCCTCCTCTGTATTCATACGGATCATTTTAAGAGCCACCAGTTGCCCGTTGATCCTCCACAGAAAAAGAGGGAAATTCTTCAATCATTCATAAAAAATCAGTCAACTCAGTGTTAAACGAGGAGCAGTGACATTTAGGAAACAGACTAAAGATGGTTTTAATCCAGTTATCTATCCAGTCAAAGTGAGCGACAGATTACAGGAAGAGGTTCTGTTTAATCAGAACACAACAGGATGTCCTGCTTCACATGCTTCTTTCATCATTAGTGTTGTTGTTGTTGTGTGATTATTGCACACAGCCGTTTTGAGATGATCGTGTGTGTTTTATGTCTACTATTGTGTTACATGTGAATTGTGTTTGTGTGCCTTGCCTGAGAAGCTTTCTGAGAGTTTAGTACACAAACTCAGATCTCAGCTGTGGTCAGTCAGAACCTGCTGGGTTTTGTGATCATGTGACTCAGTCTTGTGATGTCATCAACGTGCGGCGCTCTGACCTGCTGATGCCCTTGTAAACTGAGGCAAACGCTCCTTCTCCCAGCTTCTCCAGACTTAGGTATGACTGCGCTGCTCCAAACTCCAGACCCGGTTTCTGAACACGCACACATTAGATCACACGCCACATGATCATGACCCGCCCACCCCTGTGACTCAGCAGCTGACCCAGGTGAAGGGATTGGGGCCTGTCACTCCTCTCAGGGGGTCACTGTTGCTGCGCCCTCTGTGAACCCTGAATCGTCGGGTCTGCAGCGTGTGGAACCAGTGAGTCCGGGACACCGAGGAGGAGGAGCCAGTCTCTAGATCCACCTGTGACACAGTCAGAGTCAGGGGGTCGTCTTACAGGTTTAATCACACGCGCAGAACAAAGGGATGATGGCATATTTCAGTTTGTTCAATGTTACCTTTCAAAATCATTTCTCTCAGAACGTAATCCAGACCTGCTACGTTACATTTTTTCTATCGTTTTTAATGTTTACTTTGTGTTTTTGGAACCGCCATCATTGTGTCAATGTGGGGAAATGGAACTGTGTCTGTAAAACACTTCAGACCTGCAAGGAGGCCGTAAAGCTCTATGTAGTTTTCATTCACCATTTATCTTTATGATGGTTTTCCCTCCTCCATTTTCCAACCATAGACTGGATACAAACTGTCTGAAGACCCCGCCCCCCTGATGTTCCAACAAGCTCACTCCTGATTAGTGAGTGTGGCTACCATGGAAAGGTAGGCAGCCTAACTAATGGTTCTTCTGTGTTCTTCCAGATTCTTTTGGCTTCTCCCATGTTCCCTAAAATGGCGGATACTTCTATAACGCTTTTCTACCTTCATTAAAGGCCCAAAGCGCTTTACAGTCACGGTCCCATTCACACACTGATGACGGCTCCGCTGCTGAACACTGGCACTAACCTTCCAGCAGGAGCAATGTGGGGTTCAGTGTCTTGCCCAAGGACACTTCAACATATGGTGGGAATTGAACCTGGACTGCCCTGTCCACTGCACCACAGCCGCCCTACAGTCTGTCGTTTCCTTCCATCTTAAAAACTCTGTGAATTCTCTCTGTCTATCAACGTTTTCTTTCATCAGGACTGGTTCTGTGGGTTCTGCAGGAATCAAACCTGAATCTTTGTGTTTCTACACAGCGTTCTGTGTTCCCTTCGAGCTGCTTTTCAGAAACTTAAGCAGGTGTGGAGAACAGCCAGAACATTTAGTAAAATCAGGAAGCTTTGCTTTAAAATGAACTACCAAATAAAACCACGTAGATTGAAGAACAGAAGGTAAATCCTCCTGTCCCGCGCTGGCGAAGGATCCTGAACAGCTCAATGCTGACACCATGTTTACTGATCGGGATGTACCTGCAGCTACGGTGACATAAAAAGGACTTCTCTTCAAGGAGACATAGCAGGTGTCAAGTACTTCTCCTGACAGTTGAAGTTTTGAGAAGATACCTCAGCAGCAGCCAGGGAGGTCCAGCTCCTGTTCTGTTCTGAGCAGATCTCCTCATCTTCTTCCTCCCTTCTGTCCTTCTCCTCTTCATGCTCCTCTTCCTCTCCGCAGAAGCACCTCCTGATCCAGCAGCCAGCCTCCCTGACAGAGCGGGACAGCTCCTCCATGGCGTTCTCCCTGGTGATGCCTGCCTTCTCCTCCTGCTCATATGACTCACGTGGTTCTGGATGAGCACACAGGGTCTCATGACACACACACACACACACACACACACACACACCCACACACACACACACCCTCCAACAACAGTGTCTATTCAGTGCTGTGAGGTGCTTGCTGCCCTCCAGTGGTGTGTCAGCTCAGCAAGTTACAATATCTGAACTTTTTATGGCGAGTCTATGCTGCTGTTTCATAATACAAACATCCTCTTCTCTGAATCACTGTGGGGTGGGACTTAGACGACCTTTCCCAAAAGAGTGACAACCTCACCTTTGGGAGGTAACAGTTACAAAAACCCTCTGAGATCTTCTGGTTTTATTTTTGATTGTGCAGCTGTTCTCTAATCTGTTGATTATAGCAGTAAAAACCAGTAACTAAAAACGAGTTATTACTGATTATTGGTTTCTGAAGCAATTCATCAGTTTGATCACTAATAATGAGCAATGACTGAGACACAAGAGTGAAGGACATTTTTATATGGTCTGTGGTTCTTGTTTCGTCATCCACATATTTAACATCACCCAGCAACCCTGTGACCCCGACAAAACGGTTTAGAAAATGAATGAGGTATTGTGATAGTTTATTGACAATAATGCTCAAGTTAAAGTGAAATCCAATTAGTTGTCATGCACTTAGGTGAAAGTGCGATAAGCAGAACCAGTTGTCATGGAAACCTGCATTCCTCTCCACGACTTTTCCTTGAATTTCAACGTCTTGGTGACACCCCCCCAATTCAATTCAATTCAATTCAATTTTATTTCTATAGCCCAATATCACAGCCACAGCCGTCTCATTGGACTGATATCAGAATATTGTAAGAAACAACCAAAAAATCAATCACGTAAAAGTAAACAATAGCTGGTTGTTAAACAGACTAAGCTGAACAAACATCTCTGTCCTTACACCCTCCTTCGCGGTGAGGAAAAACTCATTAAAAAAATCCCTTTTTTTTTTTTTTTTTTTTGGGGGGGGAAGAGAGACTAAGAAACCTCAGGGTTTCTCACATGAAGGAGAGATCCTCAACCCCGGACGGACAGGTGATGTACTAGAACTTGAATAACAAGTATATGTCTAATAAACAAAAACGTCAAGATAAACGGCTACAAGTTAAGATAACAGTTAATATTTAAATAAACAACGACATGTTTGAACAGTGTAGCAGATGGAGTTCATCCAGTAGGAGTTGTGGAAACAGCTGGGTTTGCTGGATGAGCCAGAGGCGAGGTTACGGCCAAAGACAGGAGTACAGGCGAGGCGAGGTCACGGCCAAAGACAGGAGCACAGACGATCCACCTGGAATCAGAAATCTCTCCAGGGGGTGGGAAAGAGGGACAACATGTGAATCGCACTGCACCAAACAGAGGCATGATAAACCAAATAAAATAAAGCAATGGCAGATGGCAAGTGATGCGATGAAGATTGCAGGTTGGTGGAGTGGGGGTGGGAGAAGGATGCAGACCCGGGTTAGGGTAGGGGGGAGAGGAAGGGGGATTGGGGGTGGGAGAAGGATGCAGACCCGGGTAAGGGTAGGGGTGAGAGGAAGGGAGGGGGGGGGGGGGGTGTAGGAGGCAGACGAAGAGTGAGTGGGAGCGAGTAGAGCCAGTGTGGTAATCCCCATCACAGCAGGTGAGGTAGAGGAGCAGTAAGTTAAATAATCTCTGATTACTAGCTAGCCTGGCAATAATCCTGTCCAAAGAGGAATGTTTTAATCCTAACTTTGAATGTAGAAACTGTGTCAGTCTCTCTTACATGAGCTGGGAGTTTATTCCATAAAACAGGAGCTTGGTGACTAAAGGTTCTACCTCCAACTGTGCTTTTAGAGATTCTAGGAACCACAAGCAGTCCTGCATTTAGTGAGTGAAGTGTTCTGTTTGGTTGGTAAAACACTATGAGATCTACTACCATTCAAGCCTTATAGGTTAGCAGGAGGATTTTGAACTTGATTCTAGATTCAACAGTCTCAGAGTGTTTGCTCAGCATGTTACTAAATATTGGTTGGACTGTAAGTTTAAATTCAGATACAGAACGGTCAGTCAATGTTCTTCTGAGCTGTTCTTTATTTATTGGAGCGGTGGAATTCTCTAGAACAAACTGAAAGGTGATTAGAAAGTGATCTGAGAGTGTGGGGTTATGAGGGAGCACACTCAGCTGATCTCTATACCATGAGTTAAAACAAGGTCCAGGGTGTGCTTGTGACAGTGAGTGGGTTCCTTTACATTTTGTGTGAAACCAACATTATCTAATAAAGCTGAGAAACCATTTCCTAGACAGTCACTACGGTCATCAACATGAATATTAAAATCCACTACTATTATTATTTTATCAGAATCTAAAACAATAGTTGATAGAAAGCAAACTCAGTTAAAAATTCAGAGTACGGGCCAGGAGGACGATAAATAATTATGAATGAAACAGATTCTGGAGTTTTCCTGTTTGAGTGATTTATAGACAGTATGATGTTTTCAAAGGAACTATAAATGTGTTTGGCTTTAGTGTTAGGAAGTAAGCTAGACTGTGATATCACTGCTAACTCACCTCCTTTCCCAGAAATCCTGGATTTCTGATGGTTATTATAATTAGGGGGGGTTGCTTCATTCAACCTAACATAGTCATCCTGTTGAAGCCAGGTTTCTGTTAGAGCTAGCAGGCTAAGTTTGTTATCATTCATTAACTCATTGACTAAAAGGGACTAAGAGGAAATGGATCTAATGTTTAGTAACCCACATTTAATGACATCATGATTTTGCTTGTTGTTATTGAGAGTACTAGTAGTTTTTACTTTTAGGTTTCTGTGTTTTACTCCTTTCACTCGCCTACTGTGCCAGAGAGCCCTGTGCAAGGACTCATGGCAGCCACAAGGCTGGTCATGTGGGAGCTCGTGTGTGTGTGTGTGGACCTTTAGTCTATGTGAAGTCAGTGTGCTTTCAGATGTCAAATAAGATCTCTTTATAATTTAGGCTTTAAACTTGACTATAAGCTTTATCTTTATATATAGTTGTATCATGATTTTCTTTCATTGCATAAAGACATTTTCCCCCCTACTTTATGTTTACCCTCATGTAAAGTTGCTGGTGTAAAGGTATTGTTCTTTAAATAACCCATCTCCTTCCACAGCTGCATTTGGTGAGTTCATAGCCTCCTTCAGTGTATAGTCAATACTATTCAGAGCTTGATCATCCTCTTTACAGTTCAATTCTGTAACACTGAGGAGCTCTTCTTTTTCTTGTAGGGTAACTAATTATGACCCGCGGCAGTCACTGGACCACAGACCATATTGTTTTCACAGTTAGAAAAATGTGTGCACCTTTGGGAAAAAATGTGACCTTCGCCACATGTGCATAAAACACCAAAATATGCACACACCTAGGACCCTGCGAAATTTAATTTTGGGCATAGTGAACACCACACACACACGCTTAAGTCATTGACATCACGGTGGGTAGAACCATGAACACTGGCTGAACTTCATGAAGTTATGTTGCTGATGCCCAACAACAAAGCTCCAGGACCTGATGGCTTTCCTGCTGAGTTTTATAAGGAATTCTGGGAACAGCTGGCACAAACCTTTTATAAAATGGTTACATTTATCAAGGAAAGCCAATCTTTGCCTCCTCACATGAATTCAGCTAACATAATCCTCCTTCTTAAACCAGAAAAAGATCCCACAATTCCTTCAAGCTATCGCCCCATTTCTCTCATCAATGCAGACGTAAAAATTATTTGCAAAGCACTTGCACAGAGAATAGAAAAAATCCCTCCTCATATAATTCATCATGATCAAACTGGATTCATTAAAGGTAGACACTCAAGTGATAATGTTCGCAGACTTGTAAACATAATAGATTTTACCACTATTAAAAACCAGGAAATGACCATACTCTCATTGGATGCTGAAAAAGCATTTGACAGAGTAAACTGGAAGTTCCTCATTGCTGCCCTCCATAAGTTTGGGTTTGGGGAATCCTTCATTGATTGGATTCAAATATTATATCACAACCCAAATGCATCAGTGAGAACCAACAAACAGACTTCTGACAGGTTTTTTCTTGGTAGAGGGACCAGACAGGGTTGTCCACTCTGGGGGCTGGCCCCCTCTGGGCTCCTCTTTCTCTGTGTGGGGTGGGGGGTGTGGGACCTGGGGGGTCGGCTTTCGGGCGGTGGGACCTCTGCCCTGGGGAGACTTGCTGTGTGTGTGTGTGTGTGTGTGTATGTGGGGGGGGTGGTGGGGTTTCACCTTTGGGGGTCAGTTTGGTAGCTATCCCCGACATCCCCTCCTTCTCCATACGACCACTTATTAGGTTGGAGGGGGGGCGTTCTTGCGGAATACCTCGAGGGGCCGAGCCACTTGGCAGTGGTCCCCCCTCTCCGCACAGTTTCGCCCCCTTCTCTTGGTTTTAAATGCACATTAGGAGAGCCTGGTCAGGCTATGTGCTCCTTCGGGGACCCCGACTTCTCTTGGTCATCACTCCTCTAGGTGGGGGTAGCTGACCCCCGCCGTGCTCTCTTCTGGATCTCCCTTGGGGGGCCCTGGCTCGTACCCGGGGCTGGGGTGGGGGGATGCTCAGAACTCCTGGGTGGTGGTGGGCGGCTTGTCTGGGGTGGTGGGGCTCTCGGGGGTGGGGCCCCGCGCTGGGCCGCCTGGCGCGGTGGGAGGGCTGCTCTCCTGGCTGGGCTGGGCCTTGCGCTCTGCACTTCCGTACCTCACTGCGTTGGGTGTTGGGGGCCCATGTGGTGGTCCTGCGGGCCCTGGTCTGGGTGCTTGGCCAGGCTGCCTGGCGGGTGGATCTTCTCAGTTGAACCCACAGTATGGGTGCAGGGGCGGGCCTGGTCAGCGCTGCTGCCTCGGCGGGGGTCTTGCTTTGGGGATGTCTGGGAGGTCTCCCTCCTTTTTTTCCTTTTCAATGAATGAATGAATGAATGATTCAATGAACTACCAACACCGGATTTGAACCCAGGGTCTTACGATTACAAAAAGAAACATTACATAAAACCAGCTGCACTTGCCACAGGAGCAGCTGAGCTCAGAGGTGTCAGTCAATGAAAACGAGTAGGAGAACCTTTAACCTGCAGGAGAACCTTTACCTGCAAGAGAGCCCTTGCTTGAAGGAAAACCTTTAACCTTCAGAAGAAAATGTACCTGAAGGAGAACAGCTTTACCTTCAGGAGAACCCCTACCTTCTCCTCATATCTGACTGGTAGATAATTTTCTGTTGCATCTTCTAAGTTTGAGTCCTCCTCTGCATCCCTCTCTTCGGGCGTACCACAAGGGTCTGGCCCGCTTGCTTCCTTCCTAAAGCTTTATGAGGAACCTTGGGGTAACTCTAGACCCATTTCGATCTCTTGACTTTCACATCGGGTTGTTCGTTTTTGCTTTTATCATTTAAAAACATAGCCAAACTGAGTCAAATTGTGCCGCATTCTGAGATGGAAATGGTTAAAAACTAAAGGTGACAGAGTCTTTGTAGCAGTGGCCCCATTACTCTGGAATTCCTTCCTCTCAGCCTCAGATCCATTGACGCAGTGTTTTCCTTTAGAGAGAAGCGGAAAACACATCTCTTAGAGCTTTTTCCTAATTCTGTTTTTATATTCTGCGTTTTACTTTGTATTTTAGGGCGAACAGATTTGAGGTTCTTGAGCACCAGGGTTGACCAGCCCTGCACCAGCACCTTCATGAGTGAATGAGCTCTCGGGGAAGAATCAGAAACTTGTGCAGCGTTCTTCAGAGAACATGCGGTTTTTATTGATAAACTTTGATTTATGATTATGCTTCGAACAAAACCTGGAGGTACCAGAGTCCTCCATCGATCCATGAGCGGAAGGGCTTCTGATTATCAATTACATCAGGAATCCTAAGAGTCCTAATCAATTTGATTGATCAGAGGTTGTTGGAAACTAAAAACATTTCCTGATTGGTCCTGAGGAAGCTCTTACTTCAGGCTTGTCCATATTGTGGGTTACCTGAAGAGCAAAAAGGCGGGGCAGCAGTCTCGCCTGTCTCTGGTCTGGTTTAGCCACGTACTGATAAATGGGAGTTGGTATTGAAAAGTCTATATCTGATTGTGTGTCTACAATCAATGAAACTGCAGAAGAGGATGAAAATGATCCTCTTTTTGATAAAGAATGGTTCTTGTCTTGTTCTGTCGCCTTGTCTCAGCTGAGAGGAGCGGGGGTGCGGTGGAGTTCTTTACAGCGGCTCCAGTCTTAATGTATTTGGGATTGTCCCAAAGTGAAGCCTGACTTCGCCTGTAGGGGGCAGCAGTTCACAGAGAAGTGCTGTTTCATGAACATCTGCAGATGTTCTGTCAGAACAAAGCAAACTTTTCATTGTTCCTCTCTTCCAACAAGGCAGTATTTGTTCACTGGTGTCTCCTGGGACTTTCAGTTGGTCAGGTAAAGAAGTCACATGACTTCAGGTGAGTCAGTTAGGTAACTGTAATTTAGCTTCAGCAAAAACCTTTAACACTGAATTGTTTTGGTTTTTGACGGAACCAACGGAACCCCCAAAAAACACAAATGTTTTTCTCCTAAGGTAAACTGTCTGAAACAGTAGCTTTCTTTTGGACCACAGCTAAATGTTGCCAGTTGGTTCTGAGAAGAAAACAAAGCAGAAACGGAAGCACAACAGAGATCCAGAAAGAGTTCTGGTTGAGGAGAATGAGCAGCAGCTGGATCCTCACAGCAGCTGGATCCTCACAGCAGCTGGATCCTCACAGCAGCTGGATCCTCACAGCAGCTGGATCCTCACAGCATGATCCTATTTTCAGGTGAGTTTGACTCCTGGATCCTCACAGTACAATGCTGTATTCAGGTGAATACAGCATCATTCGTCATGAGGAAGTCCTGGATGAAGCTCATCTGAATATATCTGTTCCAGCAGAGATCCTGATACAGATAAAACCATCCTTCTGGGTCTGATAGCTTGATTGTCTCATGATGCCTTTGCTAGCGTGCTCCAGAATGATGTAGCCTCACTGTTGGGTCAGTAGAGCAGTTCGACTGGCCTTCATTTTCTCCAGGCGCTTGCTCAGGTGTTTGTTGGCGGCCTCCAGCTCGCTTATGCGGTCCAGAGCAGAGCGGAGCTGCAGGAAAACAGAAAACAAGGACACATCAACATGTCATACTAGAACCAGAACTTCTGGAATCTAGAACAAGTACTGCATCAACACAATAAAAATAGTGTTTTCAGTGTTTTCAACATGTTCTTGTAGCATTTTTATCACAATGGAGGACATACATGATTTATGATTAAAACTGTGCTTCTGAGGGTTTCTTCATTCAAACCGTGATCAGGAGCAGATTAAAAACCTGCAGTTTGAAAAGGCTCAAAAATGTACGGTTACATAGCTCTGATATTGCTTGTTTTTTTGCTATGTTAATGTTAGTCGGTAAGGTGCTATAAGCTAGTGGAAGAGAGTGTAATCAAAGTGCACATGGGAAATGAGCAAAGCTAACTTCCACACCAACAGTCATTACCCACAAGTTAGGGGGAAATTTCTAATGACCTCCTGCTGCGCTGCTGATCTTAAAACTTAAACAGGCTTCTTGATTTTGGATTTGCGTAATCATCATTAAGACCACTGGGAACATTTTTACAGTAAAAAAAAGATACAGCTTGAGTGTGACTTCAAATACTTTAGAGTTCCAATACCATACCTCCTCCAGAGCCACTGTTTAGATGTTTTCTTCAGAAACCTGTCTCTCTTGTTGCTGGTTTCCTTGATTTTGTTTGATCCACCAAAGAGATGGAAAAAACAGCTCTTGAGGACAGACTTAGACCCTTTGCTTTAAAGAATTGATGCTAAGAGAAAAGCTTGGCCAGGTTCAGTCTGAAGGGGGCGCTCTCACCTCTCTTTGCAGTTTTCTCTTTTCCACCTTCAGACCGTCTTCTATCTTCTCTGCAGCCTCAGATGCCGTCTTATAGCGAGTCACCTGACCGTCCAGACGAATCACCTGGACACAGAGAACTCTCAGAGGAACTCAGGTGTTTGTTTCCCCTGACATTAAACTTTTGTTGTAAAAATATTAGGTATTAATAATTAGTTACTAATAATATACAAATATTTCATAAAGTTCTGTTACTGAAGTTTGATCGTGGAGTTACTGAGTTATTTTTAAATTTTTAAAAGACTTTAAGATAAAAGCTATTCCAGATGATGCTGATGTAGATGACTTTACATGATCTCTATCTTTGTTTGGTTCCTGTTTCGGGCCAAGCTTTTCCATCTGCGTTTATTCATGAAATCCTAAAACCTTTCTAGACTTTTGCTGTATTTGTTGTTTTGTACCTGCAGACCAAACGCTGTCTGATTGACTGGGAAGCTGCTCAAGTTTTCTCCATTCAAACCAAGCTGCAAAAACTCACATTCTGTTCTAGAGCCGTCACTTCCTGCTCTGCCTTTACTAGTTTGAACTTCAGTTCACTGATTTGTCGATTGGCATCTCCTGAAAGAATCAGAAAAAACAACCAAAACATCTCAATCGCTCTGCAAAACCTCTGAGAACTTCAGGTGTAAAGAAACTCACGCTGCAGCTCCAAGACATGGGAATCAAGTCCATTCTCTAGAGATTGCACCTCTGACTCCCGGACCATGGCGCTCCTCTGATCTAGCTGAGACTGCAGCAGCCTTACCTGTGCAAGGGTAAGCCTCCTCTTATTGCATTGAAGCATGAGGATCTTCATCAAGCTAACATGTTGTGGCCTCACCTCATCTCGAAGACGTTCTCTTTCCTCAAACAGTTTCTTTAGATGACGTTCTGAAAAGCAGAACCAGTAAAAATGATCATCTCTTTCACTGTAAAAGTCAATGACTGACATGCTGAGTCTTCATCATTTCATAAAAATGCTGTTTAACACCAGAAAATGCCAGCCTACGGTCAAACAAAAACATCCTTAAAGATGAAGTTCAGTGATCAAAACAAACCATTCTTCTGGAATGACCAAATAATCCATTTCACAGTTAAGCAGAATCAAAATATGTATCTTTTCTTACTTAATTACACTGTTGAAACCACTTAAGAATGAAAGTGTCATGATAATGACTGTGAAAAACCACAAGACGAAAATGTTAACAAATATCTGTTTTATTTTATTGATTTAGAGAATGTTATTGAATAAACTGATAAAAGGAAACAAATACAAGATTTTTACATTTTAAAAAATCATTTTTTATACATCATATGTCTACATCCGTCCATCACAGAATCTTAACAAACTATCATTAAATATTTTAAAAAGATCTGATAGTATCTCTCCATCACTCATGATTAAATAATGAGTGAGTGATAAGTGGAAAAACCTGTATAGTAATAGGTTTGAAGGTTGGATGACGGTTGAGGGTTTGAGGTTTGAAGGTTGGATGATGGTTGAAGGTTTGAGGTTTGAAGGTTGGATGATGGTTGAAGGTTTGAGGTTTGAAGGTTGGATGATGGTTGAGGGTTTGAGGTTTGAAGGTTGGATGATGGTTGAAGGTTTGAGGTTTGAAGGTTGGATGATGGTTGAAGGTTTGAAGTCTGAAGGTTGAATGATGGTTAAAGGTTTGAGGTTTGAAGGTTCAATGATGGTTAAAGGTTTTGAGGGTTGGGTGTTGGATGAAGTTTGAAGATTTGAAGTCTGAATGATGGTTGAAAGTCTGAGGATGGATGATGGTTGAAGGTTTGTGGGTTGTAGGTTGTATGATGGTTGAAGGTTTAAAGTTTGAAGGTTCGATGATGGTTGAAGGTTTAAGAGTTGGATAATGGTTAAAGGTTTAAGGTTTGAAGGTTGGATGATGGTTGAAGGTTTGAGGGATGGATTACTGTTGAAGGTATGAGGGTTGGATGATGGTTGAAGGTTTGAGGGTTGGATGCTGGTTATAAGTTAAAAGTTTCACGTTGGATGATGGTTTAAGGATTAAGGGGTTGAAGGTCGGATGATGGTTTAAGGTTTGAGGGTTGGATGGTGGTTGAAGGTTTGAAGGCTGGATGATGGTTGAAGGTTGAATGATGGTTGAAGGTTGAGGGTTAAAGGCTGGATGTTGGTTGAAGGATAGAATGTTGGATTATGGTTGAAGTTTTTACATTTGAAGTTTAGATTTTGGTTGAAGGTTTGATGTTTGAAGGATGGATAAAGCATAAACTCTTGAGGGTCGGATGATGGTTAAAAATTTGAAAGTTGGATTCCGGTTGAAGATTTGACGTTTAAAGGTTGGAGATGGGTTGAAGGTTTGAAGGTAGGATGATGGTTGTAGGTTTGGGGGTTGGATGATGGTTGAAGGTTTGTGGGTTGTAGGTTGGATGATGGATGAACTTCTGAAGGTTAATACTGGATGAACTTTTGAGGGTTGGATGATGGTTGAAGGTTTGAGGGTTGGATGCTGGTTAAAAGTTTCACGTTGGATGATGGTTTAAGGATTAAGGGGTTGAAGGTCGGATGATGGTTTAAGGTTTGAGGGTAGGATGATGGTTGAAGGTTTGAAGGCTGGACAATGGTTGAAGGTTGAATGATGATTGACGGTTGAGGGTTAAAGGCTGGATGTTGGTTGAAGGATAGAATGTTGGATTATGGTTGAAGGTTTGGAGGTTGGATGATGGTTGAAGGTTTGAGAGTTGGATAATGGTTAGAGGTTTATGGTTTGAAGGTTGGATGATGGTTGAAGGTTTGAGGGTTGGATGATGGTTTAAGGTTTGGGGTTGGATGATGGTTGAATGTTTGAGGGTTGGATGATGGTTGAAGTTTTGAGGGTTAAAGGCTGGATGATAGTTAAAGGTTTGCAGGTTGAGAGTTGGATGAGGGATGAAGGATTATTGGTTGGATGATGGTTGAAGTTTTGAAGGTTGGATGAACTTTTGAAGGTTGATGCTGGATGAACCTTTGAGGGGTTGGATGATGGTTGAAGGTTTGAGGGTTGAATGTTGGTTTAAGATTTGAGGTTTTGAGGGTTAAAGGCTGGATGATGGTTGAAGGTTTGAAGGTTGAAAGTTGGATGAGGGTTGAAGGATTATTGGTTGGATGATGGTTGAAGTTTTGAAGGTTGGATGATGGATGAACTTTTGAAGGTTTATGCTGGATTAACCTTTGAGGGTTGGATGATGGTTGAAGGTTGGATGATGGATGAACTTTTGAAGGTAGATGCTGGATGAACCTTTGAGGGTTGGATGATGGTTGAAGGTTTGAGGGTTGAATGTTGGTTGAAGATTTGAGGTTTTGAGGGTTAAAGGCTGGATGATGGTTGAAGGTTTGAAGGTTGAAAGTTGGATGAGGGTTGAAGGATTATTGGTTGGATGATGGTAGAAGGTTTGAGGGTTGGATGATGATTAAAGGTTTGAGGTTTGAAGGTTGGATGATGGTTGTAGGTTTGGGGTTGGATGATGGCTGAAGGTTTGAGGGTTGGATGATGGTTGAAGTTTTGAGGGTTAAAGGCTGGATGATGGTTGAAGGTTGAAAGTTGGATGAGGGTTGAAGGATCATCGGTTGGATGATGGATGACGGTTTGAGGTTTGAAGGTTGGATGATGGTTGTAAGTTTGGGGTTGGATGATGGTTGAAGGTTTGAGGGTTGGATGATGGTTGACGTTTGGAGGGTTAAAGGCTGGATGATGGTTGAAGGTTTGAAGGTTGAAAGTTGGATGAGGGTTGAAGGATCATTGGTTGGATGATGGATGACGGTTTGATGGATGAACAGTAGATGGTTTGGATGGGTGCTGGATGAAAGGTTGTATAGTAGTAAATGTCTTGAGGCTAATTGTTGAAGGTTAAATGGTTCAGGGTTGGAAGATAGTTTAAAGTTCAATGATCAGAGACATATTAGTTTAAAGCAGGAGTGTCAAACTCCAGGCCTCTTAGGCTGGTGCCCCACAGGTCGTCCAACCAATTTGAAGTTCCCTATTGGCCTAACACACCTGGTCCAGGTAATCAACAGCAGATAAGGTTCGATTTCTGGAAAACCAGCAGAAGGCCGGCCCTTGAGAACTTGGATGGATGAAGGTTGGATGCTGAACAGCAAAAAAAGCTGAGATCAAAGACCTCATGAGAGCTTGCAGTCAGTGTCTTCTTCCCTCCTGGGGTCCAGTGGTTCTCCTTCCTGATACCCTTCCAGCTTTGTGCTGCTCTCTGGTTGAACTTCCCTCTGATTCATAGTTGTGCCTCTGATCCCAGTGTTTTCTCCAGGTGGAGGATCCTGCTCCTCATCAGCCTCCTCACAGCTGTCCATGTCTCCAGACAGCTGCTCTTCTGGAGAGCTGTCATTCAACCAGGAGAGTTTGTTGAGTTGTCTTCCTTCCTGTAGACTCACCAACACAACCTCTGGCACAGCCATGGATTTGATTTCCTCTGCCGTCATCTCAATTAGCCTCCTGACCTTAGAACTTTGTCCAGCATGAAGATTCTTGTGTTCTGTTCTCCGCTGCCTGTCATCATGGCAATAGTTGTCTGAAACTGGGAAGGAATCCTGGTAGTTATGGTTCTTCAGCTGTTGACCCTGGCGAGGCTTAGACTCGCTGACACTAGATCTGAGCGGTTCAGCAAAGTATGAATCAACAAAGACAAAATCTTCAGTTAAGCTTCCCGTCTCTGAAGCAGCAGATTCAGACATGGGGAAATGTTCTCCAAAATCTTCTTCTTGAGAGGGTTTGATCTCAGGATCTTCTTGTATGGCCCGTTTCTCTTCCTGGTCTGTGGATCCAGAAGGCTGTAACATACCTGAGGCTGACCAGACTGACCTCTGTGCTGTAGACCGCCCAGCCAAGGGAACTTCCAAACATGCAGGATCTTCTCTGAGTTGATTTGGTTTGCAATGCATCAAACCTCCTTCTGCTGAAAGATTGGAGATATGACTCACTGATCCTCCTGGTCCTACATCCTGTTTGTCCAATTCCACTCCACCAGTCATCAGGAGTTCCAGATCTATGATCCACTTGTGAAGAGAGATAAGAACTTCTGATAAGACTTTTGTCATTTCAGTTACAGAGCCCCAGTGATGGACCAATCCTTGAAGTTCTTCTTGAAAAGTGTTCCTCAGAGCAGCGAACATGCTGTCTGATACCTGGCCAAGGTTTTGTTCAAAACAACCTCTGAGGATCTGATTGGCTCCAGCCTCATGGATCCTCCAATCTGCAAGGGTTTTTCTGATTCCTGATCTTCTGGAATGAGGTGCACCATTCCCTTTAGGTTCCAGTTTGGTTTCAGGGCTCTGAACTTTAGGATGAACTAAAAAGAAGGAGCTGTCTTCAGCTCCTGCAGACCACGTTGTCAGTCCTACTTTCTCTACAGTTCCTTCATCCATCCCATCCGATTCACGTTTCTTCAGATGGCTCCCTGGGGTCTGTGGACCAACGTCAAGTGCCCCTTGCTGTTCCTTGGTAAAGGAGGACATGCTAGAACCAGCATTCTCATCTGAGCTCTTCCAGCTGCTGGTCATCAGTCCTTTCTCCGGGGCAGTCGAAGGAAAACTCTGTTCAACGCTTCCATCAGATAAGTTCCTTTCTTCTGCAGATAGTTTTTTCTCTTCAGGCAGAAGGTTCAGGTTTCCAGCAGCTGAGAGGTTCAGTACTGTGGCTTTGTGGCCCAGAAGAATGTCTTTAGCAGGTCGAGGAGGAACCAGTTTGGATTTGAAAACTTTCTCAGTGGACCCTTTGCCATGAGCTAAAACCACCTCCTCCTTCATTGAAGTTTTGGTAGGGGGGTGTCCGTCGGCTCCTCGTAGACACCTCCTAATGAAATGATTTTCTCTTTTTTTTTTTTGTCTTTTGGTCTCTTCGTGTCTGTGTAGATGTCTGTGCTCCTTCTTCAGCTTTTCTCTGATCTGCAGAGTTTTAATGGTGGGAGTCGAGCTTGGTGGCTGAAAGTCTTTGCCGTTCCTCCCATGATGGCGTTTAATTTCTTCCTGAGAGAGTTTCCTGCCTTCTGCTGGTGGACGCAGGGGAGCTTTCCCTGAAAGATCACGAGGAAACATTGAAGAAGTGTGTTGTAGAATGACGATGAAAATTAACAGATGTTCTGATCTCACAGGATTTGGTCTTCTGGGGGTCGAGGGGTGTTAGAGGGCTGAATCACAATGTTACCTTTGATTCAAACATGCACAAGTTCATGCAAACATAAGGTTAGAAACTGGTCTTATTCTGCTCCTACCAAGCGTGCTTTCTCTGTCACTGTCTGCCCACTCTTCTGTTAGCTGCTGCCGGTCAGACTCTGTGCTGACATCATCCTCAGCCCCACCCTGAACTGAACCTCCATTGTTGACGTCTGGAGATTCGACTCCATGTTTCTGCTCAGCACAGAATCAAGAAAAAACAGAATATGAGCTGCAGTCACATATTTAGAAATCATCAGATAAAGAGACAATGAAGGTTCTCAGTCATTCAGGTGATGTTATGACATCACATACAAAAAAATCCTCTCAATTTGACAGTTAATTTATATAATTCAACATTCAAACAAGGAGGAAGGTGATCTGAACTGTTTGTAAAAAGTGGAAAAATGTAGAAAGGTTTGAATGTAGCAGAGACTGAGCTGCTGTTGATTATTTTCACAACTTTTAGGGTGGTAGGACGCCAGCATGGTCTCCATACCTTCAGAGAATCTTGTAGATGAACAACTTCATCTCTGAGCCGGTCACGCTCAATCCGGATGATGTCAGAGATTTCTCTCTGCCGTTCTAACGCCTGTCGTAAAGGAGCAGAGAAAGCAGGAAGTGGTCAGTGAAGGAGTAATGGAGCACAGATCTGTAACGGCTACATGATCCTTCCACACATGTGAATATTACATCACTTCCGCTCAGAGGCAGACTTATACTAGCCAAAGGTAGGTGTTTGACTGGGGCCTCCAATACTCTGGGGGCCCTGAGCTGAACACTTAACAAAAGTGTCTAAAACAAATGTTATTCCCATCATTATTTAACTGTTTGAAGAAACACCCCAAATCACTGAAATGGCATAAGACTGATCATATGAAAGTGTTTGGTCCTCCCCCGTCCCTCTTCAGCAATGGTATATTCCAGTCAGGAGCAAGTTGAGAGACCAGCATTGGCAAGCAGAGGCAGTGTTGCCAGATTGGGAAGTTTCCAACTCAATAGCTGCTGTTTTTAGTCTGACTTTGTGGGTAAGAATTGTTCTGGGCAAGTCCGGGATCAGTTTGGTAGCTTTTAGTTCCTTATTGAAATACACCAGGGACATGCGATCAGGGGAGAGAGGCGAAGCAGAAGCCTCACCTGTCATCATGACATGCAAAACCCTCTCAGAACAAAATCAATGTGTCCACTTATGTGTTCAATAAATTCATTTTTCTGAACCGCTTTATCCCTTTCGGGGTCACGGGGCTGCCGGAGCCTAACCCGGCTACTCATGGGCGAAGGCAGGGGACACCCCTGGACTGGTCGCCAGTCTGTCGCAGGGGCCACAGTCACACACTCATGCACACTCACATCCACATCTAGGGACAATTTAGAGTAACCAATTAACCTGAAGCATGTTTTTGGATGGTGGGAGGAAGCCGGAGTCCCCGGAGAAAACCCACGCATGCACGGGGAGAACATGCAAACTCCACACAGAAAGGTCTCCCTATTGGTGACACTGTTTCAAGTCCCCCAGCCAGGACCTGAACCGGGAACCTTCTTGCTGTGAGGCAAGAGCGCTAACCACTGCGCCACCGTGCAGCCCGTGTTCAATAAATGCAATTTATTATGTTTCACAAGGAGATTGGCTTAAATAGGTCCTCACCTAAATTCATGAAAGTAAAGATACAAGAACAATTTCCACCTTTGACCATGAAAGCCTGAGAAGTTTTACCAGAACTCCTAGTGTATGATTTTTTGTGTGTGTGTTTTTGGGTTGTCCTTAATATTTGAGTAAAACATCACTGGTTGTTAGTAAGTTCAAAAGAAGTAAGTTCATGTTTCAGTTTGATTGACTGCAAAAATGATAGATGTAATATCATTAAAAATGCGTCAAAGTTCGACTTTATTCAAATCAGGAAGTAATAAATAAGGGATAAATATTTCCTGCTAATTAATCACTTCTTAACTTTATGGGTGGTTTTTTGTCAGGTTTGGTTGTTTTTAGAAGAGTTCTGGGCAGGAAAACCATAAAATCTAGCAACACTGGCAGAGATTAAATAATAATTCAAAGAGAATTTAAAAAGTGGTCAAATTAAGCAGACTGCGCTGGCCTGTAACTCTAAAAGAGGAAAAGGCAAAGAATGTTTTGCCAAACTTCCAAAAGTGCTAGAAAACAAAACAAGGAAAAAAAACAGAATAAAAGAAACTCAACATGGTATTGTTCGCCTGGATCCCCCAAACTGCAAGCTCTACAACTGCTTCGGCTAAAGCTTTTCATGTTCAAAGTATTTCTTCAAATAAAAACAATAATCATTTCTGAAACTTTTAGAATAATTAAAAAGGTTTAAATTTGTGTTGAAAAAAAAAGTCAGAAAAAAGAAATGTTACGGATCAGACCCACCTACCGGACTACAGACAGACTACAAACGTTTTCTTCTTTTGTTTGACGGAAGTTTACTCCCCAAGGTAACAGGATACAACGCCGCTTACTGCCACGTTATCAGCTCCGTTAACACAGACATGTTCTTAACGGCTGAAGCGGCTGCAGCAGGCCCTCACGTCTCCTCTTTTCTCATCAACATATGAAAAATAAACGCAGAGAATGACTCCAAGCCGTGCGTCTGACATTTGATCACGTTTTGTTGAGATTTTGTTTGGAATGACGACAATTTATGGTTCTACAGTGTTGCATTTAGGCGACGTTCTTTGATTTATCGGCGCTGTAATCCAGTCAGGAGAAGCTCTCTGTCGTTGAGAAAAACAGCAATTCTTGTGATAACTGAGTTCTATGCGGTTTAAACGGCTCGGACAATCGTAAAGACGCAGAACTGTTGGGAGGTGAGCTTTATCAAGTGTTTTTTAATTTAATTTTTTGATTGTGAATTACAAAGTTTGCAATCTTGGAACGATAGGCGTACAGAAAACACATGAATTACGGGAATGGTATGAATAAAATTGCTTAACTGTCACAATGTTGGCCACAAAAAGGAAGTGACATAATATTTGTGCATGCGTGCATGGATCAGGTAACTGTTACAGATCAGGTAAAGCAGGAAGTGGTCAGTGAAACAAGTAGGAAGAGGCTGGTGAAGGAAACCTAAAACTAAAATGTTGGATCATGCAAAAGTTTCTCTGAGGCAGAATCAGAACATCTATAGATCCAGATCTGTCTGAGTTAGTCAGAAATTCCAAAGAAAATATGTGTAAAAAGTATCTTCATCGACATCCTTAAAGTCACCCTTTGACCTGAGGTTCAGAGAAGAACTTCTGCTGGATCAGTTCTTCTGCCTCTGGAAACAGTAGAAAGCCAGAACCACAGTACCCCAATCTTTTTCTCCTTCCACTGCAGCGCCTCCTGCAGGTCAGAGACATCCTGACAGTGAGTACTATTCTTCTGGCGCAAATCAGAGACTTCCTGTCAACAGCAGCCCAGTAGGTGGAGCCACAAGTCATCAGGTGACGTGAGAGATCATGAGGTGGCATCGTAGATCATCAGGTGGAATCATTGAACGTCAGGCGGCGTCATAGACCAGCAGGCATCATTGGGCAGCAGCAGGGGACAGCAGTGAAGCAGTGACAGGAAGAAAGCAGGAGGTAGTTCTTGTTAGTTGAAGCATGAAGGGTCCTTTCATTCAAGTTCTTTCAAGATGTGTTTGTAGTTATTAAAATCAGATCTAATTTTAACAAACAACTACAAACACAAGTCACTGTAAATGTTTTAAATGTTCGTGTTAATAAATTCCAGAATAAATGTTCCAGGAAAACATTGAATTGTACAGCTGTGCAGAGGTTAGCATGAAATGCTCATAGGCTAATGATAAATGATGCTTCAGGAAGTTCTAAAGGACCCACTCACAGGAAAATGGTGTCTTAAACATGTTTTAGTTGCATCTTTCTGAAGATGGAAGACATATATAAAGAAAATTAAAATTGAATTTCTGAGCTTTTTTTTTTATTTGAATTGTTGTAAATCGGGAATAGAAAAAAATCTTATTTGTGACGTAGGATATACACTGGGCGGGCCACAAACTCCCTGCTTCAAGCTCTCAGCAACGGATGGAGGAAAAGAGGGCGGGGTCGCTCCACACCAACAGTCCCGCTCACAATTCAGAGGAGAATTTCTTTTTTTTTTAAACTTGTCCTGTTCAACAGCTGAGCAAACAGATGTGAGCTGAGAGCCTCTTGCATTAGACAGATTTTACTCTTACAATCGGGGGTTATAAATCATTGGGAACACAAAATGTATGTTGGTATAAGCCCCTTTTGTAATTGAAATGAAACTTTATTTATATTAATTTTGTTTGTGTTCTTTTTGTTGGAACGGACGGAAAAAGAAAGGGAAGGGGGGGTGGATTATAGATGTTAGAGGATGACTAATGGAAAGGGAAGATAGAGTTGTGAATCTACAGGCAACAAAATGCTGGAGCTTATACCATTACAAAAGTGAGTGTGGTCTAAAATGGGCGGGGCCTGTCCACACACTCAGCTGTTACAAACATACCTGCCGGCTCCAAGAGTGTTCACAAACTTGTCCACTATTTAAAGGTGCAAAGATGAGCCGACGCCTGTGCTCAGGTGAATGTTATGTTAAGCTGAAGTGGATGAAGGAATGAAAAGGAAAAAAAAGGAGGGAGACCTCCCAGACATCCCCACACCAAGACCCCTGCCGAGGCAGCAGCGCTGACCAGGGCCCGCACCCATACTGTGGGTTCAACGGAGAAGATCCACCCGCCAGGCAGCCCGGCCAAGCACCCAGACCAGGGCCTGCAGGACCACCACATGGGCCCCCAACACCCGAGCGCGGTGAGGTACGGAAGCGCAGAGCGCAGGGCCCAGCCCAGCCAGGAGAGCAGCCCTCCCACCATGCTAGGTGGCCCAGCGCGGGGCCCCACCCCCGAGCGCCCCACCACCCCAGACAAGCCGCCCACCACCACCCAGGAGTTCTGAGCATCCCCCCACCCCAGCCCCGGGTACGAGCCAGGGCCCCCCAAGGGAGACCCGCTCCGAAGCTCCAGGCAGCTGCGGAGATCCAGAAGAGAGCACGGCCGGGGTCAGCTACCCCCATCTAGAGGAGGGATGACCAAGAGAAGTGGGGGTCCCCGAAGGAGTACATAGCCTGACCAGGCTCTTCTATGTTGTGACTTAGAAGGGGCCCGGCACCCGAGGGTAAGGACCAGAACCCGCACCACAAGGACACAGACACCCTTCAGGCTCAGATGGAATATGATCCCCCGCTCATGGACTTGCCAGAGGACTGAGGGATCCCTCTCCCTGCGTGGGGAGGGGGCCGCCGGGCCCAGGGGGCCAACACCCAAGAGACAAGGCCGCCGCTGCTGAAGGCTCTGTTCCCTCCACCGGGGATGGGGTAGGGGACAGAGTGTCAGTTGTCCCACTTTCCTTGTGTAATGTATTTGTGTGTGTATGTTGAGGTGTGTTTCTTGTGGTTGAAGGGTGTGTGTCATAAAGGGTGCAGTTAAAATTGGCGAGCAGGGCACTGGGGACATCTCCTGATTTCTTACAGAGATGTCCAATCACCCTCTCACCAAGGAGCCCTAAATGTCTACGGTGCCATTAAAATTGGAGGGTAGAGCACTAGGACGTCTCCTGCTTGCTGGCAGTGATGTCCTAGCACCCCCCCACCAAGGGTCCTACGTGTCTAAGGTGCATTTAAAACCAAGAGAAGGGGGCGAAACTGTGCGGAGAGGGGGGACCACTGCCAAGTGGCTCAGCCCCTCGAGGTATTCCGCTGGTGAAACAGCCGTCCCCCCCGCCCTTAGAGGAGAATTTCTGATGAACTCCTGTTGCTCTGCAGAAACTATGTCCTTGAAAACGACACAATTTTTTTTAAAGTTTTGGATAAAAATGTCACAATCATAGTTAAAAGAAACAGTGGGAACACTTCAAAAAAGATTAAAGGAGTGGGACTTCAAGCCGTCTGTATTACTGCTGCTTTGTTTTGGGAATTTTACTACTTTCCTCAGCGGCTCATTTAAATTTAGTTGGTTGCAGTGCTAATATTTTCTACTGTAGCCATGAGGGGGCCTAAGCCATGGTCTCATTTTGCTGGTCCCAAGCCCGGATAAATAACGAGGATTGTGTAAGGAAGATAAAATCTTTGTCAAACCAAATGTGCGAATCAAATCTTTGATATCCATTTTGATCGATCAAGGGCCGGGTTAACAACAACTGCCATTACAGACAGGGTGCCGCTGGAAACTGGACTACTGTTGGTCGAAGAAAGAGAGGAGTAAGGCGTGTTCATTGGACGAGAAAAAAGTCATGAGTGTTGGACTGAGAGCAGGGACTATGACAGGAAAAGGTAGAGCGATAGTTGACATGATGCAGAGGAGGAATGCAGACATACTGTGTCCAGGAGATCAGGTGGAAAGGTAGCAAGGCTAGAAGCTTAGGAGCAGGGGTCAAGTTGTTCTATCATGGTGTAGATGGGAGAAGAAATGGAGGACAGGTTATCTTTAAGGAGGAGTTTGTTAGGAGTGTTGTAGAGGTAAAAAAGAGAGTCAGAGTGATGAGTCTGAGGATAGAAATGGAAGCTGTGATGATTAATGTTGTTAGTGGGTATGTCCCACAGGTACGATGTGAGCTGGAGGAGAAGGAGAGATTCTGGTTGGACCTTGATGAAGTGATGATGAGCATCCCTAGAAGTGAGAGAGTTCTCATTAAAGCAGATTTCAATGGACGTGTTGGTGCAGAAACAGAGGTGATGAGGAGGTGATGGACAGGTTTGGTATTCAGGAGGGGAACATAGAAGGACAGATAGTGGTTTATTTAACAAAAAAGATGGAAATGTCTATAGTGAACAAGAGGCAGGAACAAAGGGTGACCTATAAGAGTGGAGGTAGACTACATCTTGTGTAAACAGTGTAATCTGAAGGAGATCAGTGACTGCAAAGTAGTCGGTAGTTGGTGAGAGTGTTTCCAGACAGCACAGGATGGTGGTGTGTAGGATGACTTTGGTGATGAAGAAGATGAAGAAAAAAAGGACAAAGGCAGAGAAGAGGACAAACTGGTGGAAGCTGAAAAAGGAAGAATGTTGCAGGACTTTTAAGAAACAGTTGAAACAGGCTGTGGTTGATGAGGAGATACTCCCAGATGATTGGATAGCTACAGCTCATGTGATCAGGGAGACAGGAAGGAGTGTACTTTATGTGTCATCAGGAAATAAAGTTGATAAGGAGACTTGGAGGTGGAATGAGGTGGTGCAGGAGTGTTTACGGAGTAAGAGACTAGCTAAGAAGAAGTAGGACACTGAGAGGACTGAGTTCATGTGTGTGAATGAGAGGAACCCAAGTGGAAGAGTGAGGTTACAGGGAGAAGAGAGAAAGGAAAAGGATTTGAAGTATCTACGGTCAACAGTCCAGAGGAATGAAGAAAGGAAAAGAAGTGAAGAAGAGAGTGCAGGCAGGAAGAAAAGAGATGAAGATGCTGAGGTTCTCTTTGGGAATGACCAGGATGGATAGAATCAGGAATGAGTCCATCAGAGGAACAGCACATGTTAGAGGATTTGGAGATAAAGTCAGAGGTCAGACTGAGATGGCTCAGTCATGTCCAGAGGAGAGACGGTGAAGATATTGGTAGAAGGATGCTGAGTCTAGAGCTGCAGGAAAGAGGTCAAGAGGAAAACTAAAGAGGAGATTTATGGATGCAGAGAATGAAGACATGAAGGAAGCTGCTGTTAGAGGATGCAGAAGACTGGGGTAGATGGAGGAAGCTGACTGGCTGTGGTGAAACCATGTAACACTGGATAGACTGGCAGAGTGATGGATGGGGCAGTTGTACCGTCAGCAGGTCCTCGGTCTGCTTCAGCATGTCTTTCAGGTCCCTGAACTGGAGCTTCAGAACGTCGTGAGAGTGCCGCTCTCTTTCCAGCTCCTGGAAAGACACATGTTAAAGAAAGACACAAACATCATAGAGACACCTGGGTGACATCACGCCATCATGTGACCTTGCTGGTGCTGTCGCAGTGCCGTCGGGCCTCCCACAGTAGCTCCTCTGTCTCGCTGAGCTCCTCCCGCAGCGTCTCTACCTGGTACATCAGCGTGGTCTTGTCGTTGTGCAGCTGAGCAATGGACACCATCGCCCGGCGGTACCTCTCCTCCGCCTCTGCCAGCGAGTCCTGAAAAGTTTATAATTTGGCACAAACCACTGGAATCAGCTGATTATAGAGGTTATTTAAAAACAAACTTTCTCTTTTCTAAACTCTGCTTTAAGTCTTTTAAAATCTGATTTAATCTGATCATGGATGTGGACAGATCAAGTCCAGATAAGGTCCAGTTTAGGTCCAGCCCAGTGGATTACTGATACTGAAATGATGTCAAATCAGCATCAAAACTTTAATATCAGTTTTACATCATGATATTTAGTTTGATCTCACGTGATTTTTCATTTGGATCAACAAATGAATCAAACCAATAACAGAGGTATAAACATACAATAAATGGTTTATTGGAATATTAACTCCAAAAATCATTTGTTGGTTGAACATAAAAACCTTTGTAAAGCATTTCCATCTAAATCAAATGTGTTAATATAGCAAAAAACACTTGTGTTGGAAGATCTGACGGCTTTTGTGTTTAAGAATTAGTAATATGATGATTGCAGCAGATCACCTGACCCTGCTGCTAGTGTCAGGAAACAGTGGAGAAGGACCCGAAATGCAGGAAACCAGGCTTGGTGGCAGAAACTAAGATATTTAATAATAATAGCCGCATTATTATTATTATTATTATTTAAGAAAAACTGAAACAAGACAAATCCTTGGAGAACCAAAAAGGTGGTAAGGCAGAGCAGGTGACCTGAAAACTAGACCCTTAATTAGGAATACAGTGACTTTGATGAACTAAATGAGAACAGCTGTGGATGATGAACCTGAAACTGCTGTGACTGACAGTTTAGAACATGAACACATAGAACAAAACCTAAACTAAAGCACAGAATCCTCACTATCTTAAATAATTGGTTGAAGTCATCTTGATGTTATTTGGGGTTTATTCATTTCCATGACAGGAGTTATAAAAGAAAGTGAAAATATAAATCTCTCAGAACTGGAGATTTTCTCAAAGTGGGATCTCATATGGTTTCTAAAGACCTGTGGACCCACCCTGCTCCCAGCATTCTGATCACAAGGTTTTAAACATTTGTGTTCAAGTTGACTTAGTTATATTACTGAATTTCAAGTATTTAATGAATGTTTTTCACATTAATAAAATTTACTATTAAAACCTAAACCGTTTCTGATTTTTAAATCTACTTGGTTTTGCTGGGTTTGGAGAAGTACCCAATAGAGTTAAGCAACACTTAAGATCATAATTCAAGTTATCATGTTGAGAAAATTCAACTAGATTATATAAGATTCAATGTAACTTTGTTCCCATAACTTATACAAATCTAGTTAAACTGCACCTTGATCATCGTGTTACAGCATTCATTCATTTTCATTTTTTAAACCGTTTTTATCCCTTTCAGGGTCATGGGGCTGCTGGAGCCTAACCCGGCCACTCATGGGTGAAGGAAGGGGACACCCCTGGACACCAGTCTGTCGCAGGGGCCACAGTCACAAACACTCACATTCACACCAAAGGACAATTTAGAGTGACCAATGAACCTATGAAGCATGTTTTTGGATGGTGGGAGGAAGCCGGAGTTCTCTGAGAAAACCCTCACATGCACGGGGAGAACATGCACACTCCACACAGTAAAGCCCCCATTGATAACTCAAGACCATCTTGCTGTGAGGCAAGAGCGCAAACCACTGCACCACTGTGCAGCATATTACAGCAACATGAATACATTCTGTTGCACCAACATCATTCCAGTCAGATCTCTCAACACTAATGTATATTGGTATATTAACACATTTGATATAGATAGACATACTTTACAAATGTCATTATGTTCACCCAACAAATTATTTTTTATGTATATATGTTCCAATAAACCATTTATTGTATGTTTTATACCTCTGTTATTAGTTTGATTAAATCTATTGATCCAAATTTCAATTAATATGAAAACGGGGTAAATATGATGAAGTTAAACTGATATTAAAGTTTTAATTTCAGTTTTATTTGAACATTCAACTTGTTTCTGACCTCAATTTGATGTTGATTTGACATCCTTTCAACATCAGTTGCCCGCTGGGTATTTCTAGACTCACCGCTGTGACTGCTGGGATACGCAGCAGCGTTGAATAATAGGATCTGTTCTAATTCAGTTTGAATTGAACAGAAAACATCAAATATCATTGTAAGCCACATGCTGAGATTGAATTAAGTCTAAATAAATTTAATGAAGCCTAAATCCTTCAGAAAAAGAAGCATGGGAGTTAATTTGATATTAAATAGGAGTCAGGTTGAAGATGTAGCCATTGAATTGATATCAAATGAGCATGAACTGTATTTCCCAGCATTCTTCATTTTGCTTTTTTCATGTGAGGTTGAATTTCTACTGTTCATGTGTTTCCCACACTAAAACAATGATATGAAAACACAAGTTAAAATAACGTTTTCCACTAATTCAATCAAATATCAACTCAGTTTTGACATCAAGGAGCCCTCTGGGAGAAAAGGTCCTGATGAGTTCCAGATCAGATACTTTTGGTACACTGTACTACCAAAAGTATTGGCTCCTCCATCCAAATGGTCAGAATCAGGTGCTCTGATCACCTGTCCTGACCACAGGTGTAGAAATCAAGCCCTCAGACATGCAGACTGTTTTCAAACATTAGTGAAAGAACGTTTCGCTCTCAGGATCTCAGTGAATTCCAGTGTGGAACTGTCATAGGAAGTCACCTGTACAACAAATCCAGGGGAGAAATGTCCTAAATATTCCACAGTCGGCTCTATCAGAACAACGTGGAATAGTTTGGGAACAACAGCAACTCAGCCACCAAGTGGCAGACCACGTAAACGGATGGAGAGCGGTCAGTGGATGCTGAAGCTCATAGAGCAAAGAGGTCACTGACTTTCTTCACAGTCAGTTGCTGCAGAGCTCCAAACTTCCTGTGACCTTAAAATTAACCCAAGTACAGTACGCAGAGAGCTTCAAGGAATGGGTTTCCATGCAGTTGCATCCATAAGCAGCTGCATCCAAGCCACACATCACCAAGTGCAAAGCGTCTGATGCAGTGGTGTAAAGCACGCCGCCACTGGACGCTAGAGCAGTGGAGACGCCTTCTCTGGAGTCATGAATCACACTTTTCCATCTGGAAATCTGATGGACCCGTCTGGGTTTGGAGGTTACAGGAGAACGCTACATTTCAGACTGTATTGTACAGAGTGTGACGGTTGGTGGAGGAGGAATGATGGCGTGGGCTTGTTTTTCAGGACTTAAGCTCGGAACTCTGAATGCTTCAGGAAACCAGAACATTTTGGACAATTCCATGATCCCAACCTGATGGGAACAGTTTGGAGCGGCTCCTTCCTCTTCCAACATGACTGTGGACCAGAGCACAAAGCAAAGTCCATAAAGACATGGAGGACAGAGTCTGGTGTGGATGAACAGGACTGGTCTGCTCAGAGTCCTGACCTGAACCCCATAGAACACCTTTAGGATGAATTAGCGCAGAGACTGAGATCCAGACCTTCTCCACCAACATCAGTGTAGGACCTCACCAATGCGCTTTGGAAGAATGGTCAAACATTCCTAGAAACACTCCTCAACCTTATGGACATCCTTCCCAGAAGAGTTGAAGCCGTAAAAGCTGCAAAAGGTGGATCCACATCATATTGAACTGTATGGGTTATGAATGGGATGAAACTTCAGTTCATGTGTGAGTCCAGGTCAGATGCGGTCTAGATCAGGTCCAGATCAGGTCCAGCTGTACCTTCATCTCTCTGAGTGATGCCTCCGTCTCCAGGGAAAAGGACGTGTCACAACTTCCTCTGCGAGATGACGCCCCGACCAATGAGGCCAGAGTGGCGGCTGACAGTGTCGATGCTGTTCTGGAGCCCTGAGACTAGACACAGATGTTGTATTTACTCTTCAAATTCTGGGTTTAGACATCAGAACACCATTTTTAAGACTTCTTGAAGTCACAACATTTCTAGAGTCTGACTAAATGTTGGTCATAATGTAATCTGCAAGAACAAAGTTTCTGCGCCAGATAATGTCCCTGATCTGTTCTATGAAGACTAAACTGAGAAAGTAATTCAACCACTAATAATTAGTATATGTCTGTATAATAGTAGGTAAGTAACACATGTGGTGGGTGTGGTGCAGAAATGGAACAGGGTAAGGAAGACACTGGGGGTCTGGTTAGTGCTTCTGCTCCTAGCATAGCTGCGGTGTGTGAATATGTGTGTGCACAGGGGAACTGGACATCCCTGTGGGCCTTCATTTTGGTAGAAAGCCTTAAGTTTGCCTGTATGCCAACAACAAGTAAGGTGGCATCCACTGTCTCAGCCAAGGACACTTTGAAACATGGTCAAGCAAATTTAGAACCAAGCCTGCCACCTTCCAGAGACTGACCAATCAGGTGGTAAAGCTCTGGTGGGTCGCCTGTCTAACCCCGGGCTGTCAGTCCTGTCCTTGATGGGCTGATGGCTCATAGGATTGGGGGTGGGGGGTCTACCGGCAGTGTTTGGTCAGTTGGAGCTCCATTCTGTCCCCAACAAGAGCTCTCACTAAGACCCTGGTGTGAAAGGGTTGGGAGCCTGGATTTGCCCCTGGGGGCAACACTTACTCTGTGTAAGTCTAAGGGGGTTAGGGGAACCGATTGTCCATGCTGTGCTTCTGCCCAGCTGGGGGACCTGGGGGGAGCAGGGCTTAAAATAGAATCTGGGGGTCTGGAGGCTGTTCTCCAACTGCCCTGTTTTCTCACTCATCCATTGAATTTTTTATTTTTTAAATTGTTTATTGGTGGTGGTGGGGGGGTAACAATCAAGTCAAACTCATTATCATCAAATCAACTAGACTCACAAAAAAATGGAAGTTATTTTGTTGGAAAAGATTTCAATGTGAAATGTTAATTCATTTAAATCGATCCAAATCTTTCTTAAACCGACAGAAGTGATGCTTACTCTGTCCATGAAGTCCCGGTCCGTCCTCTCTTCCACCTGAACACAGAACCAGACGTCAGAGAATTGACCCACACCTGTGTGTCTGCCGTGGACCTGCTGACCCACTCTGGCTTCATCTGTGGATCCAAGTCTGATTCTATTTCTGCAGAAGCCACAGCTGTCACTCTGAGCGGGTCTTCTTCAGAACCACACTCTGAAGTCACTCCAGGGTTAACGCACAGCTCCCTCTGCTGGCGAATCATGGACAAACAGGCACCAGATTTTACAACCAGATGGAGAAAATGAAGAGTTTTTAAGGAGAAACGGGTTAGGTATTATTGAGGCTCTTTTAGAACTTGATTAGAATCTGGCAGTGATGATGATGATGATGATGATGATGACTTATATTTATTGATTATTGGTTAAAGTTCTGAATGTGAATGACCAGCAGGCGGAGCCAGAGACACAAAGAGACAAACCCAGACAGATGTTAGGAGTCAACCAGCTACCTCTCCCTCTCCCTCCAACCACCAGAGGGAGTCCTCTCCTGAATATTGACTGCCTTCCTCCTTCCTCACTTCAACTCCCAGCATGCACTGCATCCAGTCCATGTCCACCCAGCTGTTCGTCATTGTGTCGTTAGATCACTTCCTGCTTAAGCCATGCTCAGTCAGTCGGTGCATAGTCTTGTTTCACTCCCAGTGTCACTGTTTATGTATTTCCTTTGCCTTTTGTTTTTGACCTTTGCCCGTTTACTCGCTCTCAGTCCTGCCCTTGTGTTTGACCTTTGCCCGTTTACTCGCTCACCATCCTGCCCCTGTGTTTGACCTTTGCCCGTTTACTCGCTCTCGGTCCTGCCCTTGTTTTTGACCTTTGCCCGTTTACTCGCTCTCCGTCCTGCCCTTGTTTTTGACCTTTGCCCGTTTACTCGCTCGCAGTCCTGCCCCTGTGTTTGACCTTTGCCCATTTACTCGCTCTCCATCCTGCCCTTGTGTTTGACCTTTGCCCGTTTACTCGCTCTCCATCCTGCCCTTGTTTTTGACCTTTGCCCGTTTACTCGCTCTCCGTCATGCCCCTGTGTTTGACCTTTGCCCGTTTACTCGCTCTCCGTCCTGCCCTTGTTTTTGACCTTTGCCCGTTTACTCGCTCTCCGTCCTGCCCCTGTGTTTGACCTTTGCCCGTTTACTCGCTCTCCGTCCTGCCCTTGTTTTTGACCTTTGCCCGTTTACTCGCTCTCGGTCCTGCCCTTGTGTTTGACCTTTGCCCGTTTACTCGCTCTCCGTCCTGCCCCTGTGTTTGACCTTTGCCCGTTTACTCACTCTCCGTCCTGCCCTTGTTTTTGACCTTTGCCCGTTTACTCGCTCTCCGTCCTGCCCCTGTGTTTGACCTTTGCCCGTTTACTCGCTCTCCGTCCTGCCCTTGTTTTTGACCTTTGCCCGTTTACTCGCTCTCCGTCCTGCCCTTGTTTTTGACCTTTGCCCGTTTACTCGCTCTCCGTCCTGCCCTTGTTTTTGACCTTTGCCTGTTTACTCGCTCTCCGTCATGCCCTTGTGTTTGACCTTTGCCCGTTTACTCGCTCTCCGTCCTGCCCTTGTTTTTGACCTTTGCCCGTTTACTCGCTCTCCGTCCTGCCCTTGTTTTTGACCTTTGCCTGTTTACTCGCTCTCCGTCATGCCCTTGTTTTTGACCTTTGCCTGTTTACTCGCTCTCCGTCATGCCCTTGTGTTTGACCTTTGCCCGTTTACTCGCTCGCAGTCCTGCCCTTGTTTTTGACCTTTGCCCGTTTACTCGCTCTCCGTCCTGCCCTTGTTTTTGACCTTTGCCTGTTTACTCGCTCTCCGTCCTGCCCTTGTGTTTGACCTTTGCCTGTTTACTCGCTCGCAGTCCTGCCCTTGTTTTTGACCTTTGCCCGTTTACTCGCTCTCCGTCCTGCCCTTGTTTTTGACCTTTGCCTGTTTACTCGCTCTCCGTCCTGCCCTTGTTTTTGACCTTTGCCTGTTTACTCGCTCTCCGTCATGCCCTTGTGTTTGACCTTTGCCCGTTTACTCGCTCTCCGTCCTGCCCTTGTTTTTGACCTTTGCCCGTTTACTCGTTCTCCGTCCTGCCCTTGTTTTTGACCTTTGCCTGTTTACTCGCTCGCAGTCCTGCCCTTGTTTTTGACCTTTGCCCGTTTACTCGCTCTCCGTCCTGCCCTTGTTTTTGACCTTTGCCTGTTTACTCGCTCGCAGTCCTGCCCTTGTTTTTGACCTTTGCCCGTTTACTCGCTCTCCGTCCTGCCCTTGTTTTTGACCTTTGCCCGTTTACTCGCTCTCCGTCCTGCCCTTGTGTTTGACCTTTGCCCGTTTACTCGCTCTCCGTCCTGCCCTTGTTTTTGACCTTTGCCTGTTTACTCGCTCTCCGTCCTGCCCTTGTGTTTGACCTTTGCCTGTTTACTCGCTCTCCGTCCTGCCCTTGTGTTTGACCTTTGCCCGTTTTCTCGCTCTCAGTCCAGCCCCTGTGTTTTGAACCTTGCCTGAATTTTGGACAACCGCCATGTCTTGCTCCTGCTCTCAAACACTAAACCAGTTGCATTTGGATCCACACGTTTCTGTGCCTTTGTTACAAAAGGGTGCTCACCACAGGGCTGGCACGAGCCGAGCTGGCCCTGGAGGAGGCCCGAGAACCAGAACCCAAGAAGCTGCTGTAGTTCGAGGGCTGGGGGGGGGCAAGAAGAGATGAGAAGGAGATGGGAGAAACAAAAACAGAAGAAGGGGAGGAGACAAGTGAAGAGAGAACACAGAGAACAAGGTTTTATTAGTCAGCGTTAGTAGATCAACAGTCAGTCCAGCAAAATCTACAGATTAGCAGAAGACCAGATCAGACTGAGAGAACCAAGCCAGATGTACTGAACAGGAAGTGATGTCACGAGCCAGAAAAGCAGCACAGCTGCAGGTTTCAGGAACAGTGAGCAACCTGCTTAATGAAGAAAGCAGTTGTTCCTGACCACACATCTGAAGAGATCAGGAAGTGTTTAAGAAACATACCAACCGAGGTTCTGACAGAGGTTGTTAGGGGATGTCTGAGGAACGGACTCTGAATAATGTTCTGGTTTAATTCTTAAGAACAACAGAGATGTTCTGAGTTTAAGAAACTACAGACGAACAAAGAGGATACGTCACAATGAACTATGGGAAAAAGTCGTGGAACTGCGGTCAGAACTCTGAGGAACCGTTTGGATTCATGCAGAACCAGAGAACAGATGTCTGCTCTGAGGATGCTGATGCAGTAGAACAGAGAAAGTCAGGTGGTCATTGTGTCTTTGTAGACCAAGATAAGATGAAGAGGCGTGTTCAAACCCGCTGGGACAGGAAGGTTTCAGGTGTGACCAAAGCAAAGGTGTAGAACACTGTGATGAGAGCAGCCATGCTGTTGGTTTACAGACTCTGGTGCAGAGACAGGAGGCAGAGCTGGAGGTAGCAGACATGAAGATGTTCAGGTTCTCATGACCAGGATGGATCAGCAGAGGAACAGATCATGGGAGATGTTCTGGAGATCAATGCAGGGAAGCAGATGGTGATGTTTGCACACGTCGAGAGGAGGAAGTGATGATGTTGGTAAAACAATGCTGAGGTTGGAGATGCCAGGAGGAACAGAGGAAGATCAAAGAGGAGGTTCATGGATGAAGGAGAACATGGGGAGGCAGAGGAGGTTAGAGGGAGGCAGAAGATCTGCTGTGGCGCCCCCTGAAGGCAGCATCTGAAGGACAAATCCCGAACTCTGCTGACGTGACGTTTCTGTTCATGCGAAAATGTCTTTTGGTTTTCATGAATGTATCAAAACCAAATCTAAAGCGTAGATCCTCCTCAGCCTTAAATCCAGTTTTCAGACAGTTCTTTTAGTTTGGTAACATCCGTCCTGTCTCAGCGTGACACTCAGAAACTAACTTCATCTGCAGCTTCCCGTTAGTCTGGCTCACAAGACCTTCTGCTGCAGCACTTTGGACATGATTCTGTCATGATTCTGTCAGTCTCTCACAGAGCAGAACCCGCTGGTTCTGAACAGCTCACACTCACCCTGAGACTGCCTCGGCTTCCAACAGACATCTTTTCTTCATCGTCCGACATCTACAGACAGGAAACAATGAACAGTGAGCACAGACAATAGCTGTCAGGACGTTTCACAAATTTCTGACCACGCCCACCCCTGACATCACAAGTTTAAATGGTCAATGGCAACAGAGCCTAGTCTGAGTCACTGACACCTGTGCAGGTAACTGCAGCAACAGGAGGGACAAGAAGGAAAGAAGAGATGCAAACCGAAGCGTGTCTCCGAGAGTAGTGAGAGTAGCGCTCAGTGTCCTCCTGCAATGAGAACAAGAAAAGAGGAGCACATTAGAGGAGAAGGAGGTTAGAGGAGAACATTAGAGGAGAAGGAGGTTAGAGGAGAACATTAGAGGAGAAGGAGGTTAGAGGAGAACATTAGAGGAGAAGGAGGTTAGAGGAGAACATTAGAGGAGAAGGAGGTTAGAGGAGAACATTAGAGGAGAAGGAGGTTAGAGGAGAACATTAGAGGAGAAGGAGGTTAGAGGAGAACATTAGAGGAGAAGGAGGTTAGAGGAGAACATTAGAGGAGAAGGAGGTTAGAGGAGAACATTAGAGGAGAAGGAGGTTAGAGGAGAACATTAGAGGAGAAGGAGGTTAGAGGAGAACATTAGAGGAGAAGGAGGTTAGAGTAGAACATTAGAGGACAAGGAGGTTAGAGGAGAACATTAGAGGAGAAGGAGTTTAAAGGAGAACATTGGAGGAGAAGGAGGTTAGAGGAGAACATTAGAGGAGAAGGAGGTTAGAGGAGAACATTAGAGGAGAAGGAGGTTAGAGGAGAACATTAGAGGAGAAGGAGGTTAGAGGAGAACATTAGAGGAGAAGGAGGTTAGAGGAGAACATTAGAGGAGAAGGAGGTTAGAGGAGAACATTAGAGGAGAAGGAGGTTAGATGAGAACATTAAAGGAGAAGGAGGTTAGAGGAGAACATTAGAGGAGAAGGAGGTTAGAGGAGAACATTAGAGGAGAAGGAGGTTAGAGGAGAACATTAGAGGAGAAGGAGGTTAGAGGAGAACATTAGAGGAGAAGGAGGTTAGAGGAGAACATTAGAGGAGAAGGAGGTTAGAGGAGAACATTAGAGGACAAGGAGGTTAGAGGAGAATATTAGAGGAGAAGGAGGTTAGAGGAGAATATTAGAGGAGAAGGAGGTTAGAGGAGAACATTGGAGGAGAAGGAGGTTAGAGGAGAACATTAGAGGAGAAGGAGGTTAGAGGAGAACATTGGAGGAGAAGGAGGTTAGAGGAGAACATTAGAGGAGAAGGAGGTTAGAGGAGAACATTAGAGGAGAAGGAGGTTAGAGGAGAACATTAGAGGAGAAGGAGGTTAGAGGAGAACATTAGAGGAGAAGGAGGTTAGAGGAGAACATTAGAGGAGAAGGAGGTTAGAGGAGAACATTAGAGGAGAAGGAGGTTAGAGGAGAACATTAGAGGAGAAGGAGGTTAGAGGAGAACATTAGAGGAGAAGGAGGTTAGAGGAGAACATTAGAGGAGAAGGAGGTTAGAGGAGAACATTAGAGGAGAAGGAGGTTAGAGGAGAACATTAGAGGAGAAGGAGGTTAGAGGAGAACATTAGAGGAGAAGGAGGTTAGAGGAGAACATTAGAGGAGAAGGAGGTTAGAGTAGAACATTAGAGGACAAGGAGGTTAGAGGAGAACATTAGAGGAGAAGGAGTTTAAAGGAGAACATTGGAGGAGAAGGAGGTTAGAGGAGAACATTAGAGGAGAAGGAGGTTAGAGGAGAACATTAGAGGAGAAGGAGGTTAGAGGAGAACATTAGAGGAGAAGGAGGTTAGAGGAGAACATTAGAGGAGAAGGAGGTTAGAGGAGAACATTAGAGGAGAAGGAGGTTAGAGGAGAACATTAGAGGAGAAGGAGGTTAGATGAGAACATTAAAGGAGAAGGAGGTTAGAGGAGAACATTAGAGGAGAAGGAGGTTAGAGGAGAACATTAGAGGAGAAGGAGGTTAGAGGAGAACATTAGAGGAGAAGGAGGTTAGAGGAGAACATTAGAGGAGAAGGAGGTTAGAGGAGAACATTAGAGGAGAAGGAGGTTAGAGGAGAACATTAGAGGACAAGGAGGTTAGAGGAGAATATTAGAGGAGAAGGAGGTTAGAGGAGAATATTAGAGGAGAAGGAGGTTAGAGGAGAACATTGGAGGAGAAGGAGGTTAGAGGAGAACATTAGAGGAGAAGGAGGTTAGAGGAGAACATTAGAGGAGAAGGAGGTTAGAGGAGAACATTAGAGGAGAAGGAGGTTAGAGGAGAACATTAGAGGAGAAGGAGGTTAGAGGAGAACATTAGAGGAGAAGGAGGTTAGAGGAGAACATTAGAGGAGAAGGAGGTTAGAGGAGAACATTAGAGGAGACGGAGGTTAGAGGAGAACATTAGAGGAGAAGGAGGTTAGAGGAGAGCATTAGAGGAGAAGGAGGTTAGAGGAGAATATTAGAGGAGAAGGAGTTTAAAGGAGAACATTGGAGGAGAAGGAGTTTAAAGGAGAACATTGGAGGAGAAGGAGGTTAGAGGAGAACATTAAAGGAGAAGGAGGTTAGAGGAGAACATTAGAGGAGAAGGAGGTTAGAGGAGAACATTAGAGGAGAAGGAGGTTAGAGGAGAACATTAGAGGAGAAGGAGGTTAGAGGAGAACATTAGAGGAGAAGGAGGTTAGAGGAGAACATTAGAGGAGAAGGAGGTTAGAGGAGAACATTAGAGGAGAAGGAGGTTAGAGGAGAACATTAGAGGAGAAGGAGGTTAGAGGAGAACATTAGAGGACAAGGAGGTTAGAGGAGAACATTAGAGGAGAAGGAGTTTAAAGGAGAACATTGGAGGAGAAGGAGGTTAGAGGAGAACATTAGAGGAGAAGGAGGTTAGAGGAGAACATTAGAGGAGAAGGAGGTTAGAGGAGAACATTAGAGGAGAAGGAGGTTAGAGGAGAACATTAGAGGAGAATGAGGTTAGAGGAGAACATTAGAGGAGAAGGAGGTTAAAGGAGAACATTGGAGGAGAAGGAGGTTAGAGGAGAACATTAGAGGAGAAGGAGGTTAGAGGAGAACATTAGAGGAGAATGAGGTTAGAGGAGAACATTAGAGGAGAAGGAGGTTAAAGGAGAACATTGGAGGAGAAGGAGGTTAGAGGAGAACATTGGAGGAGAAGGAGGTTAGAGGAACTGGAGTAAAGGAAGTGAGAATACACTCATACAGAACTGCACTCCTCAAAGACAACAGTAGTTAAAAGTGGACACACAGACATGCTGTGCACGTGCATGAACACCCACAAACACATGCACACCCACAAACACATGCACACCCACAAACACATGCACACCCACAAACACATGCACACCCACAAACACATGCACACCTTCACAATCCATAAGGGACATTCGGACAATGAGATTTCAATTTTCCTGCGATGAATTCAGAAAACGGATGTTCTATGAAGGTCTGAGCAGTGAAGGAGCGCACACAGTAATCAGGTATCAGACAGGATTAACGGGCCACATGGACGCATTATTCAGCTCATGCAGAACATACACCCCTCAATGAGATGTCCCCGTGAACACACAGGCTGGTTTAGAGGAGCTCTACAAAACTGGGTCAGAACTTGGCTAAATAACGTGACCTCCATCTGCTACTGCTGATGATGATGATGTCATGATGGCGTCATCAGACCAGGTTTTTGAACAACAGACACACAAGGTAAAAGGAAAAAAAAATAATGACAAAGATAAAAATTAGTAATAATAAAACAAACAGGTGTGGATGTGAGTGTGTATGGGAGTGTGATTGTGGCCCCTGCGACAGATGGGTGACCTGTCCAGGGTGTCCCCTGCCTTCCCCCATAAGTAGATGGGTTAGGCTCCAGCAACCCCGTGACCCAGAAGGGGATAAAACGGTTCAGAAAATGAATGAAAATAAACAGAAGCTCAAGATTTCCTGAAAGTCCAATACTTTCATATTCATTGTACAGATTCTCAGTAATTTTTGGTTTTTACATGTTTAGCACAAGAAAACCAGTTTCCTCAAATGTTAGGGTGGGTTCTGTGCTCCGTGTTCTGTGTACGTGCACACTCAGATGTTGTTTTACAGGGATGGAATGAATGGCTGAAGGTAGACGTTCACATTCGTTAGGATTCCATTTTAGACCTGAGGCTTTGGAAAAAGTTTCAGTTATTTGAAGGGTTTTAGGAAGTTGTTTTCAGAAATATTGCTGTGGCTTATTGTAATCTCCTTATTGTAAGTGTTTATCTAGGATTCTTAGTTTGATTTGTTTTATTTCCCTCTTAGTGAAGAATCTTGGGATGTACCTGTTATAATACAACTATACTATTAGTGTCTGTATGAATTACTTTAACTGTAGCTACAAAATGTTTGCCAAATCCCACAAGCTCTAGTGTACTGAATAGAAATGTTTGTTCAAGCGTATCTGATGCACATTAAAAAGGAGATCTTTTGGATTCGGCCAAAAGTCTTTCTAGAAACTGCTCGTTAAATCAGTGGAACCTGGGGGTGCGTTCTAACCCTTCCTCAGAGCAGGAGGATGATGGGTAATGCATGCATGCACATACAGCCTCCTCTGCAGTGCAGTAGTGTTCACGTCAGTGAACGTCGCCCTCCTGCAGGAGATGCACGTCTTCTAGGGCTGAAGCTGCTCCTTTAAACCAGACCCACCCCCCACCCCATGCAGCAGGTCCTACCATCCACTGCTCGATGTGCCCCCACTTGTTCTCCACGCCGTAAGACCTCTGAAGGACACACCCCACCTCAGAAACCAAGCTGTGGTCACACGTTTGATTCTGCTGTGTTTGAGTTCTTCTCCAGCAGGGAGGGGTGGGGCCTGTGTCTGAACTGTGACCCCACCCACTCACCACTCTCTGGAGAACAATCCAATCACAGCTACAGATGACTGAAGCTGGAATGGAAGGTCAGCCTACCTTGTGACTCAGAAACAGCTGCAGGAGAAAAGGAGACAGAAAGGAGACACACATGTGAGTCAGGGGTTCATCGGCTCACCTGCTCACGATTCATCACACACCATCACACCCGTCAGGTCATGGTGACCTGAAGACCTGCAGTCACACGGAAGCTGCAGGCAGAACCGTAGTAGAACCGTAGTAGAACCTGTTCAGCTTCACCTGTGGTGATGCAGAACCAGCCAGTTTGTCAGAAGGTTCTTCTGGTTTCTCGCATGGCTCAGCAGACGTCTGCTGATGGAAAACTGATGTCTGAACTGATAACGCTGTCAGATCTGTTGATGAACAGCTACTCGTTCATCTGATTTTTCCATCACAACAGGAGCCAGTGTGATCCACAGGAAACTGGAGCTGTGTTGCTAAGAGTTGCAGCTTATCTGCTGTTCCGTGACCTTCTGACCACATCAATCAGGAGCTTCTCTCTGCACTCCTTTTTAAAAGGCTCATCTCTCACTTCAGTACTAAAAGCACCAGAACCATTCAGGGTTCTGACGTGTCAGACGACCACCAGGTTGGAAAGAACAGTAAACCAAAGAGTTTTTGGGAGTAGACTTACCACACAGGCGGCTGAGGAACATGGTGCTGTTTGCTCCTTCTGGGTCACCTTTGAACTGCAGTCACATGACCGGTCAGCTGACCTGCTGCTTCACAGGCAGCTCTGATTGTGGGTCATTATTTGACCGGCTTCAAACTGGTTGTGGCTCCAGTCAGGATTGTAATCGCTGATGACATCAGCAGTTACATCACTGCTGATGTCATCAATGGCATTATAACTTTAGATGAAATGTCTCCTAACCTCCTTTTGTTGTCTGTCCAGCTCCTTCATCCGAATCTCACGGGCCTTGGCTCTCCCCGCTCGTTTCATCGCCAGCCTGGCCTCGGCCTGCACACACACCCGTCAACCAAACCTGTCACTGATCAATGATTAGATCATTCCTGACACAAAGACAGGATGAATCAATACTTCTGTTGAGATTCTGTTGATCTGAGCTGAAGGCGAAGCAAAGTGGATCTGCAGGTAACCCTCCATCAGAGTGAGCAGTACCTGTACCTGCCTGTAGACGTGGTGGATGAGTAAACTCACATCCCTCAGCTTTTCTCACCATCTGTTTCACCACATTATTCTTTTAACTGGACCGGATCCTCCAAGCAGACGCGTTTCAGGATCTATTTTCCTGAATTTCAAATGATTGACTTTTTAATGTTGTCATTTTAGACATCCACTTCACAGGGTTTTCCTTAACCACCATAAGAACCACCCACCCATCCATCCATCCACCCATCCATCCATCCATCCACCCATCCATCCATCCACACACCCATCCATCCATTTATCCATCCATCCATCCACCCATCCATCCATCCACCCATCCATCCATCCATCCACCCATCCATCCATCCATCCATCCATCCACCCATCCATCCATCCACCCATCCATCCATCCATCCACCCATCCATCCATCCATCCATCCACCCATCCATCCATCCACCCATCCATCCATCCATCCACCCATCCATCCATCCACCCATCCATCCATCCATCCATCCATCCATCCACCCATCCATCCATCCATCCACCCATCCATCCATCCACCCATCCATCCATCCATCCACCCATCCATCCATCCACCCATCCATCCATCCATCCACCCATCCATCCATCCACACACCCATCCATCCATTTATCCATCCATCCATCCACCCATCCATCCAACCTTCCACCCATCCACCCACCCACCCATCCATCCACCCACCCATCCATCCAACCTTCCATCCATCCACCCATCCACCCACCCACCCATCCATCCACCCATCCATCCATCCACCCATCCATCCATCCACACACCCATCCATCCATTTATCCATCCATCCATCCACCCATCCATCCATCAGCATGTCAGCAGGATTGATTTGATTGATTGTTATTCCTTCCACCGCCCGACAATGTCCAAAGTCCAAGTCAGCAGCTCCCCACCTACACTGAAAACGGTGCTTGAGACCCTGCAACCACAGGTCTGAACAGCAGCAGAGACAATGGAGGTGGAGAACGTGGTCCATTCAGTCTGGATGTTACCAGCCTCCCTCGGTACCTGTTTGAAACTCTCCCGGATGTGGGAGTTAAGGACTACAACGAAACGACTACAAAGTCGATCATTGATCTCCTGCTGAGGGTGTCCTGATGCCACGTGTATTGATGGACATCCTTGTGCTCAAACATGGTCTTTGTTCTGGACAGACTATGACGAACACAGAAGTCCAACAACAAAACACTGCTCGGATTCAGATGAGGGAAGCCGTTCCTACCAATCACACCCCTCCAGGTGCTACTGTTGTTGCCCATGTGGGCATTAAAGTCACCCAGGAGAATGACGGAGTCTCCTGTTGGGGCTCTTTCTAGATGTGCATGTACATAAAATAATATACCACTTTTATTATGGTTATTGATTCCGTTTTTTTATTAGGGTTTTGCTCAAGTTTCCTGTTTAAATATTATGTTTAAATTCCTTTATTTTACATTTTTGAAGGAAAACTGATGGTCTGAGCATGCACATCAGGAAAAAGAATCCGAGAGTCTCCTGTTTCTCTGACTCTGGTTTCACACCAGCAACTCTTCACTTCTGAGCTCAGACTGGATTCTGTCAAAGCAGAAGGAGGTTGGGATTAACGCAGCAGAGGATTACGTAGGCGGGGCTTGTTTTGTTGTCTGGTCTCTGTAGGTCAGGGACTGCCTGCTGTGGGCACGCGTATGTGCACACACGCGCGCACACACACGCACACACATTAAACAGACTAGACACTGTAGTCCATCTTCAGACTCCAGATCCTGTTTTACGAAAATACTGAAAGTAATAAACAGTTATGATTCACTTTTGATGTAGACTAAACACAAACACATCTAAACGCTCATGAAAACAAGTGACGGAACATTTCATTCTTTTCACGTTAACCTCTGTGGTTATTTTGGAATCTTTTAGTTTGTGACGTTGCCTCAGGCCCCGCCCACCGCTGCACCTGCAGCATCACCAGCTCCTCACCTCACGTGCTATCTGCGTCAGCGCGTCGTCCTCCGCACTCAGCTTGTCCCGGTTCGGGGTTCTCCTCCGACCCGGTCCCTGGGCTTCCATGGTTCCGCTGGATCTCTCGGCAGAATTCGTGCCTGCAGTCCCTCGGCACGCGGACATGAAGCGGACCAATAAAGCCTTCTAAAAGCCTGGTTTCTCCAGGACCCAGGCGGTTCCGTCTCTCAGATGTGGACCCCACAGCATCGCGGTTCCGATGCGCACAACTACAGTAATGGATCAGACAGACTTCACTTCCCGAATGGGTCCTAACTCGGGCTGGTCCGCCTTAAACCCGATCAGAATGTCAGCATAAGTCCAGGACCATGACGCGGCAGAGAAGACGCGGAACCGCTGCGCTGGGTCGGGCTGCAGTACCGTCGTCCCGATCGGAACGCCAGCAGCATCCCTGGAGGTCAGGGGGAAGAGGAGCGGCTCCCCGCCCGCGGCAGTCTGCGTCCTCCCGGGGAAACGAGCACGGCAGCGTCAACAGATCCGCGCCGTTAATCCGCCCGCGAGGGACGTGAACGCAGCACAGCGCAGGACCGTGAACGCAGCGCGGCAGGCTTTTATTGTGAAGGAGCATCAACGGTGATGCGCCGAAATAAAAAAACACACCTAACAGAACACAGGTCAACACACCGGAAGTAAAACAATAAAAGCATTTTTCAAACGTGTTTGAAATCAGAATAAAGACTGCAGATCAATAACTGATCATCTCAAGGGTAATGGAATCTGTTTTATTGATCAGGATAAATATCTATAGAAAGCATTAAGATCCACTGTGAGAGTCATCATTTAAACATTAGAAAACTCCGGGAGTTCATTCCTCCTGATGCCTAGTAAATCTATGGGTCACAGAAATATCCTGAAGCTGGATCTGTGTTCTGGTGTCTAACAGATCCAGGAATCATAGATCTGTTCTCCGTTCTGGTGTCTAACAGATCCAGGAATCATAGATCTGTTCTCCGTTCTGGTGTCTAACAGATCCAGGAATCATAGATCTGTTCTCCGTTCTGGTCTCTAACAGATCCAGGAATCATAGTTCTGTTCTCCGTTCTGGTCTCTAACAGATCCAGGAATCATAGATCTGTTCTCCGTTCTGGTCTCTAACAGATCCAGGAATCATAGTTCTGTTCTCCGTTCTGGTCTCTAACAGATCCAGGAATTCTTCAGGCTCTCATGGTGATTGATTGTGATGAAGACGATGGTGGGCTGCAGATGTAAAGATGAAGAACAAGAGGGGTATGAAGAAGAGCTGGGACAGTCTGGTTCCAGATCAGACCATGTTGGACCTCCAATGAGCCCCATTGGTCTCTGCAGACAAAAACAACTGTGTCATGATGGTTCTGAGAACTAGCGGACCCTAGACCATCCACCCATGAGTCAAGGTAGTTTTGCTGATTAAAATCAAGAGATCTTTTTCTGGTGGTTTATTGAAAATGTGCAGCCGATAGACAGAAAAATGTTCCTTACTCTGGTCTGGAGTGGTCCTCCTCTTCATATGAGATCCAGAAACCTGAAAAGTTCCACACAGATCAGAATCGGCTAGTGTGGGTAGTCAGAACAGAACCCAGCTCACTTGTGAAGCCAAGTCCACAGGATCACATTATAGGAGACCCTGCAGCCGAGGCTGTGGAGCAGAGTCTGACACCACTGGGCTCTGAGTGTGAACAGAATCTTCATGATGGAATAGAGCAGACGTATTGAGGTGTTTGTGGAGGTCTGGACCTTCGTCTCATTATTGTTCTTCACAGACACGTGGACCTGTGAGGGTTCAGCAGTGTTTTTGGTTCAGACATACCTTCTTCTTGGAGCTGGTGGCACTCAGAGCGGCAAGTTTACTCTCAATGTCAGAAACCTGCAGGAAAAACAGAAGTCAGAACTTTCTGTGAGATGGATCTGCAAATGGACCATGTTGTTTCCTCAAGGGATCTCAGTGACTGTGGTACTGAACCTGTACCGTCTGCATGCTGTCAAATTCTTTCTAACTGGATGTGTGGTTTAAGGATGGGGTGGGTGATGGCGTGACATCCACCTGCTCATCTCAGTATGAACGTTCTCTCCTAACACAGATGACCAAGGAAACACACGTAACCCAGGTAATCATACTCCATTACCTTGTTCTCTTGTCTACACTCAGCCTTCACAGCTTTCCTGCTACCTTCACAGACATGAAAAGTAAAACAGTTTGATGAAATTTGACCTTCAGGCTCCGCCCACCTCGCTCTCGGCGCTCTGCACTCTGGCAGCAGTCAGCGCCACCACATCCTCCAGCTCGGAGAGTTCTGAGTCTGTAGTGCCTCCAAATCTATTTTTGGCGCTCTTCTCCAGCCGCCGCAGCTTGGTCTCCAGATCGTAGGACTGACCAGCTGTGATGTACACCTGCACAGGTAAGACAGCAGACACAGCAGGTCAGCTGACGGTCATGGAGGCTTAGAAGGATGAAGGTGCAGGACTGCGTCTCTGTGAAAACACACTGGTGGTTCCCCAGGTCTGATCCTGAAAGGTTTTCCTCCTGGAGTTCCTTGGAGGTCAATTCTGTCATGAAAACAGGTCTACCCTCCAGAAAGGTTTGAATTCTTGATGTTTTTGACTTTACTCTGGTAAAAACCTGAGATATGGACGCTGCACGTTCTTTATCCACATCGACAATTTTATTCATCTGCAGAGTGAAGTCTTTCCAGTAAAATCCTCCTTATGAACTTCCCCCTTTTGAGACTTGCAGAAGTTTATGTCCAGAGGTACACTCACTGTCCACTGTATTAGTCTCACCTGTCCAGCTGCTCATTAACACACATTTATAATCAGCCAATCGCATGGCAGCAACTCAGTGCCTGTAATCATGCAGTCATGTAATCATGTAGTCATGTAATCATGTAGTCATGTAATCATGTAGTCATGTAATCATGTAGTCATGTAGTCATGTAGTCATGTAGTCATGCAGTCATGTAGTCATGTAGTCATGTAATCATGCAGTCATGCAGTCATGTAGTCATGTAATCATGTAGTCATGTAGTCATGTAATCATGTAATCATGCAGTCATGTAGTCATGTAGTCATGCAGTCATGCAGTCATGTAGTCATGTAATCATGTAGTCATGTAATCATGTAATCATGCAGTCATGTAGTCATGTAGTCATGTAGTCATGTAGTCATGCAGTCATGTAGTCATGTAGTCATGTAATCATGTAGTCATGCAGTCATGTAGTCATGTAATCATGTAGTCATGTAGTCATGTAATCATGTAATCATGCAGTCATGTAGTCATGTAGTCATGTAGTCATGCAGTCATGTAGTCATGTAGTCATGTAATCATGTAGTCATGTAGTCATGTAATCATGTAATCATGCAGTCATGTAGTCATGTAGTCATGTAGTCATGCAGTCATGTAGTCATGTAATCATGTAATCATGTAGTCATGTAATCATGTAGTCATGTAGTCATGTAGTCATGTAGTCATGCAGTCATGTAGTCATGTAATCATGTAATCATGTAGTCATGTAATCATGTAGTCATGTAGTCATGTAATCATGTAATCATGCAGTCATGTAGTCATGTAGTCATGTAATCATGTAATCATGCAGTCATGTAGTCATGTAGTCATGCAGTCATGTAGTCATGTAGTCATGTAATCATGTAATCATGCAGTCATGTAGTCATGTAATCATGTAATCATGTAGTCATGTAATCATGTAGTCATGTAGTCATGTAATCATGTAATCATGCAGTCATGTAGTCATGTAGTCATGTAATCATGTAATCATGCAGTCATGTAGTCATGTAATCATGTAGTCATGTAATCATGTAGTCATGTAGTCATGTAGTCATGCAGTCATGTAGTCATGTAATCATGTAGTCATGCAGTCATGTAATCATGTAATCATGTAGTCATGCAGTCATGTAATCATGTAATCATGCAGTCATGCAGTCATGTAATCATGTAATCATGCAGTCATGTAGTCATGCAGTCATGTAATCATGTAATCATGTAGTCATGTAGTCATGTAATCATGTAATCATGTAATCATGTAGTCATGTAGTCATGTAATCATGTAATCATGTAATCATGTAGTCATGTAGTCATGTAGTCATGCAGTCATGTAATCATGTAATCATGTAGTCATGCAGTCATGTAATCATGTAATCATGCAGTCATGCAGTCATGTAATCATGTAATCATGCAGTCATGTAGTCATGCAGTCATGTAATCATGTAATCATGTAGTCATGTAGTCATGTAATCATGTAATCATGTAATCATGTAGTCATGTAGTCATGTAGTCATGTAATCATGTAATCATGCAGTCATGCAGTCATGCAATCATGTAATCATGCAGTCATGTAGTCATGCAGTCATGTAATCATGTAATCATGTAGTCATGTAGTCATGTAATCATGTAATCATGTAATCATGTAGTCATGTAGTCATGTAGTCATGTAATCATGTAATCATGTAGTCATGTAGTCATGTAATCATGTAATCATGTAGTCATGTAGTCATGCAGTCATGTAGTCATGTAATCATGTAATCATGTAGTCATGCAGTCATGTAATCATGTAATCATGCAGTCATGCAGTCATGTAATCATGTAATCATGCAGTCATGTAGTCATGCAGTCATGTAATCATGTAATCATGTAGTCATGTAATCATGTAATCATGTAGTCATGTAGTCATGTAATCATGTAATCATGCAGTCATGTAGTCATGTAATCATGTAATCATGTAGTCATGTAATCATGTAGTCATGTAGTCATGTAATCATGTAATCATGCAGTCATGTAGTCATGTAGTCATGTAATCATGTAATCATGCAGTCATGTAGTCATGCAGTCATGCAGTCATGTAATCATGTAATCATGCAGTCATGTAGTCATGTAGTCATGTAGTCATGTAGTCATGTAATCATGTAATCATGTAATCATGCAGTCATGTAGTCATGTAGTCATGTAATCATGTAGTCATGCAGTCATGTAGTCATGTAATCATGTAGTCATGCAGTCATGCAGTCATGTAATCATGTAGTCATGTAGTCATGCAGTCATGGTCCAGTCCACCTGCCGCAGTTCAAACCGAGCATCAGAACAGGGAAGAAAGGTGGTTGAAGGGACTTTGAACGTGACATGGTTGTTGGTGACAGACGGGCTGGTCTGAGTATTTCAGAATCTGTTGAACTATAGGGATTTTCACCCACAACCATCTCTAGGGTTTACAGAGAATGGTCAGAAGAAGAGAAAATAGTTCTGAGTGGAAATGTCTTGTTGATCTCAGAGGTCAGAGGAGAATGACCAGACTGGTTCCAGCTGATAGAAATAACTCAAATAATCACTGGTTCCAGTCGAGGCCTGCAGAAGAACATCTCTGAACGCACAACACGTCCAGCTGTAGGCAGATGGACTACAGCAGCAGACGAACACACCGAGTCCCACTGCTGTCAGAGAAGAACAGGAAACTCAGGCTACAATTCAGGATCACCAGAACTGGACACTAGAAGTCTGGTCTGATGAGTCTCTGCTGTACGGTCAGAATGTGGCGTCATTAACATGAAAGCATGGATCCATCCTGCTACAGATCAACGGTTCAGGCTGGTGGTGGTAGTGTAATGGTGTGGGGGATATTTGCTTAGCACACCCCTTAGTGCCAATTCAGTATCTTTACAACACCACAGTCCGAGTATTGTTGCTGACCATGTCCATCTCTTTATAACCACAGTGTAACATCTTCTGATGATACTTCCAGCAGGATGAGGTGTCATGAAGCTGGAATCCTCTCAGACTGGTTCCTTCAACATGACAATGAGTTCACTGGACTCTATGACCTCCACAGTCATCAGATATCAACCCAACAGATCACCTTTGGGATGTGGTGCAGCCGACAAATCTGCATCCATTGTGTGACACTGTCATGTCAGTGTGGACCAAACTCTCTAAGGAATGTTTCCAGAACCTTGTTGAATCTCTGCCACCACGGAATAATGTGGTTCTGAAGGTAAAAGGGGATCCAAACCGGTACCGGCAAGATGCACCTAATAAAGTGGCCGGTGAGTGTAAACCTGAGGATGGCCGTTCAGACTAGAAGGATCATAATCCGCATTTAAGGCATCAGATGATAAATAGAAGATTTCTTCAATAGTTTTGACAGATGGTTTTTTTTAGGTTTCTTTTCATTATTGTAGTTTATAGTCCCCACATTAGCTGCCTTTGACAGGAATATCTCATGTTTTCATAATTAGGTGACTGGTAGATCATGCAGATGGATTCTGTTTTCCCCCCAGCTGGGGGCGGCTCCGTCCTGGTAGGTATGGAAGGTTGGATGGTATGAACAGACTGAGACGTGCAGTTCATGGTGTGAGGCTCGTTCTTTGATCTGAACTGGAGCTGCCCAGTATGTTTCCCAGAACCCAGCCCTGTTTGACTGGACACACAGCAGCCAGGAGGTTTGAAGCCAGTCCAGACATTCTGTCATGCTTCAGACGAGCCAGGGGGCAGGCTCAGCGGGGGAGTGGGGCGAGGATGGCAGTTCATGGTGGAAGCTTACATTTTCCTCAAGTTCCCTGAAAGCATCATCGGCCTGCTTTACATCAGTGCCGACTAAGTAGGATCTGTCGATCGGCTCTGAGAGGCCGTACTCGACCATTGCGTTTTCTGTGGCATTTATGGTTCTCAGGACCTCAGTGGTGAGGTCACAGAGGGCGGCGGCGGCGGATCTCTGAAAGCCATGTAGAGGGACAGACATTAGCAGCTGGAAAACAACAACCAGTCCAGCAGCAGCTACCGCACTGAAGACCTGGAGTCCAGGATTGATGAACCTGATCTAGTCCTCTTCAGGTCCAGGCAGGTAGCTGCTGAGCTTCACATCAACAACACCTAACATGGGTTAGGCTGCAGGACATTCTCTGTTAGTCATGCCGACACTGGATTGAGTGGTTCTGTTTGGTCTGTCAGTGGTTTTACAGCAGATGTTCCTGTTTTGAACCCAGAGTTAATGGAGGCTCGCTCTCTGGTTCTGAACAGCCAGGACAGAAAAGATCCTCGCAAACGTCTACACAAGTACCTTCACTCAAATGAGGAGCTGGAATGTTTATGGAGGAAGCTAAGCCATGCAGAAGTTCCACGGAGCAATGTACCAACAAGAACCTGGAAGCTTCTGGAAACATCTGAAGTTAGTTCAGGGCTTTGGGGGGGTGGAACCAAACAAGAGTTCATGGTGGACCTGCTTGATGTCTTTGGAACTTCCAGGTTCCTGCCTTCTTTCTGTGTCATGCTGAACCTGAATGCCTGAGACCACCCACCCTACCTTCTGAGACTCAGTGGGCATCTCGTCGCTGGACGAGCTCAGCTCTTTGTCCTTCAGAGCCATCAGAGGGGCCACTGGGCCGCCTCTCAAGCTGCCGTGACCTTTTAGCGCTAAGGAGGACTTCTTCCCGGGCTCGTCGTCTGACGACAGGCCCTTGTCGCTCAGGTTCCCCGCCAGCTCGCTCAGCTTCCGTCTGAGTTTCTCCTCCTCGTTCTGAGCAGACGCTGCCTGCAGGAGCACACATACATAACCGTTCTCTGAACAGAACTCTGGGATGCTGTTTGTGGCCCGGTCCATCTCAGCAGCACTGATGAAAGGTTCTGGTTTGGCCTCACCTCATCAGCAGGTGTCATCTTTTCCTCAAGTCGGCTCAGCAGGCTCTCGATGGCCGACATTCGCTTGTTCAGCTCATTTATCTGCAGAAATAAATAGAAGTATCGGTTCTGACCCATTTCCACAATGTTCTGAGTAACAATTTCCAGTTTTACGTTCTCTGTTGTGTAATAGAGTACATATAATATTTCTGGTTTCCGCTCTTACAGGTGGGGCCTGGCCCAGGTTCTCCTGAGAGGTGGTTCTGCTGTTCCTGCGACGGTGGGGGGGTTGCTGGTACATCATGGGGTATCGTTGGTACTCTTCCTCATCAGAGGTGTCCACATACTGCTGACGGGCCACAGATGAGCTGATTTTAGACAGAGAGCGGGCTCTGACAATGCGGTTCTCTGCGTGGTCATCTACAGACAGAGCCGGGAACCATCAGACTGGCTTCTGAACCAAAACACAGACTCTGCTTTGAGGGGTCACTGTGGTCAGTACTGACCCGCTCTCATGGCATACCGATCCAGACTCCTCCTGCGGTTGGCACGCTGGTTGTAATTGTCGTAGTCCACATCGTTCCTGTAATAGCGATCCTCCTGCATCTGCTGCGTAGACCAGTCAAACTCGTGAGGTCATTGAACGCAGCAGAGGAGTGGTTAGGATATCACTGGCGAGCATTGTAATGACTTCAAACCACCTCTTCTCGTTGATAAAGTTTGTTTTATAACCACATGCTGAAGTGAAGACAGCCTGCTCACCTGCATAGATGGGCGACGTGAATGAAGAAAATATTCTTCGGAGTCAAAATCCATGGGATGGACAGACAGTAGGCGCTTGTTCTTCCTCATCTGACAGGTGAACCCGTATCTCAGTTGCTGGCAGTTACTGGGGAGGTGCTAGCTGTTAACTTGCATTTACCATTTTGTAGCGCTGAGCCTCCCCCTCTCCTGCATCCTCCTCAGTACCGTTGCACATATCTGTAACAAACAGTTGACATCACACACCTGCACTTCTGAAAAACACCTGATTGCACACTGGCTCAAAAATGGATCCTTGTTTAGCCATTTGGCAGACGTTTCCTTACAAAATGACTTAAAGATTTCTAGCACTTTAGAACAGAAGGGGTTTATGTAAAAGCGAAGACTCAAATGACAAAAACTCAGACCACTGAGTGCAGGACGTTTATCAAGTTAACGATGTTTTCTCGCTGGTTAGCTAGCAGCTCTGATCCTGAAGTTACTCTTCAGCTTTGAAGCGACATGCAGTCTCAATAAGTTCAAGTATTCTTACGGCTGCGGACGTCCGGCATGCTCTGAGTGTCGTCATCTCGACCACCTGTAGATCAAGAGGAAGCTGTGTTAGTGCAAAGACATGCAGGGAGGATTTGTTCATGAAAAGCCTCTCAGAGTCACCTTCCCCATTCAGCCTCTTGTAAAGGGACCTCATCACTTTGGCACTCCCAAATCGCTTGAAGCGGTTCCTGACGTTGTCATGGTACCAACCTAAAGTCCCGATCTTCAACACTCTTTAACAAAAACACACAAAGTAAGTGAACTAAGGCCGTCTCCGTCTTCAGCAGAATGACGCCTCTGTGGCCCTTCACCCAATCGCTGACTGCTCTCTATGCCGGTGGATCCAGAACTCTTCCGGTTCACCGTGTCTTTCAGACAACTGTGTTCCTAGATCACTGATTCTTGGCTTTGTTTTTAAAGCCATTTTTGTCTTGGACTATTGTCTCCTAAAGACCCAACCTGTGCTTGTCAGAATCAGTGTCTTCCTGCTTGATTCAGTCTCACCTGGTCATACGGCAGTTGTCGCAGACCCAGCCGCGTTCCTTCTTATTGTAGCGGCTGCAGGACTTGCAGGTGTACATGCGGCAGTCCAGACACTGGCGTTTACTGTTCACGAGGAACTTGAAGGGCTGAAGGCAACGAATGCACAGCGAGTCCGACACTCTGCTCTGGGAGCCCAGCAGCTCCCTCTTTGTGTCCTCCTTCTCGATCTGGTTCTTCAGGTCGCTGCAACAGGAAGTGAATCTGAATGTAAGTTAAATGGAAGGGGGGCTAAAGTGAACACATCAGCTATGGAACAGAGGAGAAAACCACACAAACTCTGTAGTTGATGACTTTAACGATAGAACCAGACAGGAAAGGGAACTCGTCTGAAGTATTTCTCATTCCTTTGTGTCCAGACGTTTGCCAGTGAGAAAGCTCTTCTATCAACGAGTTAGCGGTTACTTTGTCTCTTTTAACATGTCCCTGTAAGACTGATGATGATCCCCCGTATTCCACGAGGTTCCCCGTGTTCACTGACATGCTCTAGCACCCCCACCCCTCCATGCCAGTGGACATTGGCAGATGTTCAGCCTTATGTTGACCACTGTGCTTCCATGAAAATACTTTTCTCATGTGTTCCTTGACATTCCAAGATGTCCCCTGATGTTCCCACATGTTCCCTGTCATTTACAGATGTTTTCCAATGTCACTTCCTGTTATCCCTCCATGTTCCCTTTTGTCATGTAGTGGATGTTCTTTGACATTTGTGACATTATTTGATGTTTGTCATTGTTCCTAGATGTTCTCCAGTCTTCTCTGATATTTCCTGATGTTCCACTATGTTCCTTTTCATGTAATGTTTTACACCTGCTATCATCCTTCAGTGGATTCGGATCAATACCCTCTCAGGATCCTTTAACCCCCTTCCAGAACCTCACTGTCACTCCCAGGTTTACTCTTGCACCACTCTTCTGGAGAAATGAGGAGGACCTCTTCAGTGCCCTCATCTTCCTCGAGTAAGAACTCCTCCGTGGTCCTTATCCCAGCCAGACTTGGCCTCAGTAATCTCTCTGGAATTATTTCAATATGCCGATCCTCCAGACAGAGCATGGATCCCAGATCCGAACGTCACTAAAATACGTGGTCAGAATCGTTCTACTGCTTTTGAGAAGTTTCTAGGTTCTCCATTATTATCAACATTCTGACCTTCTGATATTTTCAGGCATTTTGCGATGTTTCCACAAATTCTCTTACACTTCCTATTGCTTTTCCAGTTTCTTAACACCCCCTTATTGTCCCTCCACGTTTCCAGACATTTCCCTAAAGTTCTTTAGAGTCCCTCTTTGACATCTCTTGATGTTCCTTCACATTTCCCGATGTCCTCTACAGTTCCTACGTGATCTCTGTCCATCACTGCTGTTCCCCCATGCTCTCAGACATCACTGGCACCCCTGGTCATTGTGCCGCTGGCTCTGGGGCTGATGGGAGTTGAAGTTCTGGAGTTTACAGAGGTGTCTTTGTGGGCTAGCTCCGTGTGATGGCAGTGTGATCATCAGCAACAACAACGTCTTTCATGCCGACATTCCTGCAAGCATCACATGAACCAATCGATTCTCTGGCTCACAACAAATTGGGTGTTGAACAAACACATAGCTCAGCTGACTGTTTCCATGGTAATGCTCTGTGCTGCTTGTCAGCTGCTTGACTTCATGATTTTGTGAGAAAACAAACTTCTGAAATGAAGGAAGTCAACGTTTCTGCTGTCATCAAGCTAACCAGTTAAACACAGTTCAATGATCCATCACTTTATTCACTAAACAAGGTGAAAAACTAAGTTTAGCAGATCGAGGAAGAAAAGACCAAGAAGAGGAACAAAGGAATGAAGAGAAGAAACGCACCCAAGCCTGTCCTCTTCTTTTTTGCGGAGGTTGAAGTCACGCTGGATCACCTCCCACACGTGTTTGGCCTCTTCATCTGTCAGGCGGGAAAGATCCAGTTTTCGCTCCATGATGCAAAAGTGATCAATAATTGAAGATGACAGTCGATCGATCAGTTCTAGATCAGCGTCTGCGGTCAGTTTAACCCCAAAGACTGAAAGAAACTGGATCTGTAGCATTAACACAAAAAGGAAGAATGTAGAAATCAACATCAGCAGCAGGAAAATCATATGTAGTAGTTAGCAAACCAGAAAACTTTTAACTACATTAAATGAATCCAACATCAACATTTCACAGAGTTAGAAAATGACCAACAACCAGCTTTACACTAAAACATTTAGATCTATAATATCTCTGGAGGACTTTGTCTTCAAAGTCTAACAAAGTTAGGTTCTATTTTCAAAGATAAACTCAACTGTATTTACAATATACTTGTATAAAAAAAAGTTCTTCAAATAAAAGTAGTGAAACTTCTCTGAGACACTGAAAGTCATTGAACAAATGTGACAATTCCACACCCTGGACATGCCCGAAGCTACCAGGACTCTTAAACTTCAACCTGACGTTTGTTTCATCACATTTATGCCTGAAATCTCCAACTGGCCTTCAAAGTAAAAGCATGCTCCTGACAGTCATCATGCACCAACTGTCCACATTTATGATGACGAGAGTTTGATCAAGAAAAGCAGCAAGGCCACAAATCTAATTCTGACATAAGGAAGAACATTTAGGAAGCAGACAGAGACTCACCCCTCCACTGAATGCAGTTCCAGACTGAAGAGACATCCGGAAGACACAGAAACATCAGCAGATCACATGACCCACAGCCTGAAGCTTACTCTGAGACGCTGACGGCTTACACAACAGGTTTGCCTGATGTAAATGCTGAATTGACACAAAACGTTCTCATGTGGATTATGGAGCTGGGTCTGGCCAATTTCAAATGGGAGTTTGTTTTGTTCAACTTTACATCTTAACTTTTCTGCAGAACTCGATTACATTTTGACATTTGGACATGAATTCTCATTTGTTCTGCTTTATGGGAAACGTCTGAAAATAAAATGTTTGTATTTTTGTTAAGAAAATGTTCACTGCTAAACTGTGCACATATTATGTTTTTGCAAAGGTGAGCAGGCTGCTGGGCTCAGGTACGACTGCAGCCAATGATGTTTGGGAATGTAGAACACAAAACTAAAAACAGGGGGAGTTCCCGGTCTCCTCCACACCAGAACCAAAGGGCCCAGGAGTCCGTCCACCCTGGTCCACTCTCTTTGTTCCCTGGTCGGTTTCTGCATAAACCTTTGTGGTCAGGGAGCCCCGCCTCTTGCAGGTGTTTCTCTCCAGGGTAGGAGGGATTGAAACACAACTCCCTGTGGCGAAGGTAACATCTAAGCACCTCTAGAGGGCCTCAGCACTAATGGACAAATACACTTTAATGAGTGACCTCAGTGGATTGTGGGGGTTATTAAAGGAGAGGAGACACTGCTGGGTCATTCTACTCAGACACAAGCTCTGTTTTTAAAAAGGAGGCCATGGACAGACTGGGTTCTGTTGGAAAGTTCAGAGGAACAGGACCTCATCTCAGTTTTGATGAGGTCATCACTGGAGTTGTTGTTTTTCACCAGACATGATCAGAAATCTATTTTTCATTTCATCGCCAGGTCCAGGTAGACAGGAGTTCACACCTTTATTGTTTTATGCTCAAGCTGCTGTCAGGTTCTTCACTTAAAGCAGAATTACAGTCAAGACAGGAAGACTTCAGGAGGTTTTAGTTCAGGCGGGTCACGGGTGTTCAGGGAGCATGTTTGGAATGTAAGGAGTTTCAGAAACAATTCAGGAAAGTGGAAGCAACATTTGGGGAATGTTAGGGAATCCAGGAACATTTGGGAAACACGTTACAAATGTTTCAGTAACTCTTTAGAACAATTCACAAACGTTTCAGCAACAATTAGAAAACCATTCACAAATGTTTCAGGTGAATTTAGTAGAAATTCAGGAAAATAAAAGAAAAAGATTTAGGACTGTTTGAAAGCTTCTTTTTGCAGTCTATTGCTAAGCTGTGATCCGGCAGATCCTGGTGATCTCTGTGAGGTGGGAGAGGACCCCCCCCCACTTCTGATAGGATGCAGTGATGAGCCTGTGAATCTGATCAAGATATTGATGATGCAGCTTAGATAGTGATGAACAAACTTAAGCTTGGCCTTCATGCTGAGCGGTTTAGACACTAGGGGGCGCCGTTGAGTTTTCAATGGATGCACCACCACAGGAGGGCCATAGAGGACAGCACACCAATCACAGGGCTTGTTGCGAAGTGGGGGGCAGAGTTGCACAGGTCTGAGTTGCAGCACTTGAAGGTGAACCTGGAAACCTGGAAGAACAGAGAGCAAATCAATCAGACCAGAGACCTTTTACCGTTAAAAACAATCTGGATTTGACTCTGACAGAACCTCCTTAACATCTCCTGTAGTCCTAAGTTTGATCCAAACAGGAGATAAAAAAGTTCAGTAATGACGTTTCCAAGTCAAGCCAGTGGTTCTCCAGAACTGAGTTGTGTTGTGTGAAGAGTGGGATCACAGCAGCTCCAGTGGAGCAGTGAATCTCCACCTTTATCTCCTGTTTAAATCTTTCCATGTTGGACTCCAATACTGGCAGAACTGGGACAACTTGAGTCCCAACGCAAACACAGGAGGAGCTACAGGTCAACTCCTGAACCCAGCCTGCAATCCCTGGTTTCTGTCACCAGCCGGTGTTTTCCTGCTGGTCAGAGTTGATGACTTGTCGGCACAGACCAGAAGGTTAGTCTAAAGGCTAAACAGAGTGTTCTGCAGGAGCTGCTACCTGTGGGAACATCTGGGCCAGACGGCTGTATTCACAGTCCGAGTACTTCAGACATTGACGATAGGTCATCCCACCTGCAGGACAAAAACGGGTCAGGACCTGACAGGAAGCAGGCAAAAGAACACCCCTAAGCTTCGCAGACGGCCATCAGCTGCGCAGACGCCTCTCAGCTTCACAAACACGCCTCAGCTGTGCAGTCGTACCTCTTTCGTTGAGTGTGAGGCAGGCGTCATCATAGCTGCAGTCGCGTTGTTTGGTGCAGCTGGCCGTGTAATCTTTACAGCTGAAACAGCGGATGGCTGACCCTGAAAGAACAACACAAGAACATGTTCTACCTTTAATCTAGATATATATATATCTACATATATAAAACAGAGCTGAAGATAGATAAGTATAAGGATGAAGCTTAAGAGAGAAGTCCGGATGTGTCTTGAAACAACCAGATTGGCATCAGACTGAGCTGAGCTGGTTTTCACTGGTTCTGGCTCTGACAGACACTAAAAATAACAATAGTGGATTGGATTTATCTGCGCTTTTCCACGCTCAAAGTGCTGACAGTGTAAATCTAGTAAATCTCGTTTCTGATGCTTCTACAGCTGCTCTGGGGCAGACTGACAGAGGCGTGGCTGCCAGTGCGGGAGCGGGGATCGAGCCGCCAACCACCTGAGCTACTGCCGCCTCACAACTAAGCGGTTGTGTTCAGTCAAACAACAAGGAAAAGGCTGGGAGAACCTGCAGGACTCTTCTCATCTTACAGATGAGTTCTGGCAGGTCATACACAAGTTCTGACCCAGATATTCCCACATTCAGAACTGGTCAGCTCCATATGGATTTTGAGCCACTTTGAGGAGGGTGGGATCTGACTGGGGTTCTTTTCTTCCTCTGAACTTCTGCTCATTTGATGAACCCGTTAGTGTGATAGAACCATTAATCTGATGCAACCAGTAGTGTGATGAAGCTGTCAATGTTATGGACCTAAACTGGACCTTTTGTGGGCTTTTGTCATCTCACAAGCTCCTGTCAATAAAGAAACGCTGATGGTGGAATGAAACTCCTGCTTTTTTCTGCTGAGAGATCTCTGTTCTTTGCCCTCTAAAGAATGCTGCCACCGTGTGCTTATTCTCTGCAGTGCACGTGTGTGTGTGTACACCATGACAAAAACTGTTGGATATTTTTTCAAAGGTCAAATTTCCTAAAATACTGAGCCCCCAGTGAATGAATCTTCAGCAGTTTCAAGTTTCTCAGAGTTTGCACATCCAATAATAACAAACTTATCTTAGATCATTGTAAATGTTTCGGTCATTAACGTCTTAAGACCTGGCATCCACATGCATGGACGTCACATTTTGGGCTGTACTATGACAGTAGTGAATCCTGCTTCACTGGGACCCTGTGACTCCATGTTTAGAGGGTTAGCTCAAACATCAGCTCAGGTCTTCAGAGGTCAAATCTGCTCTGCCACATCAACGCTTGGCTGTGTTTATTGTTTTACATTATCAAACCGAATCTCAGAGCAACTAAACAAACGTACCCGGGCCGAGCAGAGTCGAGCAGATCAACAGACACAGTCCCAAGGTGCGTTTCATTTTCACCTCAGCACAGCTCACCTGTAACAGTAATGACAGTCATGTCGGCTGTTCTTTTCTTCTTTACCAACTGTTTGCTTTCTGGTTTACCCCATTTGTCCCCTAATTAAGATATGATGAGATGAGCTAAACTTTCATTCGTGCCTTTGGGGAAAATTCTACTTTGCAGAATCATCGCTTTCAAAAAGAGCAAAAAAGATAGTTTGTACAAATTTCAAAGAAATGTGCCATACATCACACATTTAAACAGTCATACAAAGAGAAAGGAAGAAAACTGAATGTTTTCTCAGTTTGTTGCCTGCTTGTCCTTTATTTATTCAATTTGCTGTCAGTTTACTCCTTGTTTTACACCTGTTTCCTGCCTGTTTCCTGCCTGTTTGCTGCCTGTTTGCTTCTGGCTTACCCATTTTGCTCCCTGAGTTCCACCTCCTGCATTCTGCGCTTGTACTCACCCAGCAGCAGCTCAACAGAACCGTTCCTGACAAAGATGAGGAGTAGAGAATGACTGACTGAAAGTGGCGTTCAGCGCAGAAGTCCCGCCTTGTGGGAAGGGTCTTCTTTTGACACTTTGACAGCAGTTTGGTTTTGGAACAACATGAACTCGGATTGCCTTGTTGTGTGCAGCCCACAATGTTGTCAGTGTGGATTCAAACGAGACATCAGGACAGAGACATCAGTGCTGACAGATGAAAGAACCAAAGTCTGGGACTTAAACAGAACTAAGATGTTCTAACTAGCCTGGTTCTGTGCTGCTTCTGCAGGTCCATCAAGGAGCATGTGAGTCCCCTCAGGGCTCCATCATTGGTTCTAGACAAAATAATATCTCAAATCTGAATGAACAGTTAAAGAAGCATAAAAAAACTGGAAACTGGCCAGTGTGTGTGTGTGTGTGTGTGTGTGTGTGGGGGGGGGGGGGGGGGGGGGGGGGGGGGGGGGGGGTTAAACCATTCATTCCAATGTCCCTGTGATCAAATCTACAACAGCAATAAAGTTAAAGTCTGTGATTGATGTTGATTCTTCAGCTGTAAGATGTTAATCAACCAACGTCTGTCAACAGCTGACAGGACTGACAGCCCTAAAAAAAGTAGAAGTTCTAGGGTCCTGATGATACCCCAATACTAGGTCATGTGACCACAGTCCAAGCTCCCACCCATTGACTGGATAATCTCTGAAAAGCACAATCCTTCCCCTCCATTTTTAAAGGTCATATTTTGACCCCCAAAATTTGTGTTTTACAGTCTGGAATCAAAAGTCTTTTCTGTGTTTGCTGTTTTAGTTTCTGTCAATCAGATGGCGACCTGGGCAGTCGCCTATCCCTGGGCCAGCCCTGGGAATTGGGTTCCACAGAGTGAAGTGAAACTCTGCACTAATGTTGCACACATTTGAACTGAATTTTTGTATTATCAGATGAGCAGGCTGAATGACAATTTCACTTCACTCTGTACTTCTCCCAATGTCTGTGCAATTCCCAGGGCTGGCCCAGGGATAGGCGCCCTAGGAGACCGCCTAGGGCGGCATGTGATGGAGATAGGGGGCGTCAAAAGGCAATGATTAGGTAAGGCTTTTTTTCTTTTAAGTTTCTGACATTTTTTTACAAGTTTATAACAGCTGGACACTCCACACTCATTTAGTTTAAAATAAAAAAGTAATAATTGAAAACAAATAAAATAACTCAAAAGTTTGTCATAATCCGTATTTTTTCCTGGTGCAGCACGCCTCCTGACCTGACGCTGACGCTGTCCAAGCTGGAGGAGGGTGGTGGTGGTGGTGTGTGTGTGTGTGGGGGGGGGGGGGGGGGGGGGGGGGGGGGGCAGTTGTTTCTATAAAACTTTAAGGATGAAAAAATCAGCAAAACAAGCCCTCAGCAACAGCTTTAAGATATATAAAAGAGCTTAAAGCTAAGGTTTGCCTGTTTTATTTAAATTCAATTGCTTGGAAAGTTACTCCCCTCCTGCATTTCAGTCAAAGAATACTCATATTTTTGGTTGAAAATGAAGAAACAACTGAAAATCTAGTTTCATTTTTTTTAATCTTTAAACCTTCAAAAACCGAAATCCTTAAACATTTCACGCTGGAGATGCCTCTGTTAAAACCTACAATGTTTCTCATTGTGTATCACATGGTGGTGCAGTGGGTAGCGCTTCCACCTCACAATACCATTGTTGCTGGATTGAGTCCCACTCTGGGAGCAGTTATTTAAAACAATAATCATGATTGGTCATTATTTTGACAAGATTGATTATTTTTTGATTAATTAAGTTTTGAGAGTTAAAATGAAGAAATTCTTATTGCCACATATTCCTGGCAGTTACATTGTTTTTGTTCCGGACGGTGGTGGGGGTGTTGTTGGGATGTGGACGCGTGTGAGGGAGGGATGTGGAAAAATCCTTTTTCTCCTAGGGCGACATGCAGCCCAAAGCCGGGCCTGCAAATTCCCCTCTTTTTGGATGTTGTTGAAGTTGGTGGAGCTAAATCTGCTTTATTTCCCTTCAGGCTTTATTTTTGTTGGACTAGATTCTCTTGGTGACAACCAGAACCATGTGTTCAGTGTTTATGTGTGTGTGCTAAAGTCATTTGTTAAGGCCAGACTTATGATGACCTGGATGGTTTCGGGGTCTTTGAGTACTTTAAAGACTTTCTGAGATCTTTGATGAGCGCATGATTCCAATGTTCAGCTTAAGTCTGTGGTTGGAATGGATCAGAATTTGTGAAAAGTGGATGGAAGTTTTGATCTGGATTATTGTCCAGAGTCTGACTCTGAAATCACCACAGTGAGGTGGAACACAAGGCCAAATCAAAGTCAGCTACTTTATAGTAAATATATTTTAAGTTGGATCTGTCACACATGGAATTAAAATAAGGGAAAACCAACATTTGTCGATGTTATCCCCAGACAAGAGACTTTATCAATCTGGTCAGAGTTGGACCCGACTTTAAGATGTCTTGTGATATTTAGTTGAATTTCTTTTTATATATCCCAATATTACAACACAATTGTCTCCATGGAATTCACACTGGTATGTGTAGAAGAACAGTGAAGCAGAAAGTCAGTTATAAAATGTATCAGAAACAACCAACTAGTGAAGGACTGTCGTTGGGCTTGTAAATGTCGTTCGTTGGGCTTGTAAATGTCATTGGTTGGGTTTGTAAATGTCGTTCGTTGGGTTCGTAAATGTCGTTCGTTGGGTTCGTAAATGTCGTTCGTTGGGTTCGTAAATGCCGTTCGTTGGGTTCGTAAATGTCGTTCTTTGAGTTCGTAAATGTCGTTCGTTGGGTTCGTAAATGGTGTTCGTTGGGGTTTTAAATGGTGTTCGTTGGGTTTGTAAATGTCGTTTGTTAGGTTTGTAAATGTCGTTCGATGGGTTCGTAAATGTTGTTCTTTGAGTTCATAAATGTCGTTCGTTGGGTTTGTAAATATAGTTTGTTGGGTTTGTAAATGTAGTTTGTTGGGTTTGTAAATGTCGTTCGTTGGGTTTGTAAATGTTGTTCGTTTGGTTTGTAAATGTCGTTCTTTGAGTTCGTAAATGTCGTTCGTTGGGTTTGTAAATGTTGTTCGTTTGGTTCGTAAATGTCGTTCGTTGGGTTTGTAAATGGTGTTCGTTGGGGTTTTAAATGGTGTTCGTTGGTTTGTAAATGGTGTTCGTTGGGTTTGTAAATGTCGTTCGTTCGGTTCGAAAATGTCGTCTGTTGGGTTCGTAAATGGTGTTCGTTGGGTTCGAAAATGTCGTTTGTTGGGTTCGTAAATGGTGTTCGTTGGGTTCGTAAATGGTGTTCGTTGGGGTTTTAAATGATGTTCGTTGGGTTCGTAGATGTCGTTCGTTGGGTTCGTAAATGTCGTTCGTTTGGTTCGTAAATGTCGTTCGTTGGGTTTGTAAATGGTGTTCGTTGGGTTTGTAAATGTCGTTCGTTCGGTTCCTAAATGTCGTTCGTTAGGTTCGTAAATGTTGTTCGTTGGGTTCCTAGATGTCGTTCGTTGTGTTCGTAAATGTCGTTCGTTGGGTTCGTAAATGTCGTTGGTTGGGTTTGTAAATGGTGTTCGTTGGGGTTTTAAATGATGTTCGTTGGGTTTGTAAATGTCGTTCGTTGGGTTTGTAAATGTCGTTCGTTCGGTTCGTAAATGTCTTTCGTTGAGTTTGTAAATGGTGTTCGTTGGGTTTGTAAATGGTGTTCGTTGGGTTTGTAAATGGTGTTCGTTGGGGTTTTAAATGGTGTTCGTTGGGTTTGTAAATGGTGTTCGTAAATGTCGTTCGTTTGGTTCGTAAATGTCGTTCGTTGGGTTTGTAAATGGTGTTCGTTGGGGTTTTAAATGATGTTTGTTGGGTTTGTAAATGTCGTTCGTTGGGTATGTAAATGTCGTTCCTTGGGTTTGTAAATGGTGTTCGTTGGGTTTGTAAATGGTGTTCGTTGGGTTTGTAAATGTTGTTCGTTTGGTTCGTAAATGTCGTTCGTTGGGTTTGTAAATGGTGTTCGTTGGGGTTTTAAATGATGTTCGTTGTGTTCGTAAATCTTGTTCGTTGGGTTCGTAAATGTCGTTCGTTGGGTTCGTAAATGTCGTTCGTTCGGTTCGAAAATGTCGTTCGTTGGGTTCGTAAATGTCGTTCGTTCAGTTCGTAAATGTCGTTCGTTGGGTTCGTAGATGTCGTTCATTGAGTTCGTAAATGTCGTTCGTTCGGTTCGTAAATGTCGTTCGTTCGGTTCGTAAATGTCGTTCGTTGGGTTTGTAAATGGTGTTCGTTGGGGTTTTAAATGATGTTCGTTGTGTTCGTAAATCTTGTTCGTTGGATTCGTAAATGTTGTTCGTTGGGTTCGTAAATGTCGTTCGTTCGGTTCGAAAATGTCGTTCGTTGGGTTCGTAAATGTCGTTCGTTAGGTTCGTAAATGTCGTTCGTTGGGTTCGTAAATGTCGTTCGTTGGGTTTGTAAATGTCGTTCGTTCGGTTCGTAAATGTCTTTCGTTGAGTTTGTAAATGGTGTTCGTTGGGTTTGTAAATGGTGTTCGTTGGGTTTGTAAATGGTGTTCGTTGGGGTTTTAAATGGTGTTCGTTGGGTTTGTAAATGGTGTTCGTCAATGTCGTTCGTTTGGTTCGTAAATGTCGTTCGTTGGGTTTGTAAATGGTGTTCGTTTGGTTTTAAATGATGTTTGTTGGGTTTGTAAATGTCGTTCGTTGGGTATGTAAATGTCGTTCCTTGGGTTTGTAAATGGTGTTCGTTGGGTTTGTAAATGGTGTTCGTTGGGTTTGTAAATGGTGTTCGTTTGGTTCGTAAATGTCGTTCTTTGGGTTTGTAAATGGTGTTCGTTGGGGTTTTAAATGATGTTCGTTGTGTTCGTAAATCTTGTTCGTTGGGTTCGTAAATGTCGTTCGTTGGGTTCGTAAATGTCGTTCGTTCAGTTCGTAAATGTCGTTCGTTGGGTTCGTAGATGTCGTTCATTGAGTTCGTAAATGTCGTTCGTTCGGTTCGTAAATGTCGTTCGTTCGGTTCGTAAATGTCGTTCGTTGGGTTTGTAAATGGTGTTCGTTGGGGTTTTAAATGATGTTCGTTGTGTTCGTAAATCTTGTTCGTTGGATTCGTAAATGTCGTTCGTTGGGTTCGTAAATGTCGTTCGTTCGGTTCGAAAATGTCGTTCGTTGGGTTCGTAAATGTCGTTCGTTAGGTTCGTAAATGTCGTTCGTTGGGTTCGTAAATGTCGTTCGTTGGGTTCGTAAATGTCGTTCGTTGGGTTCGTAGATGTCGTTCGTTGGGTTCGTAAATGTCGTTCGTTGGGTTCGTAAATGGTGTTCGTTGGGTTCGAAAATGTCGTTCGTTGGGTTCGTAAATGGTGTTCGTTGGGTTTGTAAATGGTGTTCGTTGGGGTTTTAAATGTCGTTCGTTTGGTTCGTAAATGTCGTTCGTTGGGTTTGTAAATGATGTTCGTTGGGTTCGTAAATGTCCTTCGTTTGGTTCGTAAATGTCGTTCGTTGGGTTTGTAAATGGTGTTCGTTGGGTTTGTAAATGTTGTTCGTTGGGTTCGTAAATCTTGTTCGTTGGGTTTGTAAATGTCGTTCGTTCGGTTCCTAAATGTCGTTCGTTGGGTTCGTAAATGTCGTTCGTTGGGTTCCTAGATGTCGTTCGTTGTGTTCGTAAATGTCGTTCGTTGGGTTCGTAAATGTCGTTGGTTGGGTTTGTAAATGGTGTTCGTTGGGGTTTTAAATGATGTTCGTTGGGTTTGTAAATGTCGTTCGTTGGGTTTGTAAATGTCGTTCGTTCGGTTCGTAAATGTCTTTCGTTGAGTTTGTAAATGGTGTTCGTTGGGTTTGTAAATGGTGTTCGCTGGGTTTGTAAATGGTGTTCGTTGGGGTTTTAAATGGTGTTCGTTGGGTTTTAAATGGTTTTCGTTGGGTTTGTAAATGGTGTTTGTAAATGTCGTTCGTTTGGTTCGTAAATGTCGTTCGTTGGGTTTGTAAATGGTGTTCGTTGGGGTTTTAAATGATGTTTGTTGGGTTTGTAAATGTCGTTCGTTGGGTATGTAAATGTCGTTCCTTGGGTTTGTAAATGGTGTTCGTTGGGTTTGTAAATGGTGTTCGTTGGGGTTTTAAATGATGTTCGTTGTGTTCGTAAATCTTGTTCGTTGGGTTCGTAAATGTCGTTCGTTGGGTTCGTAAATGTCGTTCGTTCGGTTCGAAAATGTCGTTTGTTGGGTTCGTAAATGTCGTTCGTTGGGTTCGTAAATGTCATTCGTTGGGTTCGTAGATGTCGTTCATTGGGTTCGTAAATGTCGTTCGTTCGGTTCGTAAATGTCGTTCGTTGGGTTTGTAAATGGTGTTCGTTGGGGTTTTAAATGATGTTCGTTGTGTTCGTAAATCTTGTTCGTTGGGTTCGTAAATGTCGTTCGTTGGGTTCGTAAATGTCGTTCGTTCGGTTCGAAAATGTCGTTCGTTGGGTTCGTACATGTCGTTCGTTGGGTTCGTAAATGTCGTTCGTTGGGTTCGTAGATGTCGTTCATTGGGTTCGTAAATGTCGTTCGTTCGGTTCGTAAATGTCGTTCGTTCGGTTCGTAAATGTCGTTCGTTGGGTTCGTAGATGTCGTTCATTGAGTTCGTAAATGTCGTTCGTTCGGTTCGTAAATGTCGTTCGTTCGGTTCGTAAATGTCGTTCGTTGGGGTTTTAAATGATGTTCGTTGTTTTCGTAAATCTTGTTCGTTGGGTTCGTAAATGTCGTTCGTTGGGTTCGTAAATGTCGTTCGTTGGGTCCGTAAATGTCGTTCGTTGGGTTCGTAGATGTCGTTCGTTGGGTTCGTAGATGTCGTTCGTTGGGTTCGTAAATGTCGTTCGTTGGGTTTGTAAATGGTGTTCGTTGGGTTCGTAGATGTCGTTCGTTGGGTTCGTAAATGTCGTTCGTTGGGTTCGTAAATGTCGTTCGTTGGGTTCGTAAATGTCGTTCGTTGGGTTCGTAGATGTCGTTCGTTGGGTTCGTAGATGTCGTTCGTTGGGTTCGTAAATGTCGTTCGTTGGGTTTGTAAATGGTGTTCGTTGGGTTCGTAGATGTCGTTCGCTGGGTTTGTAAATGTCGTTCGTTCGGTTCGTAGATGTCGTTCGTTGGGTTCGTAAATGTCGTTCGTTGGGTTCGTAAATGTCGTTCGTTGGGTTCGTAAATGTCGTTCGTTGGGTTCGTAAATGTCGTTCGTTGGGTTCGTAGATGTCGTTCGTTGGGTTCGTAGATGTCGTTCGTTGGGTTCGTAAATGTCGTTCGTTGGGTTCGTAAATGTCGTTCGTTGGGTTTGTAAATGTCGTTCGTTGGATTCGTAAATTTCGTTCGTTGGGTTCGTAGATGTCGTTCGTTGGGTTCGTAAATGTCGTTCGTTCGGTTTGTAAATGTCGTTCGTTCGGTTTGTAAATGTCGTTCGTTCGGTTTTTAAAAGGGGTCTGTTAGGTTTGTGGATGGGGTCTTTGGGGAGACAAGCAAATTGGTTGGAGGTCTGATAGATGTGTGCTTTAGTCCCTAAAGTTCATCCCGATTCTTCAACCAAAGCTGGTTTGGGACTGGTGCAGCCTGGTAAAGTAACTTAGCCTTAACTCTAACCCCCTTAAACTTCTCAGCTGCCAGGGTCTGGTCTTGCCGTGCCGCTGTGATGGTGGAGCTGGATGACCGCCTCGCAGTTTGTTGCTGATCTCAGAACAGAAGAAGAAAAGCTTCAATGTTTGGACCTAAAGAGAGCCAAAATCAAACAATGAGTTTCAGTCTGAGGGCAAACAAAAGGCAGAAGAGGACAAGACGCTGAGTGTTGGTGCACAGCGGTGGCCTTGTTGGCATCATGATCAGGCCACATCAACGGAGCGGTGTCACCCTCAACAGCTTCATGTCCAGCTGACATGATGCTGCAGCACGCCAGCAGTTGAATGCAAAAAGAGCAACAATCCCCTTAAGATGCTTCCGAAATATTTAACCGTTGAAATAATCCTATCGTAACTATGGAAACATCTGTGTAAATATATCTGCTAGTTTCATGCTCAGATCAGCTGAAAATCATTTCAGTTTTAACTGTTTACGAGCTTTAGTGTTTTTTTTTCTCCTTTCCATCCCGTAACATCCACTGAACTCTACGGCGCCCAGTGGTCATAAAAACAAATCATTAAGAAATCATGAAGATTCTGTTTTTAGAAAAATCAAGGGTTTGTTTGGTTCCAATGACTCTTTCAGAGTAAAATCAACTTTATCCAAATAGATGGAGTCAAGGATTTATCAGTTCTACTACAGTTTTTGTTGTTTCTACTAACCAGTTAATCTTAACTCACTCCATAACCTGCAGACTCAAATACCCTTTGGAACTTCAGGTGTTGATAAAGTTCTTCAAACAGAAAGAATTTTGGTTCACTTTGACTGAAGGCAAGAACGATGGTCTCCTGCCGGCTCCTGATTGGTCCACAAGCAGCAGGTGAGAGATGGCAGAAAGGTGAAAGACAACACCTTCATCCATTATTCAGCAGCCTGACTTGAGCTGAACAGCAATGAGACAAGGTTCTGAGGAGTTCTGGGTCTGAGCTTGAAAGGAGACAAGAAGGTCCGTGTGTTTCTGTAGTTCTTTTGCAAACATTACAAATCGAGAACCAGTTTCACTGGCAATGATCAAATCTGCAGCAAATATCAGTAGGATCATCTACCAGCATCTGGTTTCTTTAGTTCTGTTCAGAACTCAGCTGAAGGTTTGACTTTCTTTCAGAACCGTCATGATCCAAACTGCTTCTTTAAGAGTGTTCTGCTGTTTGATCTACTCTGGTTCCTGTACGATTTGCAGGTCAGAAGCATAAAGTTCTGGTCTGGTCCTGTTGGATTCATGGAAAGAGGCAGTGAGTATTCATGTTTAGGGGTTCCACAGGAGGAGGGGAAAGTCTTTAGCTTAAATTTTCCCTGACCCTTGCCTGACAGGTGTGTCAGGAACCCTGAGTTCTCTGGTCTGCTTTCTGATGAAGATCTCTGTGCTGCTGAAGATGGACTCAGTCCTTTTCTCTGCTTGGTTTTCAGACGTGCATGACGTACATGCGCACGTGCAGGTGTACCAAACAGCCATGAAGCTGCTGTCACTGCAGAGATGCTGCTACAGTCAGTTCCCACACTCACGTCTGGTCACTCAATTGATCTCAGAGTGAGGCCCAAACTCTCTGATGTTGTCTCACAGTGGACAGAGTGCTTGTTCAACATGTGGTGGCTGCACTTGATTCTGTGGGCGGAGCTACACAGCAGCAGAACGTCATGATGAACAGGGAGGAAGTGATGCGCTTTCTGAACAGCATGTTTGACCGTGTGTCACAGGATATTCCTGAAGAAGCTCCAGAGGAGACTTCTGGTCTGATGTTCAGGTTGTTTGACAGGTGGGTTGGAGGACAGAATGCTTGCATTTATGCTGTAAAGCTCTTCTGCATGATGGTCTTTGTGTTCCAGGCTTGGAACGGGTCATGTGTCAGTTCGTTCTCTACACACCGCTCTAGTCGCTTTGTCTGCTGACTTCCTGCTGCCCAAGTACCAAAGTGAGTCTGGAGTTCCGTCAGATTTAGAAACCACAGAGAACTTAATGTTGGATCTTTTTCCAGCGTCTGTGCTGTGAAGGTGAAGTGAAGGTTGATGTGAGTCTCCAGCTCTGGTTTCTCAAACACTACTGAACACCAGCAGGAGGGTTCAGACCAGTGTTTCCCAACCCTGATTCTTGTGGAACCCTGTCCTGCAGGTTCTCCATGTTTCCTTGCTTAAGAACTCCTGATTCATCTTCAGCTCTGTGGAAACCTGATGATGGCAGGGGTATTAGATCAGGGTAGAACTGGAGACCTTCAGGACATGTTCCCTGAGGACTAGAGTCAGAAAACACTAGCTTAGACATAGTGCAGGAAATCTACAAAAGCCTGTGGCAATAAAAGCCTGTAAAAGTTTTGCCCTTCAGAATAAAAGGCTGCAGCCCACAGGTTTGGTGAGAGTTTCAGCGGGTGCTTCAGGGTCCGTCAGCCAGTCTGGACTAAGGTCTCTGCTCCAGGACCTGTACCAGGTAAGTCCCATTCAGACGACACATCCCTGCATGTTTTGTTCTGCGTTCTAGAGTTCTATGTTCCTCAGGTTCCTGCGGCAGTTCAGGAAGGTGAAGTGTGTGGGGGTGTGGAGGCGGCTGTAGAGGCATGCTTTAATGAGGTACCAACACGCAGACAAGAAGGTGACCCATTGCATTGTCATGGTAACCTGCTAAAGGTCTGTGAATGCAGGTGCTGACCCCAACAGCTACTGAAGAGCATGTGCTGACATGGCTGCAGAGCGAGCCCCTCCCGTTGCCATGGTTACCCGCTTTGTTCCGGCTTATGGTCAGTCAGAAGGTTCGTCACCCTGTCCGCTGCCACAGCTGTAAGACTGCCCCCATCACTGGGCTCAGGTGAGTCAAACGCCACGGCACTCTGAGCACCTGTGTGGATCCGTCTCACCTGCGTGTTCAACAGGTATCGATGCGTGAAGTGTGTCAACGTACACGTGTGTCAGAGCTGCTTCTTGACTGAGCGACACAGAGGGAAGCACAAAGCCCAACACCCAGTGCAGGAGTTCTGTACTCTGGTGAGAACCAAAGACGCATGATGATCACTGACGTCCCCTAGAGGTCAAGATGGGAAATGTTCCTCCTGAAAGTATCCTGATGCCGTCTCGCTCAGTGGAATGCTATGATCCCCATTTCTGTTTGGGAATTGCCAGGAGCCATTTGTCTGTCAGTCATTGAAAATTCCCTTCTAACTCTCCTCAGTGTTTCTACTCTTGTGGAGAGTGGTTTCTGTGAGTGTGTGTGTGTGTGTCTGTGTGTTTCTGTGAGTGTGTGTATGTGTGTGTGTGTCTGTGTATGTGTGTGTGCAAGTGTATGTGTGTGTATGTGTGTGTGCATTTGTATGTTTGTGTGTATGTGTGTGTCTGTGTGTGTGCATGTGTATGTTTGTGTGTCTGTGTATGTGTGTGTGTGTGTATATGTGTGCATGTGTGTGTGTGCGTGTGTTTATGTGTGTGTGTCTCTGTGTGTGTGTGTGTATCTGTCTGTGTCTCTGTGTGTTTGCGTGTGTATCTCTGTGTGCGTGTGTTTATGTGTGCGTGTGTTTATGTGTGTGTGTCTCTGTGTGTGTGTATCTGTCTGTGTCTCTGTGTGTTTGCGTGTGTGTCTGTGTGTGTGTGTGTCTCTGTGTGTGTGTATCTGTCTGTGTCTCTGTGTGTTTGCGTGTGTGTCTGTGTGTGTGTGTGTGTCTCTGTGTGTGTGTGTATCTGTCTGTGTCTCTGTGTGTGTGTGTATCTGTCTGTGTCTCTGTGTGTTTGCGTGTGTGTCTGTGTGTCTCTGTGTGTGTGTGTATCTGTCTGTGTCTCTGTGTGTTTGCGTGTGTGTCTCTGTGTGTGTGTGTCTCTGTGTGTGTGTCTCTGTGTGTGTGCGTGTGTGTCTCTGTGTGTGTGTGTATCTGTCTGTGTCTCTGTGTGTTTGCGTGTGTGTCTCTGTGTGTGTGTGTCTCTGTGTGTGTGTGTCTCTGTGTGTGTGTGTGTCTCTGTGTGTGTGTGTGTGTGTCTCTGTGTGTGTGTGTGTCTCTGTGTGTGTGTGTGTGTGTCTCTGTGTGTGTGTGTGTCTCTGTGTGTGTGTGACTGCTTTCACTATCGTCCCTTTATCTTCCATCCTCAGACTCATCGCCTTCTCTGACCATCTCTTCTCCTTCAGAACCGTCTCTTTAGAATCTGTACTCGTCCATTCTTCCCTCCACTCCCTGGTCAAACATGTAGAAGCCGCCTCCATCAGCCTTCTTCTCTTTCCTGATCATGCAGGAGATCCACATTTCTTCTGTCCATCATCTCCATCTTTCTAGTTTTACTCTTTCTTTACTGGCTTTCTTCTTAGCTGAAGAACATGCCCACCTCCTCTCCTTCCTCTGCTCCCTTGTCCAGTAGTCCCGGTTTCATTGGTCAGCCGTACTAATGGCAGTCGTTGTTAACCTGAAGCGGAACTGATCCAGCTCAAAGTTTGAAACTTGACTCAAATGACTGATCAGTTCTGGTTTTACATTTGGAGAACCTCCCTGTCTGCTGGCCTGAGCGCCAAACACCACAGCAGAAAGTGAGGAGACTCTCAGTGGAGGTCTCCTGCAGTGAGGGGTGTGTTCTGTTCAATCTCACCCCCAGACCTGCTTTGCATCTGTGTTCTTCGTCTGCTTCAGCCCACCTGGAGGGAGTCGCTGTTCTCGTTAGTGCACAGTGCTCGTCATGCCTTGTTGCCCAGGCAACGCACTCAAAGAGTGGCTCACAGGAAAGTTCAGATGTGGGTGGAGCCAGAAGAAAAGAAGAACAGGTGGTAAACCTCAGTTCATCAAAGTTCCTCCACACAAACCTTCCTCAGAATCTTCTCACTTTGATCTCCACAGTTCTCCTCCAGACACCTCTCTGCCAACAGCCTCAGCTCTCAGCCCCTCTGAGGATCCTCCTCCACCTTCATCCTCATCTAAAGCTTTACAGACACATGAGTTGCCATGTCAGCAGGTGAGTAAGCTATTTTTCAGGAGTGTGAAGTCCTGTGATGTCACTAAGCAACAGGTGTGTTTCCTATTCCAGCCGCAAGTCCTGCTGACTGAAGTCAGAAACCTGCAGAGAGACAAGTGGTGAGACCGAAGATCAAACGAATAGAGGAGACGTCCATGATGGTCTTCATCACATCCTCAACTTCCTCTACAGGCTGCTGGAGCAGCAGATGAGGGCGTGGCGTCTCACTGTCCAATCAGAGCACAGCCTTTTGGAGGACAGGTGCACCGGCATGGAGGGAACCTTGGAAACACTCAGACATCACAACAACCAGCTCCAGGACAGGCTGACACAGGTGAGACACCGCTGGATCGTATGAATGATGGAAAGAATCAGGGACGTTGGAGATGATTTTACCTGTTCCCGGTTCAGGCTCTGAACAGGATGAAGTCCCAGCAAGACCAAAATGAAAATCTGCTCAGTGTAGAAGAGGAAGAAAGTGAAACATCTGCAGAAGAATATCGAGAAAAAACAGAGGAAGAAGAGGAGCAGCTGGAAAAGAAGGACGAGGAGTGCTGCAGTCACACAACTCAATCTCCCACAATCCACCTGAATATGTCACATGATGCAGACCGGGAGGAGGAGGTGGTAAAGGAGGAGGAGGAGGAGGAGGAGGAGGAGGAGGAGAAGGAGGAGAAGGAGGAGGAGAAGGAGGAGAAGGAGGTGGTAAAGGAGGAGGAGGAGGAGGAGGAGGAGGAGGAGAAGGAGGAGGAGGAGGAGGAGGAGGAGGAGGAGGCCACTGACAACATCAGTCTTCCATCTTCAACAGACGAAGATGAGGGTGGTGAAGGGGTGGGGCAAAACAGTGTGTTGTTTATGGAAGACGAGCATTCTGGGATATGTAGTCTAGATGACCTGTTGCTGCAGGCCGTGGACAGACTGAAGACGGCGATAGAGGCAGACAGGTGGACAGAAAGACAGACAGGTGAGTAAAGAAATTCATGAAGGTTCAAAACTGCATCATGAAAAGATGAATAGAGGTTTTTTAATTCATTGATAGAAATGTTGTCCTTTCTGTTTCAAGTTTCCCCAATAAAACTACACAACTATTGTTGTGTGTTAAAATGACCCCAACCACAGCATAGAACCTGTTAAGTTAGAAAGATCTCAAATCCCTGCAAACGTGTTTACAAAAATGTCCACTGAACAGATGAAATCCTTCTCATGTTTACCTGAAAAAAAGATTCTTCTGCTGAACTTCTTGTTCTTCTGAGTTTCTTTGGATAAAACGATGATCATTAGATGTAAATGTAGAGACAGACAGGTGGGGGCAGACGGATGTGTTGGTGAACACTGTGGACCGGCCGTCTGAACTGTGAGGAAATACCTGTTCAGCCCCTGAACCACAGGACATGCGACGGATACTCAGTCATTCATGTTTCTGCTTTCTGCCCAGGTGAGAAGCAGAGGGCGGAGCTTCTGCAGGCAGGAGCACAGGTGGGAAGCTCCATACATTCTTTGGTGGATGCAGTAAGAAAATGTGAACCATGATGTTTGACTGGGTCAGACGCTCCACCATCCGCCCTCACAGTGTGACTGCACCCAGAACAGCAGCTTTAAAAACATCTGGCAGAAAAGATCTTTACAGCACAGTGAATGTGTTGATGCCCCGCCCACAGTAGCCGGTATTCTTTGTCATCAGTAGCATTTATCAGAAGATTTACAGCTTTGTAACAGAAACAAAGTCTGATCTAAAGCCAGACAGCATCAGGTGAAGAACGGTTCTGGAAGCGGTTCCAGGGTCAATCAGATTGATGTCCAGAGAGCAGAACCTTGAAAGGCCTCCATTGAAGCTGCTCCTTGGTCACTCGGGTGATGTGTTTGAGGTCATCGTCCTGCTGGATAATCCAGACTCCTGTTTGCTCATCTGTTCTTCTCTTTTTGCTACAAATAATTTCAGCTCAAGTGAGGATTTTCTTCTGCAAAGATCTTTTGATCTGTGTGTGATTTCAGTGTGAAGGTAGTTTGTGCTTTAAAAACATTCATTCAAAATGTTTCAAATGTTCATCTTTTCTTTTCTTTTCATTACTTCTTTCTGTAACATTTTCATTTCCTTTTTTTAAGACAATAAAAGACATCTGTCAGAAGCTTGTTTGAACTTTGCTTCTTTTATTTTCTTCGTTTTGTTATTAGGAGGAAATGCTCTTCGGAGTTGAGCTGTGACACATTGTTGAGGATTTGATGAGTTCATGTGAACAACTATGACTCTATACTCTGTTGTCAAAAGTCAGGCTTTGATTTAACACAAGTTCAACTTGGATAAATATTTGACTTAACTAGAACACTTTCACACATTTAATTTGGCTCACATATTACAACATTTTGGTTTGGAATATAAAGTTTGCTGCAAAAACATCTTGTTTTGGGGGGTTTTCAGGAAGACAACACAATAATGAATCAACTTCATGAACACTCATGAATGTGGACACATCCATGCTAAACCGTTTTCTTTCACCTGCTTTTACTGATGAAGTTAAAGAAATGTCCGGACCTTATCAGAGAATGCAAGGCTTTAAAAAACTGGGAACCTGTTTGAAAATCAGAATCATTTGTTTTACTTTTGTTGAACTTTACGATCTATCGGAAAATGTTTGTGTTTTTGCAACGATCCCTTTCTTCCTCTGTTCAGCTTCTTCTGTAGTTTGTCCTTCCATTCCATGTTGATGTTCAGCTTTACGGATACATTTAAAAACAGGCTTTGATTTAAACCGGGATGGACAGACCATCAGGTTATTCTTGGTGATTACTGATGGCGACACAAAAACCCGTATGCAGTTACGGTTAATCCACTTCTTACTTATTTGAGGGCATTATGTCTACGATTAACATCCTCTCACTAAAATGCAGAATCTGTATTGTTTTGTGAGGCTCCGTGTTGGAACCATTGACTGTAGAAGAGAACTGGACAGAGTGAGTGTGACGTCACCCACAGAAAATACCTTAATTACAGCTCCAGCGAAATGAAGCCAACACAGTAGCAATGTTTCCGTGATACGGACGTCGTCACGTTGGAGCCACACAACTGTGATCGGACAGGCTGAGCCTGGATGGACATGTTCTTGTCCGAGAACATCTGAAAAGATGACAGGTCAAAGAGATAAGTGGCACTAAAGGAAACATGTCTTAGATGAAGTCATCTCTTAATGGCTGTGATTGAAGTAACGGACTGCAGGGATCAGTTACACCTGAAAACGTATTCCAAGTATTCAACCAGATGGCAAAAACCCCGTGTATTCCGTTCACATCAATGTCATTGAGCTGGTGTGTCTTCCCATGTCATTATCAACGTCTTTGTCTTTCTAAATCCGTCACCGTCTGTAGTCACTGATTCTCTCTTCAGTGCTACACACAAACGCCTGGAATTTGTTTTATGCAGTTTGATAAAACTGTAGTATTACTACAACTGTATTACTATACTCATACCTTTGGAGACACTTCCTTCCACTTTTCTCTTGTGACTGACTGAACCACTAAAGTCACATGAATTAAAGTTGTTTCTGAACTCTTTGGTCTGAATCTTTCTGATCTGGTCATCATTGAACATTAGCGTTCTCCGCTGACCTTGGTTTAGAAAAAGTCTAATAAGCGGAAAGTTTCATAGAAAACATTTTTATTGGCATCATTTCTGAAAAACTTGAATTTTGAAATTCTCTTTCTAACTGGTGTTAGAGCAGAAATCTGCGGAACACGAGGAACCAGAACTAGCATGGTGTCCATCTACCTCCCCCTCCTCTTGTAGGCCCGTCCCCTTTGACCCTTTCCACGATGGGAGCCAAAGGGGGCGTGGCTTATGGTTGTAGGATGTCTTCTGCCAGGACAAGCTGGCCTTAGGCCCTCCCTCCTGGACTGCAGGGGCAAGGCCTGTAGCCTAAACCTGCTCTTAGAGGGTGGGGGGCTAGTCCTCTGCTCTCTGTCTTTGTACCGCTCCGCCCTGCTAGCTAAAGGTGGGCCAAGCGCTGGGGCCATGCTCCGCCTCCTCCTGACAATAACAGTCTGAGCGCACTCTCTACTGAGCGTGCTCTGTAAGAACGAATCCTCCGTGGTCAGCTGTCCTGGCGGCCTGTCGGAGTTCAGGTCTGGACTAAGACTTCGGAACAGCTGACGAACGCAGGGATGTGCAGGAGCAGAGGAGGCGGAGCCTTTGTTTGACAGGAAGCTTTTGGGGAATTTCCTCAAGATGCGATTGGTTCTTGGCTCGTACACTTGGACAGGAAGTCGTTTGTATTTTAAGGTTTGCCCGGCTGGAGAATGCCGTCTCCTCCTGTGGCGCCTGGGCGTGGCTCCCCATGCTGAGGCTGGAGTGGAGTCCAGCGGGGAGCACAGCAGGTAGACCAGTGAAGTGTGCAGTTGAACCGGTGTAACAACGTTTGAGTAACATAGCGGGAGACGACGCCACTTCTGGGTGTTGGGGGTTCTCTCGGCTCCATTGTCTGTGATTGCGGTTGTGGGCGGGACTTTTGGAGCAGGATGTACTGCAGGGATTATTAATGGCGTGGTCTGCGTACTGTGGCTGACTTTCACCACCTGACACCTAGAAGCCGGTCTGAAGATCCGCCTCTTCTTGACACGTGTGATGTCATCGCTGTCATGTTCCAGCAAAGGAAGCACCTCCGTAGGCTTTACCCCCCCATTCTCACCTGGCTTCTTGGTGCTCTGGCTCCTCCTACCATACCTGTAGGGCATGAACACAGCTGGATGATAGGCTCTACTTGGACAGGAACAGAATGTGAAGTTGTGTCATGGTAAACAGCTGTGAACACAACGGTGAAGGAGCTGCTAACCTGGCCAGAGACTCGGTGTCGAAATAACAGATGAATCTCCCCTGCCTGAACTGCTGGACCAGCTCGTTGACCTTCTCCTCATCGTCCTTTTCAATCTGTACCCAGGATTTCCCTCTGAAGGACTCTGGGATGTTTTCTGGAGCCGGCAGGACTTCTTCAATGGGCAGAGTCCAGAAGCCCTCGTCTGGTTTGGGTCTGCCCTCCAAGCTCAACAGTGCAGAGTCTAGCTGCTGAGAGTACAGGTGGTCCTCCAGCTCCACCTGTACATCCATAAGGTGGCTGAAATCCTGCTCCTCCGTCTGCCGCCCCGGCCCTGCTGATGTAGCCGCCCCGCCCTGTAGAAAAACATCTGGATTCAGAAACAGAGATTCATCCCAGCAGCTGGACAGACGTGGACAGACGTGGACAGACGTGGACAGACGTGGACAGACGTGGACAGACCTGCATTCCTAAGTCCCACTCTTCACTGCGTGTTGTTGTGGACGAGGGGAGACTCAGGTGGACGCTCTCTGGCTCTTCCTGCTGGTAATCAGAGCAGCTGATGCCATAGCAGCACATCCGAATGACCTGCAGACCAGAGAACACAGACGGTGAGGTGAAGCCAGCTTACCTGTGGGCGTGACGGTGGGTGGGACCACACCTCTTCAATTGTTTGCTGCAGCGGGTCAGAGCTGTCAGAGGAGAAGGCCTCCTTGTGCGTCTCCTTCCTTTTCCTCTGCCAGCTCAACCAGGGCCTGGACTCTGTGACGGGGGGCAGCCTCTCTTTTGGATCCACGCCAGCACTCATATCTGTGTTGAGCTGCAGGTTCAGGGAGGGCGGAGAAGGGGGGCACCTTTTGGGTCCTGGTGACGTAGAGGAGTCACTGGTTTTCCTCCTGCTGGTCTTCCTGTGTGCTTTCCTGTGCACCGACAGTGGAGCTGAAGGCTGAGCCGCAGACTCAGGGGGCGGGGCTCTTCTGTGTGATTGGCCGTGCCGATCAGTCACCGTTGCTTCCTGTTCTGTGTCTGGCAACGAAAGCCTCTCTTCAACCTTTCCTGATTGGCTGTGATGGCCCCACTCTTTCTGATTGGCTGACTGACAGGATGCATCATGGGAGCTGTGATTCCCAAAAGAACCTTCATCAGCAGGAAAACAAACCTCCTCAGCCTCCACTTTTGGCAGTGGGGGGCAGAAACCAGGGGAAGGTCGGTGTGAGATGGCCTGGTGGAGACAGATGTGTAAAAACCAAACAACCATGACAGGAATCCGCAACATGCCTGCGACCCTGTGACCTCTGACCCCAGAGTCATGAAACAAACAGACCCAGGATCTCTGAAGGGGGTGTGGCCTTAAGTACCTGCAGAGCTGTTTAGCGTACCTGGGGTCACTGTAGTGGTGAGGGTGGTACTGCTGCACGTCCTGAAGGAAGCGCTCCAACAGGGTCAGTGTGCTGCGTGTGCGGCTTGAAAGGCTGCTGGACTCACTGGAGGATGTTTGGACTGAATCCAGGTGTCTGAGACTGGACAGGTGCTGTGACAGAAGTATGGCTGTCAGCAATTAGTCCACATCATCATCTGATCGACCATAAAAAAATCCTCCAAGCTAATTTGGGATTGTTGATGCGTGTTTTTTAACATTGTTCTAATAACCACAAACACACAAAGTCCTTGGATCCCAAAGCAGCACAGCAAGTTTTGGAGGCAGTATAGCCGTACCGCAACCATAGAAGAAGAAGATAGATTCAAACGTATGTTTCACAGCAGAACAACAGCCACGCACGAGCAGCTAAGGAAGGTAGTTCATCAAGGTAGTTTGTATTCACATCTTATTATTAGAGAATGAGAGTCATGTTTTTTTATCTTTGTGCTATTATTAGGCTGTAACGAGTATCTGAGTACTCTGACACTCACGGTCAGCTCTCAAAAAGTCGAGTATGAATAATAGCGATGTCCAAGATCGCCAATTCTCCTAAATATGTAGTAGAATGTAGTACTACTGTAGTTTACTACTGAATGTAGAACTACTGTAGTTTACTACTGAATGTAGTACTACTGTAGTTTACTACTGAATGCAGAACTACTGTAGTTTACTACTGAATGTAGTACTACTGTAGTTTACTACTGAATGTAATACTACTGTAGTTTACTACTGAATGTAATACTACTGTAGTTTACTACTGAATGTAGTTTACTACTGAATGTAGTTTACTACTGTAATATAATACTGTAGTTTACTACTGAATGTAGTTTACTCCTGAATGTAGTTTACTACTGAATGTAGTTTACTACTGTAATATAATACTGTAGTTTACTACTGTAATTTAATACTGTAGTTTACTACTGAATGTAGTTTACTCCTGAATGTAGTTTACTATTGAATGTAGTATAACTGTAGTTTACTACTGAATTTAGTTTACTACTGTAATTTAATACTGTAGTTTACTACTGAATGTAGTTTACTCCTGAATGTAGTTTACTACTGAATGCAGAACTACTGTAGTTTACTACTGAATGTAGTACTACTGTAATTTACTACTGAATGTAATACTACTGTAGTTTACTACTGAATGTAGTTTACTACTGTAATATAATACTGTAGTTTACTACTGTAATTTAATACTGTAGTTTACTACTGAATGTAGTTTACTCCTGAATGTAGTTTACTACTGAATGTAGTTTACTACTGTAATATAATACTGTAGTTTACTACTGTAATTTAATACTGTAGTTTACTACTGAATGTAGTTTACTCCTGAATGTAGTTTACTATTGAATGTAGTATAACTGTAGTTTACTACTGAATTTAGTTTACTACTGTAATTTAATACTGTAGTTTACTACTGAATGTAGTTTACTCCTGAATGTAGTTTACTACTGAATGTAGTTTACTACTGTAATATAATACTGTAGTTTACTACTGTAATTTAATACTGTAGTTTACTACTGAATGTAGTTTACTCCTGAATGTAGTTTACTATTGAATGTAGTATAACTGTAGTTTACTACTGAATTTAGTTTACTACTGTAATTTAATACTGTAGTTTACTACTGTAATTTAATACTGAATGTAGTTTACTACTGAACGTAGTTTACTACTGAACGTAGTTTACTACTGTAATTTAATACTGAATGTAGTATTACTGTAGTTTACTACTGAATGTAGTTTACTATTGAATGTAGTAAAATACTATTCAGGAAAAATGTCGTTTTTGCAAAAGAAAAACAAAAAACAAATGCAGAATTTTGGTGGGTTTTCAGCTTATAAACTAAAAATAAGCCGAGTGCACAGCGCTACTGTCACCGGAAGTAAATAAATCTTCAAAATAAAGTGTTTCGATTTAACATTTACATTTGTTATTGAAATCTAACTTTACATTAACCATTTACAGTTTACATATATATTTACATTCATATTTAATATTTATCATTGATATTTAGATTTAAAATTAGCATCTTAAAGTACATATCCTCAGGTCACAGAGAGTGCTTTTATTTGTGATAAATACAAACAAAATGTGATATAAATGCAGCATGTATGGAAAGACAAGTTTCAATGTGGTCAAGTTGTCCAATAATTTTCATGAGGTGAATTTTTACATCCAGATAAGTCTTCCACAGTTGACATAATTGACATAATTCCAGCGGATTCTGATGTGGAAAAGCATCCTCGCGCTGACATGCAGCGCTGCACAGTCAAGTGTTTACATACTGAATCCGCTGATTCTGCCGTGGAGAAAAGCGGCTTTTCATAACGGCATTCCTCTGATATGCAAAGCTTTAGAAAGCTTGCAGAACTGTGGGGAGAACTCTCCATAGAGATTACTACACACACATAAACGCTCAAGGACCAGGGTTAGGAAATCCGGATTATTTTCAAACTCAAGTGTTTTTCTACCTGATCCAGATTGCTGTACAGGACTTTACAGCAACCACAGTACCCTCGTCTATCCACTGTGTTCCTGGATGGACCTGGCTGAGGCTCCTCCCACACCCTGTCAGACAGAGAACACAAGTCAGCTGATCATTTTGTTGAGAGGGAGCGAGTCTTTAGGGTGAGTTATAGCATCTGGACTTGGAGGTTTCTCTATCAGAGTTGCAGAACTCTTGGTTTCATTTCACCACTGCTCTTATTGGCTTCTCTTCTCACCTGTGAGTTACCGGCATGTGGAGTAATGAAAACCCCAACAGAGGGGCCATCTCACCTGTTTCCAACGCCCGTTGTCCTGGGATGATCTGACAGTAACACAGCACAGTTAGAGGAGTCATATGAGGCTGAGGGGATGTTAGCGCTTGTGTCTGCATCATTACCATTATCAGAGGAGTTGCTCATCCTGAGGGTCGCTCTGAAACACACAAATGATGCTTCAGGAATCCAGGTATGTAACCTGGTTCAATGCAGGCCATGTACTGATCTTCTGTCCTGTGTGCTGCTCATTGACTGTATACAGAGGACTGGACTGGGTGACTCCTCCCAGGCGTTCCAAGAAGGTCAAAATTCCACAGACTTCTATTGAGAAATAGACAACTATTACTCAGTCATTCTGTTGGTCAGAAGAGGCATTCTTGCTCTGATACCTTCTTCTTATCATCTTCTTTCTATTTCTATTCTATTTTTTTATTATCATTATAAAATAACCAATCAGATGCCTCAATAAAACTCTGTGGCGCCCGCTGGCGCCTCTCCCGACCCCGTAGCAGTGGAAGGGGCGTGGACTTCCAACATGCTCACTCATCAATCAATCAATCAATCTTTATTTATATAGCACTTTTCATATAAAACATAACACAAAGTGCTTTACACAAAATAAAAATAAATAAAACAAAATAATGATACTTAATAAGCAAATAAAAACAAACAATAATATAAAAATAAGCCTAAATTAACATAAAGTCCCCTCCCTCAGATCTGTACACAACCCCCACCCCTTTCAGTCCTCCTACCCCCTAACTGATGGAGATTGGCAATGAGAAACAGGCTGAGCATGACAGTTTGTTTTTAGAAACGCAAATAGTTGGGACCTCTCTCTCTGTGAGTAGCGGCACAGCCAACCAAATGCAGCGACACAAGCAGGGACCCGCCTCACCACAGCTAGGAAGCAATGCAGTTCCCCATCCAGAGCCGCCGCAGCTGAACGGCAGCCGACCCATAGAGAGAGAGAACCCAACTGAGGAAGCACCAGAAACAAAATAAAATAAAATTAAAAACTAAACATTGCTAAAAGCTAAAAAACCAACAATAAAACATTATAATGAGGAATTTAAAATAAATTCATAGTTTATTGTACATTGATAAAACATTATAAAATAGATAATAGATAAATAGGTAAAAGATACAAAGTAAAAATTATATGAAAGCCAGGTTAAAAAGGTGGGTCTTGAGCCTTTTCTTAAAAACATCTATGCTCTCTGCAGCTCTTAGATCCTCTGGCAGACCGTTCCACAAACGAGGGCCATAATACTGAAAGGATGCCTCTCCATAAGTTTTGGTTTTTACTGCTGGAATGGTTAGAAGACGAGTGCCAGAGGATCTCAGGGTCCGCGAGGGTTCATATTTAACTAAAAGGTCAGACAGATAAGAAGGCGCAAGACCGTTGAGACATTTAAAAACCATTAAAAGTATCTTAAAATCAATCCTGATCATGATTGGTGACTGTAGTTCCTCTAAAACTGTGACTCAGATCAGTCCTAACTGTGAGATTTTCTGAACTCTTTCATAACCTGACATGGAGACGTGCACAGATGCTTTTATCCAGCTCTTCAAGAGAAATAAACCTGATCTCTCATCATCCGTGTCCTCCATGATGACGTCAAGAATATTTTTTACAGGAGTTCCTCCCACACTTGGCAGGAGATTCAGGTTAACAGTCAAGAAGCAACTTTGACAAAACGGTGTACATGACTTTCACACGAATTACGATTGTGATCCGTTGCACTCCTACTAACATGCTAAGAGATCTCAGATAAGAGATGACAGGTCCTCTGCACACACTCATGTCCACTCACTTGAAAGCGGAGCTGTCAGTGATGGGCGTGTCCAATCTGAGTCTGCCATGCTGTTTCCAACAGTAACCAGGTGAGGGCGTCCATGAGCCTGAGAACACAGACATGCAGTTGGTAAAGATTTTAACAGGAGCCAATAAACGAGCACGCATAACTCCATTACTCTTCTCTTTACAACAGCTCCCAGTTCAAATTTAAATTTTACTTGTAGTTTTCAGAGCCTTGCATGGACAAACTCCCAAGTACATTGATGACCTTTTAACCTCCTACTCTGAGGTCCTCAAACCAGAATCAATAACAAATTCCAAAAACCTGCCACAAAACCAGAGCAGACCTCGCCTTTCAAGCTGTTGCTCCTCGTCTTTGGAACGACCTTCCTTTGTCAGTTCGACAGATCGACTCTGTTGCAGGTTTTAAAAGTCAGCTCAAGACATTTTTATTCAGAAAAGCTTTTAGTTCATCTATTTTTATCTTTTAGTGAGTTTTATCTTGCTTTTACTGTCTTTTTTTTTGTTTGAAAGCAACTGGGTTTTACTGGCTGTAATTTTATTTGTCGTTACTTTTGTGAAGCACTTCGTGATTTTTATCTGGGAAAGGTGCTATAGAAATAAATATTTACTAATTTAAACGTCTGACATCAAATGTTCTAGTTTAAGCTGAAAAGTGTCAACATGTCTGCTGTTGTGCTTAAAACAGCTTAGTGCTGATATGCAATACTTTATGGTCAGTAGTGTCACATAACGGTGCAAAGCCAATACGAAAAGACAATTTCCTCTACGTCAGACTCAGCTGATTTACACGAATTGCATAAAATGGTCAAAGAGTTAATAAAAGAGAAAATAAACCATAAGCTCATGGATCTGAGGGGATCCGCGGTCCAGCATAGTGAGGATAGCTCACAGCTAGCGGAACCAGGCAGCTGCCTTGCTAGCCCTGCCCCCCTTGTGTGGCAGGGGGAAGCTCCATGTGCTGTGACGGGCTGGAGACCTGTCCAGGGTGTATCCCACCTTCACCCAACAGTAACCAGACAGTCTCTGGCAACCCCGCGGCCCAGCGGGTTAGAAAAATGGATGGAAGTTCAGGAAGAAAATCTTCACACTGCGCTGCCATATTGAATTCATTTTTCTAGCCTTTGATCCAGTCACTGAAAATGTCATGTGCTCAAATCTGAGTTTCTGATTAACCCGCCACGCCGCCCAAATCGTGCCGCTTCAGATTGCGTCTTCACATTGACTTAACATTAAAACCTCTGCGTCGCGTCCGGTGTGAATGCACCATATAGACCATGTAGGCATGAGGGGGCCCAAGCCAAGGTCTTGGGTTTATTTAGCAAAAAAGATGGAAATGTCTATAGTGAACAAGAGGCAGGAACAAAGGGTGACCTATAAGAGTGGAGGTAGACTACATCTTGTGTAAACAGTGTAATCTGAAGGAGATCAGTGACTGCAAAGTAGTCGGTAGTTGGTGAGAGGGTTTCCAGACAGCATAGGATGGTGTTGTGTAGGATGACTCTGGTGATGAAGAAGATGAAGAAAAAAAGGACAAAGGCAGAGAAGAGGACAAACTGGTGGAAGCTGAAAAAGGAAGAATGTTGCAGGACTTTTAAGAAACAGTTGAAACAGGCTGTGGTTGATGAGGAGATACTCCCAGATGATTGGATAGCTACAGCTCATGTGATCAGGGAGACAGGAAGGAGTGTACTTTATGTGTCATCAGGAAATAAAGTTGATAAGGAGACTTGGAGGTGGAATGAGGTGGTGCAGGAGTGTTTAGAGACTAGCTAAGAAGAAGTAGGACACTGAGAGGACTGATGAAACGAGACAAGAGTACAGAGAGATGCAGTGTTTACAAAGATAAATGCTATTCTGTTACGGTCGTGTCCAGATTACGCGCTTCTCTCTTCAGAATCTGTTGGTTCTTCTCTGTGTGCTCAGACCTGCTCTTAAGCTCCATCATTCTCAGATCTTCTCTAACATTTTGAGTTAATTGTTGCAGACTACACAGCACCTGTCAGGACAAATCCACTTCTACGGGGTATTCTGATCCTACTGACTTTTTAAATTCTCTTTTTTAGTTTGTTGTTTCTGCTGCAACAGTCGGCTGCCCGTTAGCATACTTTAGCTCCAAGTTAGCTTAGCCGTTTTGGTTTCTTTATCCTCTGATTATCAACTCATTCCAGCAGACATGTTTTATTTTACACTGAATGAGTGGAGTCGTACGTCTTCTACGTCTTTCTAGACTGTTTTCCACTTCTGGTTCTAAAACGTCCCTCTGCTGCATTGTTCACACGATCGCCTGTTGGAGCCTGAAAACCAGAAGATGCAGCTGGAGATCAATGTTTTTGATCTGTTTTATCCAATTTTCTACTGAGCTATGACTATTTAGATCATTTTCTCTTTATTGGATCAATACATTTCCTAAAAGTTCTATTTTATGTTATTTTATTTTAATAAATAAACTTTATCACACATGCGCAGTTGGAAGACTCGATGCTCCGGGACTCAGTGTTTATACCTGTGACCCCGTGATGTATTTTTGACAGCGATTTAACAGGAGAAATTCATATTCCAGACAAAGAAAAGTCGTATTCAAAACAAACGTGAAACGTAAAACTAAAGGTTGTCTTCATATTTTTTCTGCAAAGTTGTGCACAAAACATAAATGTGTGCACAACTTTTTCTTTATGAACATGTTTCTTTTTGACAGCTATCTTACCTCATACATTCCCTCCATCATTTCACAGAACTAACCAGAACCCGTGACAGTACAATGGAGAACCTCTGGTTCAGACGTCGGGCTAATGATGCTTCAACAATCGCTGAAGCTGAAACATTTGAAGTGTCTTTGTTCTCCTGAGCTCACATCAAACATCTTCCGGTAGAACTTCATCTTCTGGATCCGGTTCCAGTCTGATTGTTTAGAGATCCAATCAATATCTCTGAAAGAGTTTGGAGTATTTTGATCAACCAAGATTGTTGCTCCAACTTTGCTCAGGGCTCTGGATCTGATCTCAGAGCGTTAGAACTGGAATGATCCAACAGAACGAACATCCAGGATTTAGAGAACCTCTTGGTGGAAGAGTCAACTTTCTCTGGTCAAACTACAACCGAAGAACCTGATCACTGTCCACTCGTCCATTAACTGGACAGGTGTGACCCCTTGCGGGTCTGTCACGGCAACCTTCTGTTGTGACGTCACTACAGATGCGAGTCGCTCGCAGGATAATTAACAGGTGAGATTGTCCGTCCAAATGATTTGGACTCTTAACACAGGCTCCGCCCTCACCTGGACTACGTTCTGAGCCGCTTAACCCCCCACACAAACCCGCACGGCTGTTCGAACCCCGGCCTCCCGCCTTAGTCACGTTGCGTTTAGCCGGAAGCCTTTGATCGCTGGGTTCTGATTGAACACACCTGTCCGCGAGGAGCGACGTTCTGTCGGACAGGTACAGCGGCTGTGTACCTGTAGCGCGGGTTTCTCGTCCTGTTCGGTCTGTGCCCGCGCTCTTCTGTTTAGTTCCGGTCCTCTTCTTCTGCACCACGAGCTGTTAGAGCTGGTGGAGCCGCAGTGCCGCCTGCAGGCCGCCAAGGGAATAGCAGGCCTTTTCATGCGCAGAGGTCTGCTTTTATCCAGAGTTCAGTAAAAGCACAAAAGACGAAAAAAGTTGACAGTTTGATCATTTTATTAACATCTTAGATCTTGTTGAATGCTGCAACATCCATGGACTGCACGTAGTCCTCGAAGGCGGTGATCTTCTCTTCCAGGATGTCTGTGCCCACCTGAAAGCAAGAACACTTTGAGAACCTGAGGAAGAGGAACCCAGCAGGAACAGGAGGGAGCTGACCTTATCGTCTTCCACCACACAGCTGATCTGCAGCTTCTTGATGCCGTAACCCACCGGGACGAGTTTGGCTGCAGGACCAGAAACAAAAACGCTCTTAATGTTCCTGACTGATGAAGCGGTTGAAGTTTGAGTAAAGGGTTCCGCAGCTTTCAGAGTTTTGAGTGTACATCAGACGTCAGGCGAAAGATGGTGAGTAAAATCATCATCTCTGCAGATCCATAACTCTGATCAATGATCAATCCACTGCTTACACTGTCCCCACACCAGCCCGTCCATCTGGATGCTGCGAACGCACTCCTCCAGCTTTGCCATGTCCGTCTCATCGTCCCACGGCTTCACGTCCAATAGGATGGAGGATTTGGCAATGAGGGCGGGTTCTAACAGAAAAGGAGGCTTCAGTCATGCAAACAGAACTACCTCTGACTAGAAGCAACAACATATCAGGTGAAAACAGGGGTTAATCAGGCGCTGGACTGGTGACTGGATCATCATCATCAGAACCGGCGCAGACTGAGCGTGTGCAGGACTTACTCTTGGCTTTTTTAGCAGCGTACTCTGCCAGACGTTGTTCCTTTAGCTTAGCTGCCTCCGGATCCTCCTGCCAGAGCAAAGTCAGACTGAGACTTGAAGTGATAAAGATCTTGTTAAGACACACCGCAGCCTCACCTCTTCATCAGAGCCAAAAAGGTCGATATCATCATCATCTTCGTCCTTGCTGGCAGCCGGAGAACCGGAGGTGGTGTCTGCTACGCCTACGGGGCCGTACTGACCCAGAGGTTTTTTCACACCTGGAAGACTAAAGACCAGAATGTCAGGTTTAATGTCTGGACCCACACCTGTACAAACCTCCGTGTCCTCCTCACCTGTTCTTCTGGGCATGGTAGGACTTGATGTGGTTGTACCACCTAAGGGCGTGGCACAGGTCAGCGGAGGGTGGAGTAGAGATGGCCTCGAACACGGCTACGTCCGCTTGAGAGGGGACATACCTGGAGACAGACTGTTGGTTACTGATGATCGCAGCATCAGGACCAGAAACACACCTGATCCTCTCACAGGTGAAGCTGCAGGTTTTTCCAGCCCAGCTAAAGAACACCGTCTCTATGGCGACCACCATGTTCCCTCTGTGGAGTCAGGGCGGTACCTGGACTACTGACAAAAGAACCTCCAATTAAGCCCAGTTTGGGGTTGGTCCAGGTCCAGGTGAGCTCTCCGTGGGCTACAGCGGACTTCCTCCTCTACTTCCGCTCAGACATGGGTTTACGTCAAAGGGAGTTTCTTACCCAAACCAACATGGGTCCAAAAGGTTCTGATCAGAAGAACAGAGAGCACCGGCTGCAGACCAAGGAGGCAACAAAGTCCAGGTTCTGAAGACAACGGAACCAGCGACAGACTTAGAGGATGATGAGGAAGTAACGAGGGTCTCTGACCGGGTAGACAGTCAGACTAACCACAATGCACCGCGCTCGACACGTATAGAAATACCGCCATGTGACCTGCTGCACGAACCTGCAAGAATCCTTCAGAAAGCAGGCGGAACCAAGAAGTTTGACCGGTACTTCTCTGCCGGTTAGAGCACCGAGCCGTTCCCGGGCCGCGCCGCGTGCTCCCCGGCGTTCTGCGCGGGAACGAAGCAGTCAAACGCTAAGCTAGCTACGATCATCGTTAGCCTGATCCAACATGGCGGCTCTGCGCTCACCCCTCGATGAAGCTGCGGTCCGTCAGGAAGTCATTCAGAACTTTGAGTCCAGAAGAAGACTTCAGGTCACCAAACCCCATGATGAAGACGAGCTGGTTCCACCACGACCGAGAGGCGAAAGAGGAGGGAGAAGGGACAGGAAACCGGTTTATACCGGAGCTTTAACTCCTCCTCAAAGGATCCTCCTCCTTCCAGGACTGAGGAGGAGGAGGAGGAGGAGGAGTCCAAGCTCTGCTGGAGTCTTTTCAGAACTCTGCAACAACAGGTTCAGTCCGAACCGCCCATTCTCACGGCGTCCCCAGTGGTCTTTTTATCACGATGACCCGGTTTTTAGCCAGAATCAGAAACCGGGGTCGTTTGTAGGACATAGTTCCTGCAGAGCAGCAGGAGAAAGTTGAGTTGTGGGCGGGACTGTTGGTGAGGTGGAAACCTGCCTGCTGAGAGCTCTCAGTTTACATGCTTACTGCCCCGCACACCCCAAACCCAACATGTTCCTGTAGGATTTTCCAGACGATGACGGACACATATAGAGACTGTATGATGAAAGCTCCATGTCTGAGGATTCCTTTATTCAAACACATCAGGAGCAAACCAAAGAATGGACAGCTCTGATATTACTCACCATTTTTGTTGCACCAATAATGTTTGGTTGGATTTGTTTGGGGCTGCAGGAGAGAATGTAAATGAAGAGATGATGGGCAGTGTGAGCAGGCTTACACTGTGCCAACAGTTAGACCCACAACTCAGAGGTGAATTTCTAAAGACCTGCAGAAACCGTGCCCTGAAAACAGTCATTATTATGAAGACCTCTGGTAATTACACACTGATTGGAGGAGGACTTCAGGAACCCCAACATGTTGGATAACTGGTGGGAAAGGATTTCCTCTTGTGTTCCTTCAGACGAACAGGTTTGAGTTTTTAACAAAAGAACAATAAAAGCAGTCAGACCTGCTTTGAATGTCATGTGACCTGGCCTCGCCTTATCCTCTGCTCCCATTGGCCACTGGCACAAATGACCCTGAACACACCTGGGAGATGCCAGGTGAGTTTGATTGAGTCGTCATCATACTTTGATTTGAACCCATTTTGAAGGACGAGCGGACATGGGTCAGGCGGGATCTTCTTCCTGCCCTCAGGTGAGTCTGTTCTAAAGCTTCTTCACAGCACAGGTGAAGTGAAATGCGGGTTGAGAAAGGCGTGGCTTATTCAGTGTTTTCCTGTCACAGACGGTGAACACAGTCATGTTGGGTCTTTAGTAGTTCAGTCCTGTGTGGGTGTGGGTGTGTGCGTGTGTGTGCGGGTGTGTGCGTGTGTGCGGGTGTTTTCTCTTCTGAAAACCTTCTCGGTTTGTCCTGATGTCTCCAGGAAGCGTAACAAGAACCTTCTTAGTTATGGTCGGTAAACACGGCAGGAGAGCAGCTTCTTCTGGAAGTTTTCATCTGTAGGTCAGGAGATGTTCTCTGATACCTGCTGAGAAAGAACAGATGGACATTCTAGGTGTGGTTCTTCACTGATGTTTGCGGCTGACGAGGTGCTGACTCCTCGAGTCAGTTTTACAAACACTCTTCTTTCAGTATACACAACTGGTTCTTAATGGACCAAGGAAGAACAGAAACCGTGTTGATGCTACACGCACACATACACGCACACATACACACGCATGCACACACACAAACACACACACATACACACGCACACAAGAACACGCATGCACACACGCGCACACACACAAACACACACACACACACATGCACAAGGACACACACGCGCACACACACATGCACATACACACGCACACAAGAACACGCATGCACACACGCGCACACACACAAACACACACACACATGCACAAGGACACACACGCACGCACACGCACACAAGAACACGCATGCACACACACGCACACACACATGCACACACACATGCGCACACACACACAAGAACGCAAACACATGCGCACACAGACACATGCGCACACAGACACATGTGCACACACACAAACGAACACACGCACACACACGTGCACACACACAAACATACACACATGCACAAGCACACACACGCATGCACGCACACACAAGCATGCACGCATGCACACGCGCACAAACACGCACTCACGCCCACACGCACACACAAACACACATGCAAACACACACACAGGCACACGCACGCACACACACAAACACGCATGCACACACACACACACACAAACGCACAAACACAAACGCGCACACACACAAGCGCTCACGCACGCACACACACAGGGACACGCACACAGGCACACACGCACGCACAAACACACGCAAACACACACTTACGCACACACAAACACACATGCACACACAAACACACACACACACATGCACAAGCACACACACATAACACACACGCACACACACAGGTACACACACACAAGCACACGCACGCAAACACACGCACACAAGCGCGCACGCGCACACAAACACACATGCAAACACACACACAGGCACACACACGCACGCACACACACAGGCACACACACAAACACGCATGCACAAACACACACACACAAACGCACAAACGCGCACACACACAAGCGCTCACGCAAGCACACACACAGGGACACGCACACAGGCACAAACACGCACGCGCAAACACACACTTACGCACACACATGCACAAGCACACACACACAAGCGCTCACGCACACAAACGCACGCACACACACAAGTGCTCACGCACACACACACACGCACACACACACTGTTCTTACATGTAAATGAAGTCCACATGCTCCTGACTACCAGCAGTGCAAATGTGTCTTCTGTAGAGGACATTTTTAAACCTGAACATCTCCCAGCCACTGCATCCTACTGAATGAACTTTCCGTTTCAGAAGACACTGGGAACTTTGCATTGATATCAAGTGTTAAGGGGCGGGGCTCTGGGAATTGTGTGTTTTTCTTCTTGGATTTAAAACCATTTGAGTGGACATTTTTTCTCTGGTAGTCAGGATAAGCATCTTCTTCTGGACCAAAAGCTCTGTTATTTTAGCAGTAAAGATCTCTTCCTTATTTTAGTTTTGAAGCATTTAGAATTTTAAGGCAGTGCCCGGGATCTGCTTGGTTCAGGACATTCTTTCAGAACCAGAACTCAATCTTGAACTGTGTCTGGGTTTCTAAAGAGTCCAGTGAATTTTTCATCTCCAGTGGATCTGCTTGCAGGTGATTCTCATGGGTTTGGACTCTTCGGGGAAGTCTACTCTGCTGGGCAGACTGCTAACAGGAAAGGTGAGTCTACTGCAGTTTAAATGGCACGAGGCTCCAGCTTAGGCTGAGTGTGGGTGATCTTCAGGTGGTGAAGACGTCTCCAACCATTGGCTTCAATGTTGGAACGTTGAACCTGGACAAGAAGACGTCTCTGACGCTGTGGGATGTTGGTGGGCAGAAGAGCATGAGGCCAAACTGGAGGTAAGAGAGCAAACACTTCCTGTCATAAACCCAACACCACCCTTATCCAATGTGACGCCCGTGGGACAATGGGTTTAAATGAAACTGAAAATGGAAAGAAAGTGCTTTATTTGCACAGACTCTACTTGGACAACTGCAAAGCCCTGGTCTTTGTTGTGGACAGCAGCCAACCAGCTCGCATGGATGAAGCTAAGAAGGCCCTGAAGTTGGTCCTGAGTGACAAGAAACTGGAAGGTGTTCCTCTGATGGTCCTGGCCAACAAGAAGGATCTTCCTAACAGCATGAAAATCCGAGAGGTAGGAACCTTCAGTTTGACCCAGGATCTACAGTTCTCTCTGAGAACATCAGAGATGGATCGATTCCATGTTCTCTAAAGAAAAAAACGAAAGAACTTGGTGCTCCAGTCTGAGGTTTCTATAACCGACAGAGAACCGAACCGAACATGAAGATGTTCTCCCAGTCTTCCCACTGACGGAGAGCTCTGCCGCTGACGTTGGAGCTTTGTTTCTTGAGCTGCTGGGTCCTGCTTGCTTATCCCAGCTGACGTGGTTCTGTCCGTGTGGTTGTCAGGTGTCTACTCTGCTGGACCTGGAGAGCTACAAGGACCGGCAGTGGGAGATCCAGGCCTGCAGTGCCATGCAGGGCCTGGGCCTGCAGCAGGCCTTCCTCTCTGTCCACAAAATGATCAAGAAGAGCTGAGATGACAACAGTTTGACACTTTTCTAGTTTATTTTTCTGAATGGTTTGATGTCTTCACATGTACTGACAGATTTTACCATCTGGTTCCTTCAGATGCTTCTCTCTTTTGTTATCTTTGAACTTTGAGACGTCAGTCTGGGAATTCAAAAATTAAAGCTTTTCCAGATAAAGACTGGATGACATCATTTAGACAAACATCTACATCTTCTTTCTGATGGCATCAGAGCTGTCATCTCTGAGCACAAGACTCTTGAGACAGAACCAGGACTGGAGCAGCAGCAGGACAGGGACCAACACCCACAGTCCGTTAAAGAAGACCAGGTAGACCCACAGGTAGAGCCAGCAGGATGTGTTAAGATGAGGACTGCCGAGCAGCCAGTCGGGACAGAAGGTCATCCAGCCGCCGTACAGCTCGCACACGCTCAGAGCAATCTGCAGGAAATGTCTGACATGCACAGGTGACAGGTGACCATCATGCCATGAAGCGTGAATGTAGCTTCAAACTTAAACCAAGTATGTAATGATTGAAGTTCAACTTCATCTGGAAAAAATCACATCAAACCAGAACGGAGACTATAAACCAGGAGAGCTTGACTCTTTCATCATTAGAAACCCTGTTTTCATGTTGTCAAGACACAGTTATCAGTGTTTTAAATCTTTGTAGAATTGATTCTGTTCATGAAGGTTTCTGTTCAAATCATTTCAAAAGTCTTAGTGAAACTGCGCTCTGAATTTGACCCTTTTTTATCTGAGGTTGTTTTTCTATTCTAGAACGTCATTCATTGTAATGCCTCACTATACTGGCCTGTTTCTACTTCACACCTGTCCAAATGCTCATTCATGCAAATTTATAATCAGCCAATCACATGGCAGATGTAGTCAGAGGTCAGAGGAGAATGTCCAGACTGGTTCCAAATGAGGCCTGCAGAAGAGCATCTCTGAACACAGAACACGTCCAGCTGCAGGCAGATGGACTACAGCAGCAGAAGAACACACTGAGTCCCACTGCTGTCAGATCAGAACAGGAAACTCAGGCTACAATGGACCCTTTCCACAGTGACATCAGCAGAAACACAGCAGACACTGTGTTGTGGTTTGCAGGTCTAGACCAGCAAAGTGGAGAACTGAACACTGTTGAGGCCAATTTTACGTAAAAAATAAAAGGCAACTTTTTTTTAGTGTAACGGAAATTTGTACAACATTTATTTAGAAAATGTCCAACCTAACTATATTTGTTTTCCACTCTTAGATTCTTCTCAAATCAAAATAAAACTTCTGTAATCCTCCAATAGTTGAGATTGTTTGGAAAAAAACGACCTTTCTTTTGAGCAGATGTTATTCTAATGGTTTATATTTTACCTGATGAAATTCACACACATTTAAAGTACGACCAGCACAACAACTGATGGAAATTCATGTTGGCCACAAGTCACATGTGCAGACAAGATGCATATTGCTGCATGTCTGCACGTACTAAAGTTTAATTGCGTCCAAGGCTTAAAGTGTATTTTAAGGGGTAATTGTAAAAACAGGAAGGGTTACCAAGTGGCGCAGCAAATACTTTTAGTCTTCAATACTTGAAGCTATTAAGTCACATATTTCCAGCTTTCAAAATAAGTGCACTCAAGAAAAAATTCATTATATCCTTGTTTACCTTTATTATCCCATAGATAATACAATATATATATATGAAATGTTAACATAAATAAAAATCTTAATTTCCTTCATAATCAGTAAAGTTGCATTCAGTGCAGTACTTGTAACCTTCGTTTGACCAGGTTGTAAGAGAGAAATGATCCACAACTCGTTTATTATCGTCCTTAGGAGTTTGGGAAGCAGCTGTGCTGCATTACTGATGTTTGTATTTTCATTTGTGAATAGTCTAAGACAGGAAAGCAAATACAGTTAGGTAGGACATTAAAAAATAAATATTGTACAAATTGCTGTTACGATTGGTAAGGTGACCTTTTCTTGTTTATTACGGCGTTCAGTTCTGCACTTTGAGATCTAGACCTGCAAACCAGAAGCAGCTTGAAACACTGTTTTCCTCTAACGTCACGTGAAAAAGGTTTATTCACAGACTCACCAAAACTGGATAATAGGATACTGGAGATCGGCACCATGGATCAGAATCAGCCAACAAATCTGCAGCAACTATGTGATGCTGTCATGTCAATATGGACCAAACTCTCTGAGGAATGTTTCCAGAACCTTCTTAAATCTATACCTCCAAGGATTAAGGCAGTTCTGAAGGCAAAAGGGGGTTCAACTGGGTACGAGCAAAATGTACTTAATAAAGTGATCGTGCAGGTACAGAGGTGTGTACCATACATTCTAAAAGCTGATGGAGTGCTCCTCATTAAGGCTTGTTTTTTTTACCTGTAGTACTTTTCCTTCAGTATGGCATGGATTAGCAGGAGACCAAGCAAAGAATCCAGAACTACAGTGAGGATTTCAATGGAAACGATTGTTGGATCAAAAATTAACCATCGACTGTCTGCTTTACCGTACTCTTTCCCTGCGGGCGAAACAGGAAGGACAGATGACTTTCATGAAGTCTATTGTGTGAATAAAAATAGAAAACTGGACATTCTAACTTACAGAGTTCAGCCAGCAGACCTTCAGACGTCTCCACTGTTCCTACAAGACACATGTAAACAAACGGACCTTCCTGAAGACAAAACAAAGTTTAGTCTCTTAGTGAAGACTGAAGACGTTCTGAAAGAACACTGCAGACGGACGGTGCAGAGAGACGCTGCAGACGGACGGTGCAGACGGACGGTGCAGAGAGACGCTGCAGACGGACGGTGCAGAGAAACGCTGCAGACGGACGGTGCAGAGAAACGCTGCAGACGGACGGTGCAGAGAGACGCTGCAGGCGGATGGTGCAGAGAAACGCTGCAGACGGATGCTTTAAACAGTCGCTTCAGACGCTTTGAGCAAACGCTGCAGACGGACGGTGCATAGAGACGGTGCAGTTGGATGCTTTAAACAGTCGCTTCAGACGCTTTGAGCAAACGCTGCAGACGGACGGTGCAGAGAAACGCTGCAGACGGATGCTTTAAACAGTCGCTTCAGACGCTTTGAGCAAACGCTGCAGACGGACGGTGCAGAGAAACGCTGCAGACGGATGCTTTAAACAGTCGCTTCAGACGCTTTGAGCAAACGCTGCAGACAGACGGTGTAGAGAAACGCTGCAGTTGGATGCTTTAAAGAGTCGCTTCAGACGCTTTGAGCAAACGCTGCAGACAGACGGTGTAGAGAAACGCTGCAGTTGGATGCTTTAAACAGTCGCTTCAGACGCTTTGAGCAAACGCTGCAGACGAGTGCTTTAAACAGTCGCTTCAGACGCTTTGAGCAAACGCTGCAGACAGACGGTGTAGAGAAACGCTGCAGTTGGATGCTTTAAACAGTCGCTTCAGACGCTTTGAGCAAACGCTGCAGACGAGTGCTTTAAACAGTCGCTTCAGACGCTTTGAGCAAACGCTGCAGACGGACGGTGTAGAGAAACTCTGCAGACGGATTCTTTAAACAGTCGCTTCAGATGCTTTGAGCAAACGCTGCAGACGGACGGTGCAGAGAGACGCTGCAGACGGACGGTGCAGAGAGACGCTGCAGTTGTATGCTTTAAACAGTCGCTTCAGACGCTTTGAGCAAACGCTGCAGACGGACGGTGCAGAGAGACGCTGCAGACGGACGGTGCAGAGAGACGCTGCAGTTGTATGCTTTAAACAGTCGCTTCAGACGCTTTGAACAAACGCTGCAGACGGACGGTGTAGAGAAACGCTGCAGACGGATGCTTTAAACAGTCGCTTCAGACGCTTTGAACAAACGCTGCAGACGGATGCTTTAAACAGTCGCTTCAGACGCTTTGAGCAAACGCTGCAGACGGACGGTGCAGAGAAACGCTGCAGACGGATGCTTTAAACAGTCGCTTCAGACGCTTTGAGCAAACGCTGCAGACGGACGGTGCAGAGAAACGCTGCAGACGGATGCTTTAAACAGTCGCTTCAGACGCTTTGAGCAAACGCTGCAGACGGACGGTGTAGAGAAACGCTGCAGACGGACGGTGCAGAGAAACGCTGCAGACGGATGCTTTAAACAGTCGCTTCAGACGCTTTGAGCAAACGCTGCAGACGGACGGTGTAGAGAAACGCTGCAGACGGATGCTTTAAACAGTCGCTTCAGACGCTTTGAGCAAACGCTGCAGACGGACGGTGCAGAGAAACGCTGCAGACGGATGCTTTAAACAGTCGCTTCAGACGCTTTGAGCAAACGCTGCAGACGGACGGTGCAGAGAGACGCTGCAGACGGATGCTTTAAACAGTCGCTTCAGACGCTTTGAGCAAACGCTGCAGACGGACGGTGCAGAGAGACGCTGCAGACGGATGCTTTAAACAGTCGCTTCAGACGCTTTGAGCAAACGCTGCAGACGAGTGCTTTAAACAGTCACTTCAGACGCTTTGAGCGAACGCTGCAGACAGACGGTGCAGAGAAACGCTGCAGACGGACGGTTCAGAGAAACGCTGCAGACGGACGGTGCAGAGAAACGCTGCAGACGGACGTGTAGAGAAACGCTGCAGACGGATGCTTTAAACAGTCGCTTCAGACGCTTTGAACAAACGCTGCAGACGGGTGCTGTGGATGGATGCTGCATCTCCTGATGGAAGACGGGACATCTTCTTGGTTAAAGGATCACACCTGTTAGCGTGTGATCATGCTTACTCCGTTGTCAGAAGTTTTTGTTGCATAAAAGGTTGAAACATCAGCTGACCGTGAAGTTGAAAACGTTTGGATTTAGAAAAGGTGACGTCTTCTTACCAGAGTCAGGTGGACAATCACATCATAAAAGAGCCAAAGCAGGATCCACCTGTCCTCTCCAGGAGTCTTCCCTCCGTACCTGCATGTGAGGAGCGCAGCAGATAACATCTGCAGGATGCATGCTAACAGGGACAGCACGGTCACAGCAGACAGGCCAGGGGGGTCAGCTGAGTCCATTTGCAGAGAAGAACCGGGTCTCTTCAGAGGTTCTGAACGTGTGTAACTTCTGCAACGTGGTAGTAACTCCACAGGATGTGAAGAGGCATGGCTGTGTGAGCATGACATGATGGTCCACCTCCAATCAAGCTCCCCGATAAAGCCCCGCCTCTGTCTTCCTATTGGTAGTTGCAGTGACCCTGCCCCTGTGGTCAGGGGTTACCACTGAAAACACCAGACGGCCGATTCTCCAAAGAATCTTCAAATAAGCAGAATCAGAGGCTGGAAACAGAACGGTGGTGTCAAAGATTTTATTGATTAAAGTTCAGGTGACCCCCACACCCCCACCCTGAAACGGCATGCGAGAATGTTTGAAAAAGGAAATGTTCTTTGGCAGAAGTTCTGACTCACAATAAACAGAAGAAAAACATCAAAGGAACCAACTGGAATGGGTTGGATCAGTTCTCCTGATCCTTTGCATTGATAACTCTGGATGCTGTGTCTGCAGACACATCGGTTCCACTAAATTATGTAAAGAACCTTCAAAGAAATCTAGAAACTTCAGAAGAACTTCAGATGATTTGAAGAACACGGAGACAAATCAGAGGAACAATATTAAGGCTTTCTCTTTTAAAAAAAACGTTTTCTTACAAAGATCAAGGAGAACATTTGTGTTGGTTAAAATAGAACAAAAGTTCTTTGAGGAACATTTGTGTACAAATTAAGGAAGAGGAACCCAAACGATTTTACACAGATCTGATTTGGGTCTTGAAGGAACATCTTGAATAAAGTCAAGTATAAAATGTGTTAGAATATGTTAAAAAAGCTAAAGAGAACCTCAAGAAAGCAGGTGAGCCTGGAGAACCCTTGAACAACTCTCCAGGTCAGACCTGCAGAACCTTTGAGAAAACCTTCATGGGAATGTAAGGTTAAAAAGAATATACAGAAAATGAAGATCTTCTCAACTTTGGCAAAACTTAAACGAGGAGGAGCTGAAGAACCCTGATGATCTGCAGGAACTTAGCCGTCAGTGGAATGTTTCAGGAATGTGGTTTCCTGAGGTCACACGTGGGTCAGATGTTTCTGTTCAGGCAGATCTCCACCACACCCTCAGTGAGACCATCAGCATGAAAATGATTTCAAGAAGGATCTTGGGTCAAAAACGGGGTTTAGAGTAAAAACTTAACCTTAACAAATGAAGAACATTGATTCTTCTCAACAAGTGAAGAAATGCAGATTCATACGACAGAAAGACAAAGCAGAGACCTTAAAGAGAAAGTCCAGAATGTGAGACCAGAGTCTGGACTGCTGCTTTCAGAAGCTCTGGAGGACTTTAGTCTGTGGAGGAGCTGAAGGCCTGAGATTGATCTCCTTCTGTTCCTTCCTCCTCCTGTGGGAGGGTGGAGGACAGAGCATAGTCTCCACCCTCTTCTTCTGAGACGACTGACTCATCAGGTTCTGCCACCACTGACATCTCCTCCTCCTGCTGCTTCTCCTCCTCCTGCTTCTCCTCCTCCTGCTCTGCTGGAGCCAGCTGAGCATGGACCTCGGTGAAGGGAACCTCCAGCTCACCGCTGCTTGGAGGAGAAAGCTGGATCTCGGCCTCAGTTGTGAGGACCCCCTCCACAGGAGGAGACCCCTCTGGAGGTTGAGAGTCTGAGCCTGTGCGAGGCTGAGAACATAAACATGGAGAAATTGATTGAACTTTAACTGAACATCTTTGAGGTATCTCCATGGTGATGTGAGAACCTTCAAAGGAAACCTGAGAGAACAAGGGGTTGGACCTATTGAGAACCGTGAAGGAACTTTAGGAACTGACCTTCCTGATACTGAACATGTGTGGTGAAACTTTCAGGACGGAAGTTTTCTGTTTGATCTTGTTCATCTTCTTCCCGATGTTCTCCTTGGTGAAGGCCTTCTTCAGACTGTCCACCTGCAGAGACACAAACAGTCAGACCTACCTGTCTGCTTCGTCACCGGTCTGTTTGGTCCTCGATGGTTCTGACCTTCTTTAAACTGGACCACTTTAGTTTCTCTGCTCTGGACTTTTCTATGTTCTCCATGTCACGAGACCAAAACTCCTCTTCCTCCTGATCAGCTTCCAGCCCCACATCTTCATCAGAGGAGAGCTCGATGTTCTGGAGTCCATCTTCTTGGTTTTCAGTTGTACCTGGAACAGGTTCTTCTCCTTCTTCTAAGATGCCGTCTCGAGGGAATGGTGGAGGATCCTTCACAAAGACGGTGGAGGGGATTTCATTTTCCTCCTGTAGTAGAAACCAGAAAACATCAGAGGAAGAAGTCCTCTAAAGTCCTGACGGTTTTCCTATAATGTAATGAAATGTTTGGACCTGCTGGGATCACGACGAAGGTTCTGTTCACCACGAAACTGCTGCATGACCTTACCTCACGAGGGCAGCATTGAGCCATCTGCTCTGAATGAGACCAAACCCAGAAACACACACACAACAGCTAATGAAGACACACAACAGCTAGTGAAGACACACAACAGCTAATGAAGACACACAACAGCTAGTGAAGACACACAACAGCTAGTGAAGACACACAACAGCTAATGAAGACACACAACAGCTAGTGAAGACACACAACAGCTAATGAAGACACACAACAGCTAATGAAGACACACAACAGCTAATGAAGACACACAACAGCTAATGAAGACACACAACAGCTAATGAAGACACACAACAGCTAGTGAAGACACACAACAGCTAATGAAGACACACAACAGCTAGTGAAGACACACAACAGCTAATGAAGACACACAACAGCTAATGAAGACACACAACAGCTAGTGAAGACACACAACAGCTAATGAAGACACACAACAGCTAATGAAGACACACAACAGCTAGTGAAGACACACAACAGCTAATAAACACACACAACAGCTAATAAACACACACACAACAGCTAATGAAGACACACAACAGCTAATAAACACACACAACAGCTAATAAACACACACACAACAGCTAATGAAGACACACAACAGCTAATGAAGACACACAACAGCTAATAAACACACACAACAGCTAATAAACACACACACAACAGCTAATGAAGACACACAACAGCTAATGAAGACACACAACAGCTAATAAACACACACAACAGCTAATAAACACACACACAACAGCTAATGAAGACACACAACAGCTAATGAAGACACACAACAGCTAATGAAGACACACAACAGCTAATAAACACACACAACAGCTAATAAACACACACACAACAGCTAATGAAGACACACAACAGCTAATGAAGACACACAACAGCTAATGAAGACACACAACAGCTAATAAACACACACAACAGCTAATAAACACACACACAACAGCTAATGAAGACACAACAGCTAGTGAAGACACACAACAGCTAGTGAAGACACACAACAGCTAATGAAGACACACAACAGCTAGTGAAGACACACAACAGCTAATGAAGACACACAACAGCTAGTGAAGACACACAACAGCTAATGAAGACACACAACAGCTAGTGAAGACACAACAGCTAATGAAGACACACAACAGCTAATGAAGACACACAACAGCTAATGAAGACACACAACAGCTAGTGAAGACACACAACAGCTAATGAAGACACACAACAGCTAATGAAGACACAACAGCTAATGAAGACACACAACAGCTAGTGAAGACACACAACAGCTAGTGAAGACACACAACAGCTAGTGAAGACACACAACAGCTAATGAAGACACACAACAGCTAATAAACACACACACAACAGCTAATGAAGACACACAACAGCTAGTGAAGACACACAACAGCTAATGAAGACACACAACAGCTAATGAAGACACACAACAGCTAGTGAAGACACACAACAGCTAGTGAAGACACACAACAGCTAATGAAGACACACAACAGCTAATGAAGACACACAACAGCTAGTGAAGACACACAACAGCTAATAAACACACACAACAGCTAATAAACACACACACAACAGCTAATGAAGACACACAACAGCTAGTGAAGACACACAACAGCTAGTGAAGACACACAACAGCTAATGAAGACACACAACAGCTAATAAACACACACAACAGCTAATAAACACACACACAACAGCTAATGAAGACACACAACAGCTAGTGAAGACACACAACAGCTAGTGAAGACACATAACAGCTAATGAAGACACACAACAGTTAATGAAGACACACAACAGCTAGTGAAGACACACAACAGCTAATAAACACACACACAACAGCTAATAAACACACACACAACAGCTAATGAAGACACACAACAGCTAGTGAAGACACACAACAGCTAGTGAAGACACATAACAGCTAATGAAGACACACAACAGTTAATGAAGACACACAACAGCTAGTGAAGACACACAACAGCTAATAAACACACACACAACAGCTAATAAACACACACACAACAGCTAATAAACACACACACAACAGCTAGTGAAGACACACAACAGCTAATGAAGACACGCAACAGCTAATAAACACACACAACAGCTAATAAACACACACACACACAACAGCTAATAAACACACACAACGGCAAATAAACATACACACACAACAAACTGATACACAACAGTACACCCACCATAAATTAATACACAACAGTACCCACACGACAAACGGACACACCACAGTACACACACCATAAGCTGACATCACAGTAGACCAGATCCAGCCCTATTTAGTTTTGTTGGACGTTTCTCTCATCACATGATTTTTATTGAGTTCTTTTTTGCCTGCTTGGCTCGTATCATGCTTCGTGCAGTTCCATCTTTTGGCCACTAGGGGTCTGAGTTACTAAGATTCATAATAAAAAGCCAGATTTTGCGTTTGGATCTAATCAAGATTTTGAAACATCTGCAGCCTTGGAAGACGCTCTGACATTGCACATTCTGCAGCTGATCTGCTAGTATCTACCCTGATGAGGTAATAATCATTCTAAGTCTATAAGAACTGGACTTAGTGACCCCGGCTTCCGTGGTGATCAACCTCAGTTTTTCATTATAGGGTTATAAACTGACCAATCAGATGCCCCAGTAAAAATAGGGGGTGCATGCTGGCCCCCATCAAACGTTTGATTAACAGATTCTCCTGAGCCTGCTTTCAGTGGTAGGGGTGTGAACTTCCAACAAGCTCACCCCTGATTGACCACAGTAGTTGCTATGGAAACATTGACTTAGACTGACTCGTAAACCAATCACCGCTTACTAACCATATCTGGCTCCAAATGGTAGCATTCATATTGCGGAAAAGTTCAGACTGAATTGACATCCTTTGGTTGGAGCTGGAAATAAGCCATTTTCTATGGATGATGTCACAGTTTTCAGTCCAGTTTTCTAATACAGTTAATGGTGATAATGCTCTCACAGGAGGGATCAACGATGGGGTACATGGGGAGAGCTATCAAGACCAGCTGCCCCAAGGCGCTGGGGGGACTTAAAAAAAGAAAGCATCCAGCGAGAAAATGTGACCACAGTGGAAAATAGAAATATTACTGTTCGCTTTAACTATCAGATCATATCAGGCCCTAACCCAGAATCTACAAGGCTCTAAGGGGAACATAAGATACATTTGAATGAGCTTTTCCTCAGACCTTATTAAACATGTGAGCAGGAAAACTGTGCTCCCCATCTCCTTTCTTGGGATCAACACTCCTTGGAACATTGACTGCATCCGTCTTGGTGTTCAGTTGAGTTTGTTTTTAATAAACCTGTACAGCGTCTGTGCAGAAAGCCTTTCTGCTCAATGCTACCTACTACGTCTGGGTCTGAAAGTCCTCTAAGGCTGAAGAATTCCACAAAGCTCTCAGACGTTCCCCGTTCTCTGAGGAACTCGGACAGAATTGTCTCAGCAGAAAAACTCTGAATTAAATCATGTTTGTCTAAGTTAGAGCGCTGTGGTGGGCTTTTCTACCCACCTGGAAGATCAGGACTTTGAAGTTGTTTCTGCTGATAAGGTGGGCGTGGTTTGCCTCCAGCTTCTTCACCTGGACAGCCTGGCGCTCCATTTTTTCCCGGACCTTTGAGGACGAGAGAAAAGATGGCGTGTCAGAGGACAGACAGGTGCCGACCTTCACACATGCTGCTTTCACTGACCTCTTTCATGGTCACAGACAACTTGCGGCTCTTGTCCAGCAGTTTGCTGACAGTGTTGGAGGTGTGACTGTGGTTCTTAGACAGTTTGGTGATATCGGCCTGGATCCCTCTAACAACGTCTTCCATCTCCACCTGATGCGTCTGAGACACGTCGCCAAAGTAAGTTAACTTTACCAGCATTAGTTCAGGCTCTTCGAGTGAAAACTTGTTCTTTGGTTACTGGGGTCTGTGAGGCGCTCTGGGCCTTAGAACAATGAAAGTACACGCTGGAACCCCACCCATCACCACCACCCACCCCCAGGACATGTCCCAGGCAGAGTTTTCAGCTAGGAAACAATCCTCAGTCTGTGATGTAGCCAACATAAAAAAGACAAACTGTGAAGAAATCTGGTTCTGATGTCCGGTGCTGCTGAGCCCACAGGAGCCAGCAGTTCCAGATGGATTCAATAATAATGGTTGGAGCTGCAGACGGTTTTTAGTGCGTGGAGCTCCATCAGGATCCTGCCCGACCTGTATTTCTGTCAACTCTAGAACAAAGATCTAGATAGCAGTTGATTGTCAGGCTTTAGGGTCTGCTGGATGAGCCAGACATTTCTGCAGCTGGTGTCACATTTCTGCAAACCTGTCGGCTGGACAGGACTCTGATTGGTCAAACGCTTTCCGTCAGGTTGGGACCCTTTTTATTTTTAGGTCAGTATAAAGCAGACCAACCTAAAAACTGGTTCTGCTGCTTGATGGTTCACACCAGAACCTTGTGCTTGGTCTCTCACCTCCATCTTGTGCTGGTTCTCCTGCACAGTGTCCAGCATGTTGACTAGTTTATCCAGCAGCGTGAGGACCGTGATTGCGTTGACAGGTCCCTGACTCAACTTGTCCGGATCCATTTCTGTTGAAGGAACGGAGGGCAAGGCCAGCTCCGGCTGCTCCGGGTTCTTCAGGGGAACCAACAAGTCCTGGTTCTGGTGGGTTTCAGTGGTCACCATATTGACACTTTGAAACCAAAATCTACAGTTTGTTTCTGTTCAAAAGCAAAGTGCCATAAAACCGACCTCGCCTGCTTCTGCGTTCCTCTGTGTTCTTGCTGCTCTCTGATTGGTTGGCCCTGAAGGAAACTTTCCAGTCAACTTCCCTGCTGTCCACACCTTTAACCACTCCACTGCTGAGCCTGACGCGCTGCAGAAGAACTGCTCAAGAACAAAGGCAGGAACCTTCACCTTAGAAACCCCACCTTAGTCACTGTTTCCTGCTGGTGAGCAGCAAATACAAACACGAAAGACAACCCTGATCATGGAAGTTTCTGCTTAAAATATGAAAGACAACAGTCTCGACATGACAGAATGAGGATGAAAACTGGGAACAAACTCTAATGGTTTAAAAAAAAGTTCCTAAACAGAGGACGGCAGCTGCAGGATCAAATGCTGAATAATGACATTTAAAAAAATGATTATTGTTATTAACTTACAATGTGAAAGAAAACAGAAAAGTTCATTCAAATCTCCAAACGTATTAGATCAGCTGTACAGGACTGAAAGGGTTAACTCCATTTGCTCCGGGGCTGTGTTTGGCGCAGGCTGAGGAGGTGTGGCCTGTCGTCATGGAGACCAGTCAGAAGGGAGGGGGAAACTTGCTCCTCACTCATGTTTTTCAAATGAAGTCATCTGGAAAACAGTCGGCCTCCTTCCTCTGTTTGTGTGAAAACTTCTGGCCCGGGGTTCTTTGTTTTTACACAGTGGAACCAGGATGTGAAGCCAGAATGCTGTTCTGTTCTAAACTGTGAAACCAGAACGTTACGTTCTAATCTGTGGAACCAGATCGTTGTTCCATTTTAAACTGGACCCAGAACGTTATGTTCTAAACTGTGAAACCAGAACGTTGTTCCGTTTGAATCTGTGGAACCAGATCGTTGTTCCATTTTAAACTGTGGAACCAGAATGTTGTTCCATTCTAAACTGTGGAACCAGAATGTTGTTCTGTTTTAAACTGTAAAACTAGAATGTTGTTCTGTTTTAAACTGTAAAACTAGAATGCTGTTCTGTTCTAAACTGTGGAAACAGAATGTTGTTCCGTTCTACACTGTAAAACTAGAATGCTGTTCTGTTCTAAACTGTGGAACCATTATGTTGTTCTGTTCTAAACTGTGGAACCAGAATGTTAATCCGTTCTACACTGTAAAACTAGAATGTTGTTCTGTTTTAAACTGTAAAACTAGAATGCTGTTCTGTTCTAAACTGTGGAACCAGAACGTTGTTCCGTTTTAAACTGTAAAACTAGAATGTTGTTCTGTTTTAAACTGTGGAACCAGAATGTTGTTCTGTTTTGAATTGTGGAACCAGAATGTTTGTTCTGTTTTAAACTGGAACCAGAACGTTGTTCTGTTTTAAAATGTGGAACCAGAATGTTGTTCCGTTTTAAACTGTAAAACTAGAATGCTGTTCTGTTCTAAACTGTGGAACCAGAACGTTGTTCTGTTTTAATCTGTAAAACTAGAATGTTGTTCTGTTTTAAACTGTAAAACTAGAATGCTGCTCTGTTCTAAACTGTGGAACCATTATGTTGTTCTGTTCTAAACTGTGGAACCAGAACGTTGTTCTGTTTTAGACTGTAAAACTAGAATGTTGTTCTGTTTTAAACTGTAAAACTAGAATGCTGTTCTGTTCTAAACTGTGGAAACAGAATGTTGTTCCGTTCTACACTGTAAAACTAGAATGTTGTTCTGTTCTAAACTGTGGAACCAGAACGTTGTTCTGTTTTAATCTGTAAAACTAGAATGTTGTTCTGTTTTAAACTGTAAAACTAGAATGCTGTTCTGTTCTAAACTGTGGAAACAGAATGTTGTTCCGTTCTACACTGTAAAACTAGAATGTTGTTCTGTTTTAAACTGTGGAACCAGAACGTTGTTCCATTCTAAACTGTGGAACCAGAATGTTGTTCTGTTTTAAACTGTGGAACCATTATGTTGTTCCATTTTAAACTGTAAAACTAGAATGTTGTTCCATTCTAAACTGTGGAAACAGAATCTTGTTCCGTTCTACACTGTAAAACTAGAATGTTGTTCTGTTCTAAACTGTGGAACCAGAACGTTGTTCTGTTTTAATCTGTAAAACTAGAATGTTGTTCTGTTTTAAACTGTAAAACTAGAATGCTGTTCTGTTCTAAACTGTGGAACCAGAACGTTGTACTGTTTTAAACTGTAAAACTAGAATGATGTTCTGTTTTAAACTGTGGAACCAGAATGCTGTTCTGTTCTATACTGTGGAACCAGAACGTTGTTCCATTCTAAACTGTGGAACCAGAACGTTGTACTGTTTTAAACTGTAAAGCTAGAATGATGTTCTGTTTTAAACTGTGGAACCAGAACGTTGTTCTGTTTTAAACTGTGGAACCAGAATGTTGTTCCGTTTTAAACTGTAAAACTAGAATGCTGTTCTGTTTTAAACTGTGGAACCAGAACGTTGTTCCGTTCTACACTGTAAAACAAGAATGTTGTTCTGTTTTAAACTGTAAAACTAGAATGCTGTTCTGTTCTAAACTGTGGAACCAGAACGTTGTTCCATTCTAAACTGTGGAACCAGAACGTTGTTCTGTTTTAAACTGTAAAGCTAGAATGATGTTCTGTTTTAAACTGTGGAACCAGAACGTTGTTCTGTTTTAAACTGTGGAACCAGAATGTTGTTCCGTTTTAAACTGTAAAACTAGAATGTTGTTCTGTTTTAAACTGTGGAACCAGAATGTTGTTTTGTTTTGAATTGTGGAACCAGAATGTTTGTTCTGTTTTAAACTGGAACCAGAACGTTGTTCTGTTTTAAAATGTGGAACCAGAATGTTGTTCCGTTTTAAACTGTAAAACTAGAATGTTGTTCTGTTTTAAACTGTGGAACCAGAATGTTGTTTTGTTTTGAATTGTGGAACCAGAATGTTTGTTCTGTTTTAAACTGGAACCAGAACGTTGTTCTGTTTTAAAATGTGGAACCAGAATGTTGTTCCGTTTTAAACTGTAAAACTAGAATGCTGTTCTGTTTTAAACTGTGGAAACAGAATGTTGTTCCGTTCTACACTGTAAAACTAGAATGTTGTTCTGTTTTAAACTGTGGAACCAGAACGTTGTTCCATTCTAAACTGTGGAACCAGAATGTTGTTCTGTTTTAAACTGTGGAACCAGAACGTTGTTCCATTCTAAACTGTGGAACCATTATGTTGTTCCATTTTAAACTGTAAAACTAGAATGTTGTTCCATTCTAAACTGTGGAACTAGAATGTTGTTCTGTTTTAAACTGTAAAACTAGAATGCTGTTCTGTTCTAAACTGTGGAACCATTATGTTGTTCTGTTCTAAACGGTTCTTTTAGGTTTACAGGGTTGCCCGAAGCAGTGTTCACCCTGAAAGGGTCACCAGTTTGTCATTGGACCACGCAGAGACACACAACCACACAATCAGTCTCACCGGAGGACAATTGAGATTAATCAAAGAACATCTGAATCATATTTCTGAACTGCTGGAGGAAGCTGGAAATAACCCACACACAAACCAGTAGAACATGCTGAGTCCACACAAAAAGAACCCAACTGGGATTTGAACCAGATCCCTCTCACTGCGAGGTTAGGCTTGGCCTAAGTCATTGAATGTTCAATCACTGAATGTAATGTGTCAATGAACTAAAACTGTGTGCGTTTTCCCAATTTTACCCTCCATCCAGCAGGGGGCAGTAGAGGGTCCTTGAGCTGGTTTACGAAACAGAAACAAACCTCTAAGGAAGAATCTGGTGCAGATCAGCTGACTGACTGAAAGCCTTCGTCTTCCTCGTTGTCCTGCAGCAGGGTCCGGTCGGACGGAATGGCGTTTGTCACGGCCAGCTGGAACCCACTGGGGGAGGCCTTTTACCGGTCAGCACGTTCCCGCTCCGTCTGCAGCTTCGTAGCTGTTAGCATGCTAGCTGCTACATGTAGTAGAAGCTGCTAGCATGCTAACAGCTTCTTACAGAAAAAAAACAAAAGAAACAGACAAAAATAAATAAATGTAAAGCAACGCAGCAGGGGCGGCTCCAGATTTTCTTTCCAGAGGTTGCTAACTGACTGTAAGGAGTTGCTAGTTCGTTTTTATGTAAAATTAAATCTCCAAGAAGGAAAGCAACAAGAGTGCATATTCATACAATGCTATTTAGGACCATGTAAAAAATGCTGGGCCTGAAATCCACTTTGTTATATGGGGGTGTCAACTTACTGATGAATATCTCGATTCATACGAATAAGACAAACATGTTTTTATTCTTTTTTCTGTTTTTTTCCTTCCTCTGTTTTTCACTAATATTTTACTTTCATTCTTGTTTGTATTTATTCTTATCCTGTTTTAATGCGGCTCAATCTGGAGCTATTTAAAATTCACTATGTTCAACGATGGATGTTGAGTCCCCGGAATGGAACCCAAGACCTTCTAGTTCAGAGCAGACGCATAATCACAGCCTGAATGTTTCTCTGGTGAACTTTGACTCAAAAGTCTTTTTTTCATTGAGATGAAACAGGAGTGACAGACTGAGATACAGGTGATGCTTCAGGTTTAGGGTCTGTGGGTTAGTGGTTCAGGTTTAGGGTCTCTGGGTTAGTGGTTCAGGTTTAGGGTCTCTGGGTTAGTGGTTCAGGTTTAGGGTCTCTGGGTTAGTGGTTCAGGTTTAGGGTCTGTGGGTTAGTGGTTCAGGTTTAGGGTCTGTGGGTTAGTGGTTCAGGTTTAGGGTCTCTGGGTTAGTGGTTCAGGTTTAGGGTCTGTGGATTAGTGGTTCAGGTTTAGGGTCTCTGGGTTAGTGGTTCAGGTTTAGGGTCTGTGGGTTAGTGGTTCAGGTTTAGGGTCTGTGGGTTAGTGGTTCAGGTTTAGGGTCTCTGGGTTAGTGGTTCAGGTTTAGGGTCTGTGGGTTAGTGGTTCAGGTTTAGGGTCTGTGGATTAGTGGTTCAGGTTTAGGGTCTGTGGATTAGTGGTTCAGGTTTAGGGTCTGTGGGTTAGTGGTTCAGGTTTAGGGTCTGTGGGTTAGTGGTTCAGGTTTAGGGTCTGTGGGTTAGTGGTTCAGGTTTAGGGTCTCTGGGTTAGGGGTTCAGGTTTAGGGTCTGTGGGTTAGTGGTTCAGGTTTAGGGTCTGTGGGTTAGTGGTTCAGGTTTAGGGTCTCTGGGTTAGTGGTTCAGGTTTAGGGTCTGTGGGTTAGTGGTTCAGGTTTAGGGTCTGTGGATTAGTGGTTCAGGTTTAGGGTCTGTGGGTTAGTGGTTCAGGTTTAGGGTCTGTGGGTTAGTGGTTCAGGTTTAGGGTCTGTGGGTTAGTGGTTCAGGTTTAGGGTCTCTGGGTTAGTGGTTCAGGTTTAGGGTCTCTGGGTTAGTGGTTCAGGTTTAGGGTCTCTGGATTAGTGGTTCAGGTTTAGGGTCTGTGGGTTAGTGGTTCAGGTTTAGGGTCTGTGGGTTAGTGGTTCAGGTTTAGGGTCTGTGGGTTAGTGGTTCAGGTTTAGGGTCTCTGGGTTAGTGGTTCAGGTTTAGGGTCTGTGGGTTAGTGGTTCAGGTTTAGGGTCTGTGGGTTAGTGGTTCAGGTTTAGGGTCTGTGGGTTAGTGGTTCAGGTTTAGGGTCTCTGGGTTAGTGGTTCAGGTTTAGGGTCTCTGGGTTAGTGGTTCAGGTTTAGGGTCTCTGGGTTAGTGGTTCAGGTTTAGGGTCTCTGGGTTAGTGGTTCAGGTTTAGGGTCTGTGGATTAGTGGTTCAGGTTTAGGGTCTGTGGGTTAGTGGTTCTGGTTTAGGGTCTGTGGGTTAGTGGTTCAGGTTTAGGGTCTCTGGGTTAGTGGTTCAGGTTTAGGGTCTCTGGGTTAGTGGTTCAGGTTTAGGGTCTCTGGGTTAGTGGTTCAGGTTTAGGGTCTGTGGATTAGTGGTTCAGGTTTAGGGTCTGTGGGTTAGTGGTTCAGGTTTAGGGTCTGTGGGTTAGTGGTTCAGGTTTAGGGTCTGTGGGTTAGTGGTTCAGGTTTAGGGTCTGTGGGTTAGTGGTTCAGGTTTAGGGTCTGTGGGTTAGTGGTTCAGGTTTAGGGTCTGTGGGTTAGTGGTTCAGGTTTTTAGTGGTTCGGTTTAGGGTCTGTGGTTAGTGGTTCAGGTTTAGGGTCTGTGGGTTAGTGGTTCAGGTTTAGGGTCTGTGGATTAGTGGTTCAGGTTTAGGGTCTGTGGGTTAGTGGTTCAGGTTTAGGGTCTCTGGGTTAGTGGTTCAGGTTTAGGGTCTCTGGGTTAGTGGTTCAGGTTTAGGGTCTCTGGGTTAGTGGTTCAGGTTTAGGGTCTGTGGGTTAGTGGTTCAGGTTTAGGGTCTGTGGGTTAGTGGTTCAGGTTTAGGGTCTGTGGGTTAGTGGTTCAGGTTTAGGGTCTGTGGGTTAGTGGTTCAGGTTTAGGGTCTCTGGGTTAGTGGTTCAGGTTTAGGGTCTGTGGGTTAGTGGTTCAGGTTTAGGGTCTGTGGATTAGTGGTTCAGGTTTAGGGTCTGTGGGTTAGTGGTTCAGGTTTAGGGTCTGTGGGTTAGTGGTTCAGGTTTAGGGTCTGTGGATTAGTGGTTCAGGTTTAGGGTCTGTGGATTAGTGGTTCAGGTTTAGGGTCTGTGGGTTAGTGGTTCAGGTTTAGGGTCTGTGGATTAGTGGTTCAGGTTTAGGGTCTGTGGGTTAGTGGTTCAGGTTTAGGGTCTGTGGGTTAGTGGTTCAGGTTTAGGGTCTGTGGGTTAGTGGTTCAGGTTTAGGGTCTGTGGGTTAGTGGTTCAGGTTTAGGGTCTGTGGGTTAGTGGTTCAGGTTTAGGGTCTGTGGGTTAGTGGTTCAGGTTTAGGGTCTCTGGGTTAGTGGTTCAGGTTTAGGGTCTGTGGGTTAGTGGTTCAGGTTTAGGGTCTGTGGGTTAGTGGTTCAGGTTTAGGGTCTGTGGGTTAGTGGTTCAGGTTTAGGGTCTGTGGGTTAGTGGTTCAGGTTTAGGGTCTGTGGGTTAGTGGTTCAGGTTTAGGGTCTGTGGGTTAGTGGTTCAGGTTTAGGGTCTGTGGGTTAGTGGTTCAGGTTTAGGGTCTCTGGGTTAGTGGTTCAGGTTTAGGGTCTCTGGCAGCTCTGCGTATTCAACCTCTGAGTTCTCTGTGTGTTCTCATGCAGGAAGGTGGAGCTCTATGAGATGTGTTGGAACATTCGAGACGGGCTTCGGGACAGTCTGGTGGCTGCGGCGCCATACGGTGGCCCCATTGGTGCGTCATGCTCCTTTGATGTTTGTTTGGTTCTGCATCCACAAACTTTACTTTGTGTGTCTCAGCTCTTCTCAGAGAACCTCTTAGACGTTCTCCAAGTTCTCGTCCTCAGCTGGAGATCTACTCGGCCTCTGGCGTAGCCATCACCAGCTTTCCTGTAAGGATCGGGTTAATCACGTGATCATGACCTGCTGGTTGGATCAGACTGACCCGTTTGTGTCGCTCTGTCGTAGTGGAAGAGTGGACCTGTGGTCCATCTGGGCTGGTCCGTCAGTGATGAGCTGCTGTGTGTTCAGGAGGACGGCTCGGTTCTGATCTATGATCTATTTGGATCATTCAAAAGACACTTCAGCATGGGACAGGTCAGTCTGGACTCTTTCAAAACTTGTTGGGTCATGACCTGACTTTGGCCATTGTTCTTTACAGGAAGTTGTCCAGAGCCAGGTGTTGGAGGCCAAGGTGTTCCACTCTCCCTATGGGACAGGTATTGCCATAGTAACAGGCTCCTCCCGCTTCACCTTGGCCACAAACATAGAGGATCTGAAACTGCGCAGGTTACCTGAGGTACCAGGTAAAGTCTGTTTGTGCTTCATCCTCAGCCGTCTGCAGATTTTCAAGGTTTTCTGTGATGGACAAACTGTTCCACGTTATGACCAGTCCCCCCAGGAATTCGTGTTGGTGCGATCGCAGCTATTACCGCAAATTCAAGCAAACCTGCAAATTGGTGCACACCCTGCAACTTTACATTTTCTCCGCGGCGTTAGTGCAACTCTGAGCGGGTGACGTTGCTTCATGACCGTTTCCGGTGGGGCTACTTCCTGGGAGGCTTGTGCTTTCTTTTTTTATTGTTTCTTTAGCCCTCTCTGTTTTTCTACTCAAGCCTCGTTTGAATGATCAATACATACGTGTTTGTGCCGAGCACACGTGGACGGGGGGGTCAGGGGTGCACTGAGCATGTGCGGGGGCAGCGGGGCCTGTTGACATAACCAGAGTCTCACCAGTGGGGCTTTTGAAATGAATAGAGGATGATTCTGTGGAGGACACGGAGCTCTGAGGCTTCATCTGCCTGTGCTGTTCTCATTTTTCCCTGCAGAATGTTATTTTGTTTAAATCCATACACACATATTTGGGTTTTTACGAGCAGGGAGGACCAGCGTTCATTTTGGGTTTCACACGTCTATTCATGTTAAATGAAACACAACAATGTTGTATATAGTGAATGGGGCAATATTTTCTAAATGTCACAATGGAAAAAAGTTGGAATATGAGGATGAGAAGCTTATTTCATGAGTTAAAATTTGGAGGTGCTTTAAAAGAATTACATGAAAAACAGTTTTGTTGCAATACATCATGTGGCTGCTTTGAAATCAGGCATTTGATCATAAATATATGCTGAAATACCGGTCTGCATGACTGTGTTTTTGTGTAAAGAATAAACTGTTTATCTCACCTGTCTGCCTCTCACTTGTTTCTGTCTCACCTGTCTTCTCAGGTCTGCAGGGAAAACCCGTCTCTTGGGTTGTTCTCACTCAGGACAGACAGACCAAAGTTCTGTTATCTATCGGACCAGAACTTTACATCCTTGATAACACATCCTGCACTGCTGTGGTGAGACGTGCAGATGGACATTTAAGAGGTCACACACAGATACCTGTCTAAACACCTGTACCTGTCTGCAGTGCCCCCCAGGCCTTAGTCCCCATGCAGGCAGCATTGTCCACATGAGCGTGTCCTTCAGCTACAAGTACTTGTCCCTCTTCACAGACTCTGGACACCTGTGGGCGGGGCTTTCTAACCTACAGGTGAGCTTTAGTTCTTTACTGCTCAGATTTGCAGAGGGAGCGGCTGTGTCATCCTTACTAAATCTTTTAAATGCATCCTAGAAACAATGAATTATTGACATGAAATCATATTAATTTACTGTTGCTATCAAATGTAGTTCATTCATTCATTCATTCATTTTCTGAACCACTTTATCCCTTTCGGGGTCACAGGGTTGCTGGAGCCTAACCCGGCTACTCATGGGGGAAGGCAGGGGACACCCCTGGACTGGTCGCCAGTCTGTTGCAGGGGCCACAGTCACACACCCATACACACTCACATCCACACTTAGGGACAATTTAGAGTGACCAATTAACCTATGAACCTATGAGGTTAGCGCGGTTAGCGCTCTTGCCTCACAGCAAGAAGGTTCCCGGTTCAAGTCCCTATGTTTCATAGGTTAACAAATGTAGTAATATAGATAAAGATCAATTCAGAATAAAAATATTCATAAAGAAGAACTCTGAAAATGAAATCTAACAGAGGACGAGGACCTCTGGTGGCCAGCTGACGTCCTAGCAGACTCCAGCTCAGTTTCAGGGTCCTTATAAAAAACGTCGTTATCTTCCGATGTTACTATGTGTCATTAAAGTATATTTAAGGAACTTTGATGGAAACAGTAAGACGTAACAACAGATAATATGTCCTAAAAAAGACAGTTTTTTGATTTGGCTAAAAACTGTAATCATAATTAAAAGACCACTGGGAACAGTTTTACAACAGAAAACAATCTGGTTGGATGGGACTTTAAACTGGATTGCAGTTACACCTGTGCTCTTTCTGAAACAAACTATTTTTTTAAAACATAAATCTGAAAACATGAATCCACTATTTTCTATACCAATGTTAATAAAAAAGCATTTATTAACCTAAACACTTTAATAACTAATGTGACGTTAATACCTGGTTGTGAAATTCAGAGATGCTAACATGCTTTCAAAAGATGGGACTTAAAGACAAATAAATGTTTGACGATTTTCCTACAGAAACATATAAAACAGAAACTGTCCTGTTAAAAGACGTACACAAACATTCAGAAACTTAAACCAGTTCACCTAAGATTTTCTACAAGAAAGGAACAGAAAAATATCTAATCAAAGCTTTTCCAGAAATGATTAAGCGCTCAACGAAAGAGGAGTCAGCAGTTTAGAGTTAAAAATCTCCACACAAGCAGAAATGAAGATGTTTTAATCCAAAAATGTCCAGTTTTGGCTTTTGAATCTCTTTGTCATTCAGGTTGTCCCAAATAAGTGTTTTCCTCCTTTGATTTATTGACTCCTATTATTATTAACCTTTACTGAACCAGAATATTGCCCGTCGGTTCTCTTAGGATTACGTCTTTCTTGGGCGTATTTATTTGTTTTTCATCATGAAGCTGACTCACGTTCATTTGTTTAACCATCAGCAACTGCAGATGATTAAACGTTGAGTCTTCTTTCTGCAGGAGAAACTCATTGTTTTTGACACCAAGAAGACAGACCGGCCCAAACAGATGCTGTGGTACGTTTACCTGTCACCTGTTCCCCTTCCTTCACCCGTCTTCTAGGGGAAGGTACTGAAACTTACCGCCATGTTGCTACCGGTGCTGACGGATATGGTACTACCAGTACTGTACAGGAACGGTGCTTCACTTTCAGCGTGTATTCTACTCAGTTGTAATGTCATTTTAGCGATGAGCAGTGAAGTACGTGTTTACTTCCACGTGCGTGAAAACAAAGCTGCAGCGCTTCAGTCAGACTGTCAGAAAGAAGGGAATAAGCATCCTAAGAACATTCAAGCGCTGTGATGCCGCTTCATTCACACTGAGATGTTTGGTGGGTTTCTTTTCATTTTTGAAGCACCGATTCCAGCACAGTCTAGGCACCGAAACAGTTTCTAAAGTACCAGTTCCAGCACCTTTTATGAACTGGAACCATTTCAAAGGTACTGGTTTAGGATAAACCCCAAACGGTACCCATGCCTCCTGTTTCCCGGTTTGTGCATCTGTCTCACACCGTCTACCTGCTCAGGTGTCGCAGGCCGCAGAGTCAGCAGCCCTCTGTGGTGTTGATGTGGGACAGACTGCTCCTAGTGGTAGGAGAGTGTAACGACACCATCCAGTATCCTGGAAACTGCTAGGACTCAAACCAGGACCGCTTGAGTCCAGATCAAGTGTTGTGTGTAGATCAGGGTTTTTCAGGAACACCTGGAGATTCTCCTGGTTTCTCCGAGCTTGTCCTTGACCCAAACCCAGATTCCCTGTTGAGGAGCAGTCTGTGTTGGTGGGTGAGATGGATGGAGTTCGGATCATCAACTCCACTAATCAGGAGCTGCTGCAGGAGGTTCCTCTGGTCTGTCAGGATATCTTCAAGATCGCCTCCATGGCTCCTGGAGCTCTGCTGCTGGAGGCCCACCGGGAGTATGAGGTACCCCTGTCTGCACCTGTCCTCCAGGTGTGTTCACAGCTGTGATGCTGTTTCCTCGTTCACAGAAGTCCAGCCAAAAAGCAGACGAGTATCTGCGGGAGATCAAGGAGCAGAATGTGCTGGAGGAGGCTGTGCGACAGTGTGTGGAGGCGGCGGCTCACGAGTACGACCCCGCCACCCAGAAGTCCCTGATGAGGGTGAGAACCTGGTGATCCTCAGATTCCCGGTGTGTTGAGTCTGTAACCTGCAGTGTGGTTTCTCCTCCACCAGGCGGCGTCCTTTGGGAAGTGTTTCCTGACAGACTTCTGCTCCCAACACTTCGTGTCCACCTGCAGAGAGCTGCGAGTGCTAAACGCCGTTCGGGAGAGCGGCGTGGGAATGCCACTCTCACACACTCAGTATCCTCTTGTGCTGCACAGGAGCATGATGGGAGAAGTAGTTCTCAGTAGTTCTGTGGATGTAGTTCTTGACCTCTAACCTCAGATTCAAGCAGATGACATTGCAGGTGCTGATTGACAGGTGAGCTTTTTGGGGACGAGAGATTCTTGTTTTGTGGAAATGAATTTCTGATTCTACTTTAGCAGACTTTCATTGTTACGTTTTAAAACCTACAGGTGAGTTAATCTCAGGTGTAAACTGTTTCTGTACGTGAACTTCATGAAGCGTTCTGTTTACCTGCCTCAGGTTGTTGTTTCGACAGTTTTACCCATTAGCCATTGAGATCTGTCGTTACCTGAAGATTCCCGACTATCAGGGCGTTAGCAGAGTCCTGAAGCACTGGGCCTCCTGTAAGGTAAATGACTCACCTGTCTCACCTGTGGCTGCTTCCTCACTGGTTCCTTACCTGTTTGAGGGCGTGTCCAGGTGCAGCAGAAAGACTTGTCGGATGACGCCATAGCGCGAGCGGTGTGTGTGAAGGTGGGAGAATCACCTGGAGTCTCATACTCTCATATTGCTACGAAAGCTTACGAATGTGGACGCACCGAACTCGCCATCAAGGTACGCAGAGAAAATGTCTCCTGGATGTGGAGGTGAACAGGACTTTGTTACGCAGAAAAATCTGTTTGGAAAACAAAAAAATCCATCTTTTTCTTTACACAATGTTGACCCTTCAGTTCATCTCTGGTTCTGATTCTGCAGCTAAACCCAGAAGTTCCCCAAACAACCACTGGAGGCCGGTCCCATTTAAAAAAGTCCAAATAAAAAAGTTTTTGTCTAGCTTGGTTCCAAAAACATTCAGAATGTGTTTGTGTTTTTAAACTCTGCACACATTATTAGGGGGTGTTCTTTTGGGTTAGGGTGGGGGGACTCGCCAAAGTTCTCCTTGCTTTGTCTGGCCCAGTTAGTCATTTTTGGACGTACAGTGGGGCAAAAACCTGTTTAGTCAGCAAACAATTGCATATGTTCTCCCACTTAAAAAGGTGAGAGAGCTCTATAACTTTCATCATAGGTAGACCTCAACTATGGGAGACAAAATGAGAACAAAAACAGAAATTATATTGTCTGATTTTTGAATAATTAGTAATTATTTGTAAATGATGGTGGAAAATAAGTATTTGGTCAATAAAAAAGTTCAATTTAATACTTTGTTATATATACTTTGTTGGTACTGACAGCAGTCAAAGGTTTTCACAAACTGTTGCTGCTAATTCCACCCATTCCTCCATGCAGATCTCCTCTACAGCAGTGATGTTTTGGGGATGTTGCTGGGTAACATGGATGTTCTATGGGGTTGAGATCTGGAGATTGGCTGAGCCACTCCAGGACCTGGAAATGCTTCTTACGAAGCCACTCCTTTGTTACCCGGGCAGTGTGTTTGGGATGGTTGTCATGCTGAAAGCTCCAGACACATTTCATCTTCTATGCCTTCAGTGTGACCATACATGGCCCCCTTCACTCTTTCCTTTACTCGGATCAGTCATTCTTTAAAAATCAGACGATGTGATTTGATGTTTTTATTCTGGTTTTGTCTCTCATAGTTGAAATAATATGATAGATTTACCTATGATGAAAGATCCAGATTCGTTTCGTTGACTTCAATTGTTTTTCTGGACGCCGGAGCCGTTTTGTGGCCCTTTATTGTGAAGTTGGGGCAATTGACATCATGAGCCGTAAACACTGCGAGCGAATGTGAAGTGCATCCGGTACATTTTTCACAATAAAACCTGTGTTTTGCTTTGACGTCGTATTCAAATAGCGGGTTATCGCCAGAACCCATGTGAGTTCAGAGGTCTGCGAGGTTTGCAGAAGAGGCTGCTTGAGAAAGGACCGCAAGTGATCCGTAGTCAGTGTGAGCTACCGACCGTCGCTAGACCGCTCTGGCGTCTGCGCCGGACCGCATGCAGTGTGAGCACGGGTTAGTTTGTTAGAAAATAGTAGAACTTTAAAGACGGTGGATCAGGTGGACCTGGACTGAGGAACATGGATGTGGAACTTCCAGCTGCAGCTTCACCTGTGTCAAACGTCTTGGTTTGTTGGCTCCTCAGCTCCTGGACTTTGAGCCTCGGTCTGGAGAACAGGTTCCTCTTCTGCTAAAGATGAAGAGGAGTCATCTGGCTCTCAGTAAGGCTGTAGAAAGTGGAGACACGGACCTTGGTGAGTCTTTACTCTGCAGAGATCTTCTAACTCATGATGTTCTCCTGATCATGTTTGAGTATCTTCCAATAAAGACAGGTTTCTGCTGCCGTAGTCTTTTTCTCTGTTTGGGAAGTTCTGCTGAACCTTCTCCATGTCATGTTCTAAACCTTGCTTTCATTGTGGGTTAAAGTGAACAAAGCGCGTAAGTGTTCTCTGAGCCCTGTACCTGTCTGTTGGAGCAGTCTACATGGTGGTCACACACCTGAAGAATGAGATGAACAGAGGGGATTTCTTCATGACTCTGAGGAACCAGCCGGTGGCCCTCAGCCTCTACAGACAGGTGACTTCTCTTTTCTACACCTGTTGATGTTCTTCTGGTGGCTTCTTCATTTGTTGGATGGTCCTGCAGTTCTGTAAGCTTCAGGAGCAGGAGACGCTGAAGGACCTCTATAACCAGGATGACAACCATCAGGAGCTGGCCAACTACTTTGTCACTGCGTCTTACAGAGAAAAGGTAAGAGGTGTGTGGAGATGTTTGTGTGAGTGATAACGTCCATCAGGTTGGATGATGGAAGTCCTCTGCAGGTAGAGAACTTACTGAGACTTACACTTCTCACCTGTTATCTCGGGATATTTGTGACAGAAGGGACAGTTCTGAGATCAAATTGCAATCAAAATGTTCCGTTTTAAAAACAAAACTGTCAAAGTAGCAAATGAAAAAGTAAATGTTTGCTTTCAACATACATTTCTGCAGTTGTGTTTTTGGATGCGTTGTCTCACATCTTGCTTTCTCCCCATCTTTGATTTTGCGTTCACATCTTAGAGTTTGGTGTAATGTTTGTGCCACCAAACAGCCAATCCCAGATGAGAGGGTTCCTGCTGATTGGTCTAGTTTCTATCCAATCAAGCGTCTCGGCCTCACATTCACTGTGTCTGGAGCAGACATAGGTTTTTCTGTGAGTAGAACTCAGGAGCAGCAAAGCCAAAATGCAACAGGGTTCTGTATTTATTTCTGTTAGTGTAGAGACCAGCAAGTTCCAAAGCAGATCAAAAATAATCGCCTCAGACTCTAACTACAGGCAGCTCGGACGTCACATTATGGTCTTGATAGAGGAACTATAGTTTTTTCATGAATAAAACATTGAACTATAAGGAGGAAAACTGACTAAATAAAATGTCATCAATGCTAAAAGACCTATTTGTGTATTTTTCTTCAGCCAGAGAGGCAAATGGAGAGTAAAGGAGCCTGTTTGGCTTCTTTACCTCTGTGTTCGAATAAAATAACAACTTGACTGGATAGAAACTAGACCAATCAGCAGGAACCCTCTCATCTGGGATTGGCTGTTTGGTGGCACAAACATTACACTAAATTCTGAGATGTGAACGCAAAACCAAAGATGTGGAAAAAGCAAAGCATCAAAAAAAATTCAGTCACAAACACAGAAATGTATTGAAAGCAAAGATTTCATACTTTTATTTGCTACTTAGAATATGTCGTTTTTAAAACTGAGTCTTTTGTTTGCCATTTATGAACTTTGGATCTAAATACTGTGATTTTTGTACTCAATGTGGTGGCACAAATATCCCTTCATGTTCCTGCCTGTGTTATTCACCTGTGTCCCTGCAGAGGTTGGAGAGCCGTCTGTCTCAGCTGCAGAATGCTGTAGACGAGTACAACAAGGCCAAAAACGATTTTGCTGCAAAGGTAACAGGAGACTCTGAGAAGCTGATCTCACTCCTTATCTTCATGTTCCCCGTCATTCTCCTGTGTGATGATAGGTGTGTGTTTGCTGCTAACGAGACTGTTGTCCTTCAGGCTACAGAGGAGGAGATGCGTCTTCTTCGTTTCCAGCGAAAGCTGGACGATGAGAAAGGGGCGGGGCTTCTTGGTCTGTCCCTGCAGGTAACTAAAGTGAGAAGTTTGTCTGCACAGATGGATGAAGTAGACAAGCACCTTCCCCACGTGTGGTCTCGTTTCAGGTAACCATGGAGACGCTGCTGTCTTTAGGACTTCACAAACAGGCAGAGCAGCTGTACAGAGACTTCAAAGTTCCTGACAAAAGGTCTAAATGAGACGTGCTGTGATTTGCTGCTGTCATTTTTCTATTTCAACACTTTAAGAAAAAGAATTACCCAGCATTCTTTGTAACTGAACCCACAGAGGTTCAGTAATCAGCAGAGTGGGATGCAGAATCACCCAGAATCAGCCATCAAAGGAACAATGCTCCCTCCCCTTTAGGATGGAGGTACTCCCCCAGGGAAGATTCAATTATCTAGAAGTTCTGTTCTCGTGAGGAAAGGAAGGAGCATCAGATGGATCATGTGACATCTAGAGAGATGTTAGAACGCGGTGACCTTCAGTCTGAGGTGTTATCATGGACTTTCAGTTGAACTTGAACCATTCAGAGTTTGACCACGTCAAACAGGTTCAAATGTCCAGACCTATAGATGTATCTGGTCTGGACTCAGTGAAGGTGCTGGAAACAAAAACTCTGCTGTTTAAGTCCTGATTAAAACTAGGAGGTCTGACTCCATCAGTCCTGGTCTCTGGTCTTTACTTCGAACAGCTGTGCCGGTTTCCACATCTGTTCACGGTTGAGCTCCGAAATGCAACGTTTTTAGGCTCTTGTTGATCAAAATTCATGATCTCATTGTTTTAAATGATTGTGTCTATAAAATACCAATAAGCCTGTTGTGATGAACAGAGATCTGAAATAGAACACTTTTCTGGTGGATCTGCCCCCACCTGCTGAGGGTTAGAAACGAGGGGAGCACAGAGCGGAAGTGGTCTTCTATGAAGACAAATGTGTCACTCGGATGGGTGGGTAGCTTTGGATTTGTGCGTAGCTTTGGATTTGTGCGTAGCTTTGAATTTGTGCGTAACTTTAGATTTGTGCGTAACTTTGGATTTGTGTGTAACTTTGGATTTGTGTGTAACTTTGAATTTGTGCGTAACTTTGGATTTGTGCGTCACTTTGGATTTGTGCGTCACTTTGGATTTGTTCGTCACTTTGGATTTGTGTGTAACTTTGAATTTGTGCGTAGCTTTGGATTTGTGTGTAACTTTGAATTTGTGCGTAACTTTAGATTTGTGCGTCGCTTTGAATTTGTGCGTAGCTTTGGATTTGTGCGTCACTTTGAATTTGTGCGTCACTTTGGATTTGTGTGTAACTTTAGATTTGTGCGTCGCTTTGAATTTGTGCGTAGCTTTGGATTTGTGCGTCACTTTGAATTTGTGCGTCACTTTGGATTTGTGCGTAACTTTAGATTTGTGCGTAGCTTTGGATTTGTGCGTAGCTTTGAATTTGTGCGTAACTTTAGATTTGTGCGTAACTTTGGATTTGTGCGTCACTTTGGATTTGTGCATCACTTTGGATTTGTGCGTCACTTTGGATTTGTGCGTCACTTTGGATTTGTGTGTAACTTTGAATTTGTGCGTAGCTTTGGATTTGTGTGTAACTTTGAATTTGTGCGTAACTTTAGATTTGTGCGTCGCTTTGAATTTGTGCGTAGCTTTGGATTTGTGCGTCACTTTGAATTTGTGCGTCACTTTGGATTTGTGTGTAACTTTGAATTTGTGCGTAGCTTTGGATTTGTGCGTCACTTTGGATTTGTGCGTCACTTTGGATTTGTGTGTAACTTTGAATTTGTGCGTCACTTTGGATTTGTGTGTAACTTTGAATTTGTGCGTAGCTTTGGATTTGTGCGTCACTTTGGATTTGTGCGTCACTTTGGATTTGTGCGTCACTTTGAATTTGTGCGTAGCTTTGGATCTCAGTCTTTGTTGGCTGGGAGGGGTGGTGTGGTTCTGGTCACCTGACTGACCCAGTTCTGTGTTCTGTTTCACATGAGCAGGTATTGGTGGCTGAAGCTGAAGTCTCTGGCAGAGAAGGAGGAGTGGGAGGAGCTAGAGAAATTCTCCAAGACGAAAAAATCTCCAATTGGTTACCTGGTAAGACGATTGAAGATGGCCTCGCCCATCATTAACATTCCAGTTTCAAAGGGATTTTTTTCCCATGATTCTTTGCTGCTTCCTCCTTAGGCGTTTGTTGAGGTTTGCGTCAAGCATAACAACAGGTACGAGGCCAAAAAGTACATCTCCAAAGTCACACCTGAGCAGAAAGTCAAGGCTCACCTGGCCGTGGGGTAAGACAGCTGTGCAGTCAGTAGATGATGGGCGTGGCTTCCTGGTGACTGCTCATGTTCTGCTCCTGACAGTGACCTGGAGGGGGCAGCAGATGCAGCCATCGAGCACAAGAGTGAGTCTGAGATGGCTATGGTCCTGTCCAGATGCCCCGCCTCCAACCGCCTGCTGATGGACAGACTAAACCGCGCAAGTGGCGCCAAAAAGTGATGACCATTCACCACAGCACCCCCGTGGTCGTGTTTTAATATCTGTTCAATGATCATTTCACTGGAGACCCCCCATGTTCCTGGTGTCCTTTCAAAATAAAAGCTTTCCATCTGTGTTTATGGATATGCTCTTTTGTGACGTCACGTCCTCATCTAGTGAAAATCATCAAGCGTGTTCGTGATCACCCAGGCGGACGCAGCGCTCCGAAGATCGCCTGGATTCTGGTGCATGCTGGTAAGTTTTTGAACTGACGTCACACGTGTGGTGTCACCAAAGTATCGAGGAGAAAGGGGCAGAAGCAAGGCGCCTGCCTAAGCCAGCGCTGCCAGACATAAAGTACTGCGCTGACTGCAAACCAACTAGAAAATAATGCATTGTGGGAAACGGTGTCCTGACAGTTCCTGGATTTAGCGTATGTGATGCTGAACAGAAATGACTGGAGCTAAATGAAGAAATGTGTGTATTTTCTAACTCTTTCTGCAAATAGTGAATCACTGATGAAAAACTCAGATGAGGAACTCATTAGTTCAGAAATCACAAATCATCTGTGGTTTGGTGTTTGTTGTTCTCTTGCATTTCTATTGTATTGATTTCTCTGAGACTCTGTTTCTCCGGACAGATGTTTAAAGGCTCTACCTACAAAGATAAGAATATAAACTATAAAACAGCCTGATCCAGGTCAAACACACTAACGATGACCCGGGGGGGGGCGGGACTCGGGTCCAGAACAGCTTCTTCATTCCTCAGGTTCTGGTTCTGTAGAGGTTCTGTAGAGGATGTAAGCAGGGGGATCTTCATCATCAGTGTGAGGAGAGCATTAGAGATCACGTTTCTAACCTGATGTTTGGATCAGAACCACACGACGGAGCCTCGAACCCGCGGATGAGCGCACTTCCTGGTGGATCTCAGCTGGAGGGGGCGGGGCTTGATGAGGTAGGCGGGGCTTTTGCAGAACAAGTTCTCACGTGCTGTGTCCGCGAGGACGTCTGCTAGAGTTCAACAGGTGGGTTTGCGGCCGAATCTGGAGCAGAACTGGACTCATCTCCGTGATTCTGGATTTGTTTCCACTGTCCGGTTCGGGTCCACCGGCTCGAGCAGGATCGAACTTTGACCCGCTACATTTATGTAACCAAGTTGTGACCCGGTTGTAAAGAGTCGAACCAGAACTCAGACGGGAGTTGAACCCAACCGTGGTTGTTGGAAACAAGACCCGCTGAACAGAACCGGGTCACCTCCGGGTGAAAATCTGTTCTGAAGAGTTCGGTTCGGACCTGTCAACAAGTGAACTGGATCTACCTGTGTTATCCTGCGTCACTTCCGGTTCTGTCGGAGTTCGGACTGAAGTCCGTTTTGTTTGCTCTCTGTTTCACTGTAACCACAGGTCAGCATGTCGTCCGTGACCGTGGAGTGCGCGGTGAAGGCAGCCGCTCTCATTGGTGAAGGGCCTGTGTGGGAGGAGTCAGAGCAGAAGCTGCTGTTCGTCGACATCGCGGGAGAGAAGATCCACCGCTGGACTTCAACTACCAACCAGGTCCAGTCTGTCTCGACAGGTCAGAGGTCAATCCTGTCTCGACAGGTCAGAGGTCAATCCTGTCTCAGCTGTCCAGAACTTGATGTGATGATGTTTGCGGGACTGAATCCATCCCACTGATGACTGCATTCAAAGATGTTTTATTCCATGAAAGAACGAGGTGATGACGTTTGATCCAGAACGAGCATCCATCTGATCATCAGCATGTGAACACGTTATCCTCACGTTCATTCTAAACTACAACCATCACATGTTTGTTCTGTGTCAGAGAACAGCAGAACTGTCACGTTCTAGAGCTGGGCGATGTGGCCAAAAGTCAAATGTCCGATTTTTTTCACACCACATTCGACTTAGAATGAGTTCTTTCAGGGCCTTTGGTGGCTTGTTTTATGGCGGCGTTTTGAGCCTCTAGCGTCAGCAGCTCTTGTTCCGTTTGCTGTACTCCCACTGCTGGAAGCGACAGCCTTTAAGCAGATTTTGCATCGCTCTGTTCCAAGTTAGACGTGGTAAAACGTCCTTTTCGGGAACATCTCCGTTTTGGTGGCTGCCATTGTCACCTGTGTGTTGTGAGCGCAAACACAGAAGCCGTAGCTGTGAAGGATCCCTGTGTACGCGGATCTCCTCAGACTGCTGACTTTATGCAGATCTCACACACATTGGGAAAACTATGGAAAAACAAACAAAACAAGTCCCTCTTAAAGAAAAATACAAATCTTGATAATAAACGTTCACTAAAACCAACCTGAAAACCATTCAAAAAGATTCTTTCAGTTCAAAGAAAACATGGCAGTTCCACCAAATCTCACCACCTCCCCGTGAGATTTCATTGAACTCAACTTTGCTTTAAAACCGGAACATTAGTGAACATAAAAGTCGTCTACTTTAAGCAACACAATAACCTCATGTACAGGTCAGTCAAGTGTCACGTTGTGTATGTTTCCCATGTGTGTCAGAAACACTCTCGCTAAGCAAAAGTCTAACCTTTCTCCTCACCATCTGCTCCAGAGTAGATGTCTGCTGCTCTGACTTTTCCATTCATTGCTTGGAGTAAGATCTTCAAGAAGCAGAACAGTGTTGCTCATCTCCAGGTTTCCTCTCGGCACATGGCCTTTCTGTCTTGGTTGCAAGTTGAGTAAATACTCTTCCCTCCATTGGATCCAGATGGAGGACCCTCCTCCTCTGAAGATACAGATCTGCTTTTCAGAACCTCCCTGGTGGAGGTTGACTGATGGTCGACTTCTTTGTTAGAATCTGAGCAGGTCTTCATGGTTGTGGTCCAGTTGGGTCATCTTTTATCATTGTTATAGTAGATCGTACTATATCAAAATAGGAAAACAAAACAATGAAAAACACCACAAAGTTACCTGGACCAGGTGTGTTGATTCAATCAGAACGTGGAGACATCTGACTGAATCAGCAGGTGGCTTGGAGATCTGGAAAACGGGCATCTGACCCTCTCCAGGACCCCTGGTCTATAAGGAGTACAGCAGGATCATGCTGGGGGGGGGCGTCATTCATGGCGGCAGATTCACCTGCCTGTCGTATTCCAGGCGACACGGTTGGCTTTGCAGTTCCTCGCAGATCAGGCGGGTACGTCGCCGGGGTCGGCTGCAGCATCGTGGCTGTTGATTGGTCCTCTCAAAGGATGACGCCTCTGGCTAATGTCGATGAAGACAAACTGAACACCAGACTCAACGATGGCAAAGTGGATCCAGTTGGACGGCTGCTGGCAGGTAAGTCAGGCGTCCTGTTGGCTCCTCCTTCTCCCAGAGATCATGGTACCATTGTGCCCACTCCTCAGGTACAATGGCGAGGGAGAAGCCACACGTCCAGATTGAGAGGAAACAAGGATCGCTGTACTCTGTGAACTCTGACCTTGCAGTGACCAGACTCCTGAGCCAGGTACCGTCACACCTGTGTACCTGAACGGTTTGTTGTCACCTGTGCCTTCCACTTCCTGTTTCTTTTTTTTTAAATTACCAAAATGTTGTTGAAGTCAACCATCTATGTGGCACAAAATGAAAACATGGCTCAATAAGTTTCTCAGTTTAGTGAAATTTACTGATGTTTTGCTCACAAGCATCTCATCTCTCCACGTTCCCTCTGCGTTTTGGTTCATTTCTTCAGGAGAACTCCCACAATTGTTGCAATGAACTCGTGGATGTAAACTGCTGCTCTTCCTTATGCAGTGAAGTCCATAAATATCCACATCAGAAAGCGTAGCGTTTCCCTCAGATTGTTCCAAATGTTTGTGTTCTGTTTTTACAGTTTGGTTTGTACCAGAACAACAGAAAGTACAGAAAAAGTCCAAACAGAACTTCAAATGGACTGCATGCTCCTGTTGTTTGGACAGGAATCAGAGGACAGTTTAGTAACTGGACAGTTCTGCCGCTAACCTGTGACTGTAGACAGGAAAGCAAAATGAAAGGAATTCAATTCCCTTTTATTTAAACAGCAGAATATCCCACCGGTATTCATGCAAAGAACAAAGGAAACTCGCAAAGACAGTGAAGATGATCTCCAGACACAGAGTACCACAGTGTTCCACTGTGGCTTTCACAGAACACAGCCTCTACATTCTAGCATGTTGGAGGTTCAAAGAACCTTTTCCAAATCTCCTTGAAGCTGGAACCCACTGAATATATGATCGTTCCTCTGAAATGGGTCTTTAACCTGGAAAGCTGATAGTTTATGTCACTGAACGGCTGCTGATGACATTTTGGAAGGTAGTGATCAGTGTCTCCCACAGGTGGACATTTCCAACGGGCTGGAGTGGTCTCTGGATCAGAGAACCTTCTTCTACATTGACAGTTTGTCTCTGACTGTGGATGCCTTTGACTACGAGCCAAACGGCGGGTCTGTGGGTAATGGCCGTCCTCCAGAACACCTTCTAAATGTTTAAATATATATATACATTTTAATATCATTAATATATAATAATAATGTTACTATCTTATATTAATATAGTTGATTATATATATTATACCAAACCTTTATTCTTTTTAACCTGATACTTTTTTGGAAAAGCCTCATTTTGAGGTATTTTCATTTGAATGTGTGACACTGGGGGGCAGTTAAAGAAGGGGTAAGTCAGGTAGACGGGGGTTAGTCAGGTAGACGGGGGTTAGTCAGGTAGACGGGGGTAAGTCAGGTAGACGGGGGTTAGTTAGATGGACGGGGCTAAGTCAGGTAGACGGGGGTAAGTCAGGTAGACGGGGGTAAGTCAGGTAGACGGGGGTTAGTTAGATGGACGGGGGTAAGTCAGGTAGACGGGGGTAAGTCAGGTAGACGGGGGTAAGTCAGGTAGACGGGGGTTAGTTAGATGGATGGGGGTAAGTCAGGTAGACGGGGGTAAGTCAGGTAGACGGGGGTTAGTCAGATGGACGGGGGTAAGTCAGGTAGACGGGGGTAAGTCAGGTAGACGGGGGTAAGTCAGGTAGACGGGGGTAAGTCAGGTAGACGGGGGTTAGTTAGATGGACGGGGGTAAGTCAGGTAGACGGGGGTAAGTCAGGTAGACGGGGGTTAGTCAGGTAGACGGGGGTAAGTCAGGTAGACGGGGGTTAGTCAGGTAGACGGGGTTAGTCAGATGGACGGGGGTAAGTCAGGTAGACGGGGGTAAGTCAGGTAGACGGGGGTTAGTCAGATGGACGGGGGTAAGTCAGGTAGACGGGGGTAAGTCAGGTAGACGGGGGTAAGTCAGGTAGACGGGGGTTAGTTAGATGGATGGGGGTAAGTCAGGTAGACGGGGGTAAGTCAGGTAGACGGGGGTAAGTCAGGTAGATGGGGGTAAGTCAGGTAGACGGGGGTTAGTTAGATGGATGGGGGTAAGTCAGGTAGATGGGGGTAAGTCAGGTAGACGGGGGTTAGTCAGGTAGACGGGGGTAAGTCAGGTAGATGGGGGTAAGTCAGGTAGACGGGGGTTAGTTAGATGGATGGGGGTAAGTCAGGTAGACGGGGGTAAGTCAGGTAGACGGGGGTTAGTTAGATGGATGGGGGTAAGTCAGGTAGACGGGGGTTAGTTAGATGGACGGGAGTAAGTCAGGTAGACGGGGGTAAGTCAGGTAGACGGGGGTTAGTTAGATGGACGGGGGTAAGTCAGGTAGACGGGGGTTAGTTAGATGGATGGAGGTAAGTCAGGTAGACGGGGGTAAGTCAGGTAGACGGGGGTTAGTCAGGTAGACGGGGGTTAGTCAGGTAGACGGGGGTTAGTTAGATGGACGGGGGTAAGTCAGGTAGACGGGGGTAAGTCAGGTAGACGGGGGTTAGTTAGATGGATGGGGGTAAGTCAGGTAGACGGGGGTAAGTCAGGTAGACGGGGGTAAGTCAGGTAGACGGGGGTTAGTTAGATGGATGGGGGTAAGTCAGGTAGACGGGGGTTAGTTAGATGGACGGGGGTAAGTCAGGTAGACGGGGGTAAGTCAGGTAGACGGGGGTTAGTCAGGTAGACGGGGGTAAGTCAGGTAGACGGGGGTTAGTCAGGTAGACGGGGTTAGTCAGATGGACGGGGGTAAGTCAGGTAGACGGGGGTAAGTCAGGTAGACGGGGGTTAGTCAGATGGACGGGGGTAAGTCAGGTAGACGGGGGTAAGTCAGGTAGACGGGGGTAAGTCAGGTAGACGGGGGTTAGTTAGATGGATGGGGGTAAGTCAGGTAGACGGGGGTAAGTCAGGTAGACGGGGGTAAGTCAGGTAGATGGGGGTAAGTCAGGTAGACGGGGGTTAGTTAGATGGATGGGGGTAAGTCAGGTAGATGGGGGTAAGTCAGGTAGACGGGGGTTAGTCAGGTAGACGGGGGTAAGTCAGGTAGATGGGGGTAAGTCAGGTAGACGGGGGTTAGTTAGATGGATGGGGGTAAGTCAGGTAGACGGGGGTAAGTCAGGTAGACGGGGGTTAGTTAGATGGATGGGGGTAAGTCAGGTAGACGGGGGTTAGTTAGATGGACGGGAGTAAGTCAGGTAGACGGGGGTAAGTCAGGTAGACGGGGGTTAGTTAGATGGACGGGGGTAAGTCAGGTAGACGGGGGTTAGTTAGATGGATGGAGGTAAGTCAGGTAGACGGGGGTAAGTCAGGTAGACGGGGGTTAGTCAGGTAGACGGGGGTTAGTCAGGTAGACGGGGGTTAGTTAGATGGACGGGGGTAAGTCAGGTAGACGGGGGTAAGTCAGGTAGACGGGGGTTAGTTAGATGGATGGGGGTAAGTCAGGTAGACGGGGGTAAGTCAGGTAGACGGGGGTAAGTCAGGTAGACGGGGGTTAGTTAGATGGATGGGGGTAAGTCAGGTAGACGGGGGTTAGTTAGATGGACGGGGGTAAGTCAGGTAGACGGGGGTTAGTTAGATGGATGGAGGTAAGTCAGGTAGACGGGGGTAAGTCAGGTAGACGGGGGTAAGTCAGGTAGACGGGGGTTAGTTAGATGGATGGAGGTAAGTCAGGTAGACGGGGGTTAGTCAGGTAGACGGGGGTTAGTTAGATGGACGGGGGTAAGTCAGGTAGACGGGGGTAAGTCAGGTAGACGGGGGTTAGTTAGATGGATGGGGGTAAGTCAGGTAGACGGGGGTAAGTCAGGTAGACGGGGGTAAGTCAGACCTGTTCTGGGTATTTCTTGGAGTCTGGCAGGGCGGCCTTCTGTTAGCGGTTTTGTTCAAATTCTTACTTAAAAGAATTTCTCGACCCAACCAGTCACGATGATGTTGGTTTCAAATAGCCGGGACCTCCAGCATGTTTACCGCAGTGTCAAGCAGCTGGGATGAGGGTCAACACTGCTAGGGGGAGTAGGACAGATTCACAGGGGGTAGATTTATGAATGATGTAGTAGGAATACCGACATAAGTTTAGTCATTCCAAAGATATCGATGCCTTCAGAGACTGCTACCAGAAATGATCCACAAGAGAGCAGTCATCCAAATACACTTACATTAAATTATCTTCTATGTCAAACAATGATTTGAAGTGAAAGTCCTATTTATGGGAAAATGCCACATGAACATGTTAAAACACCCTTTTCATTGGAGTGGGTCTTTAAGGACCGTTTGATGGCTTTGGATAGAATGAAATCAGAAGAAAGCTCAGGATCAGCGTCCATTTGATAAATATAAAAAATGCAGGACTACATTGTAAAAATCACCTTTAAACATCTTCATGGAGACATTTATTCATATTCTGAGAATCAAGCCCCTCAATACTTTACTGCTCAAGCCTGGTAAGCCTCCTAACAAATGTGAGAGTGACGTCTGTCATCTGACCTTAAAAAATCCTGTTAGACCCAATACAGATCGGAATAGAGTCCCATTCCTGATATTCTTTTGATCTGTCCCAGATCGTTCCCAATGCTCTTTATATTTTGTCTATTGTAGGCAAAATAAAGAAAACCTGTGTTGTTTTCTAGGATGCTCAGATAGTGGTGGGTCATTAAAAATGCTCTTTGTGCTGGGACTCTCTGTGCCCCCCTAACCTCTGACGATAAGGGTCCCAGTGATGGTCCTTCCATCTTCTGACTGACGTGATCTACTTCTCCATGTGGCGCCCATGTGGCTATCTGGGTCCTGGCCAGCAGCTGAGGGCAGACGCTCACGTGAGGGCAGACGCTCACCCTGAGGGCAGACGCTCACCCGAGGGCAGGCGCTCACCCGAGGGCAGACGCTCACCCGAGGGCAGACGCTCACGTGAGGGCAGACGCTCACCCGAGGGCAGGTGCTCACCCGAGGGCAGACGCTCACCCGAGGGCAGACGCTCACCCCGAGGGCAGGCGCTCACCCCGAGGGCAGGCGCTCACCCCGAGGGCAGGCGCTCACCCCGAGGGCAGGCGCTCACCCCGAGGGCAGGCGCTCACCCCGAGGGCAGGCGCTCACCCAGAGGGCAGACGCTCACCCAGAGGGCAGACGCTCACCCTGAGGGCAGACGCTCACCCTGAGGGCAGACGCTCACGTGAGGGCAGACGCTCACCCCGAGGGCAGACGCTCACCCCGAGGGCAGACGCTCACCCCGAGGGCAGACGCTCACCGTGAGGGCAGGCGGCACATAGTTTTGTCTAAACATCTACAGGGTAAATGTACAATAGTTCACCTTCAGAAACTGTTTGCCTCTTTTTATTTGGAATCCGAGCCCTTCAGGTGTGTTTTTAAAAATCTTCCTCTAAAGGGGTACATTGTTTCCATTCTTTTACCCGTATGCCCTTCATCATTTCTAGCCCTCTCACCTCCTTTCCATCAGTTCAAAAATGAACAGAAACATAATAATGTTTAAGGAGAATCTTACTGACTAGTGCTGGTAACCAGAATGTAAACCGGAAGGAATTGGTTTATGAAACATTTATGAATCATGAACACTCTTAATATTCAGAAACGTTGCTCTGGGCAGAAACTGGACATTCATTATTTTCAATCAACAGTTTAGGTTCTTACTCACAGTTGAATAAATCATGTCAGTTTTATTTCTGTCTCTTAGCTAACCGGCGTGTAGTGTATCAAATGAAGGAGGGGGAGGGGCTTCCTGACGGGATGACCATGGATGCTGACGGCCGTCTCTGGGTGGCTTGCTACAATGGAGGAAGAGTGATCAACATTGACCCCACCACTGGTGAGTGCTGCTGGTTAAACTGGTGATTCTGGGAACGGCTCATCCTGTCCTCTGATCTGTAAGCACTTCTGTCATTAAATCACCAGCAGGCCCCTTCACACCCAAAAAAACCTGCTTTTCCTTTATGTCCAGAAGTTCCGTTTTCATGACTGCTCGTAAGGCACATGAATGACTGCAAAACTGCTTCATGTCTGATACGTGCAGCACCTGTCTTTTTCTCCTCAGGTGTACGCCTGCAGACCGTCTCTCTGCCGGTGACAAAGGTCACTTCCTGCTGTTTTGGAGGGCCAGACTTTTCTGAACTGTTTGTGACCTCAGCCAGTCTGGGCCTCGACCAATCAGAAAAGAGCCAGCAGCCACTGGCGGGTTACACCTTCAGAGTGAGTGTTAACGGACATAAAGACCTGTCCGTCAGTCACCCAGCTACCTCAACATCTGTGTGTGTGCAGGTGAGAGGACTTGGGGTCAAAGGTCAGCCATCCAGGGCATTCTTAGGATAATACCCAAAAGGTGGAGACCCATCCGGGAAACCGAGCTGCCAACCACAGAACAGGAACAGAACCCTTTTTGTTCTAAAGGAGAATCCACACCAGCAGCTCGTTCCAAACAAGAGTACTAAGTCATGGAACTCCTCCTGACTCTACTGGAAATAAAGTTGTTCATTCAGCAGTTGCTTCTGGGTAATCTGGTTTCCCAAACAGACTGAAGTCCTTTTGTTTTTGACAGGGTGTGTTTTATTTTCACACCAAGTGCAGGATCACGATCAACAAACACGAGCATTGCTACACAACCGGCTAGAAAACATTTGTACATGTAGAAAAGTGTGCTGTCCTCGTTAAGGTACTGATGAGGCCGGGCGGGTTCAGCATGAAGGTGAAGAAACCCACAACCATGATCATTTGATCACGACCGGTAAAATGGGCCTTTTCTTCCTTTGGGTTGTGGTTTTTACTGGCCTCTGACTGTCTCACCTGTCTGGTCTTTTTGAGGTGACACCTTTTCATGCGAGAGGAATCTGGATGGAGTGGCTTTAGGGATGGTGGGTGGAGTTACAGATGAAGACCTCTTTCAATAAATCTTTGTTTTTTTAGTGCTTTCATGGTTTAGGAACCGTTTGGTTCTAGATTCTGGCTCTGAAAGCCCAGAAAACAGAACTGCATGAAATAAAGAAACAGAACCCTGAACAAACAGAAGCACAGTCAGTGCACCTTTCTGAAGCCAACATTAGTCCTCGTCTGACTGTTTGTAACATGGATGCTGCTCAGCAGCGCCGTCCGTTTTCCTGCTCAGTTCTCAAAAGCAAAGCAACCACCTGCTGGGGTCCCTGGACTGTGTTTGGAGCACCGTCATTATTTGTTCTGGTGTTGGGATAACGCTGCAGACTTGGATGCCTTTGACCAGAACCGTGTGACTTCTTTCCAGCTGTGCAAGAATTTCTTGTTTTAAGTCAGAATTCTTTCTAAAATTGTAAGAAAATTTTAGCTAAAAGCCCATTATGTTCTAAAAAGAAGATCTGATATAAAAACTGAAGAACTGATTCTCTGACTGCTGTTGGCCTTCAAACGTCGCACATATGTTGGCGGATGGGAATCAAAAAGATCATAAAAAATGACAAACATGGTTCACATTGGTCAGTCAAAAATGTTCAAAGTGCTAGTTGGTCCCAATAAATAAAGGGTGGTGTGGGCAGCCCGGGGTCTTCAGTAGTGCTCATCAGGGAGGGCGGGGTCACAGAAGAAGCGAGAGCTTCGTTTGGCGGATCGAGCCGTAAAGGGGACAGTCTTCAGAGCTGCAGGGAAGAAAATACATCCACAACTTAGTGACCGGGGGGAGACCTGTTGAATGTTGACCAGGTGTGACTTGGAGCCTTACCTGTGATGATGTCCTCGATGGCGCCGTCCTTCCCTTCGTAAACGTGGCGGCTGTCTTTTCCTTGTCGTCGTCGGAGCTCGGTGATCAGCTCTTGCTGCTGCCGCTTCCCTTTGTGGCTTGGAGACTGTGGCGGAATGAGGGAGGGGTTAGTCTTCGCATGTCTGTCTCCATCAGGGCTGCAAGTGGTTCATTGTTTGACAGCCGTAGGAAAAGTCAAGCCCCGCCCACTGAGAAACATGACAGAGTTTTGGACTGGATCCTCATAAAATACCTGGTATCTTGCTTGCTGTATCTTAACACTAACAATGTCTCCATCTACAGTTTTTTGCATAGGTGTCTATCAAACGTCGACTGTACAGTGGTCAGCACTCCAACCTAATGCTAAGCAGGCCCTGGTTCAAATCCCTGTTCCTCGTGCTCATCTGTGGATCATTCAAACACATGCTTCTAATGAGACAAAAATAATAACTCAAAGATTCTGCTGTCAGGGGGGGGTTGAGTTAAATCAAACATCTACCTTCTATTTAACCCTTTCATGTGACCTTTACAAAGGTCGTAGCCGTGATGGATCCCCAGCTTTTCCGTGTCAGGCTCCAGCTCTGACTGGCTTTGACCTTCTCTGTGTGAACAGACTGGCTCTGTTCTTCTTAAGGTAAAAACTGGGCGCATGAGTCTGGTCTGCGGACCTGCAGGGACCGTTCTGATGAGGCTGATGTTCGTGGTCTCACCTTGCTTTCCTCCTCTTCTTGTTGCTCCTCCTGCTCCAGTTTCTCCAATAACATTTGCTCCTGGCGCCTCCTCTGCTCATTCTCCTCATCTGCCAACTGAACACAGACTTTGAGAGGGAACTGTGATAGTCCTTCTCATACAGAACAAAAGATGATTCCATTTCTCTGTTTCATGTGGTGGGGGGTTGCCTGCTGCACTGATAGAAAGATCTTTGAAATAAAAGTGGAAAAGCTCTAACTTTCTACAAAGGAAGAGGTGACGAGTAGCTGAGAGTTAATGATGATGGAACTGCTGAGGCAGAAGAACTCCGCTTTGATAACAGTCAGTAAACTCTGGGCGGAGCTGGGGGTGTGGGGTGGTGGTCACTTACCCGGTAAGCTTTGATGAAGCGGACGAAAATGGGAAAGAAGACAGAGGGGGGCATGGTCTTTGAGCTTTCTCCAAAGAACTTGACGGCGTCCTCAAAGGCGTCCTGTGAAATCACACAGACTCATTCTTTCTGAGGGAGGGGCTTTAGCAACATGCATGCTTTATGAGATCAAAGCTGAGCTAAGCTAATGTTTAGTCTTTGGGCATCACCGGCAGTTACCAAAGAAGAGTGTTCTTCAATGAAAACCAGCTCCTAACCATCCCGTTGATTCATGACCCTGACCAGATGAGCCTCGCCACAGAGCTCTCATGTCTTTCATTAAGGATGCCTAAGTGGATGAAGCTGGGGGTGTTAGCGCTGCCCCAGTCCTCCCAAACAGACGTAGTGGACTTCCTCCACCTCTTCTTGATCTACTTTTGATTCTGGTGGGATTATAGAGGTTAATGGAATTCAGGGATCCAGAGAGCGGCTTTGTCACTCTCACTGGCTGCAGGTAACAGCTTGATTTATCCCTGAGGGGTAAGTCTTTGAGTTCTCCTCACCTGAGCAATGCGAGCATCTTCCTGCAGCTTGGTGAGGCGGGATTCATTCCTACTGATGAACTCTTTGAGCGTGCTGTTGTGTGACACACTAAACTCTCTCCAGGTGAGCTCCATGCCTCGCTGCAGCTCCTTTACATCACACAGGACATTCTCCAGACTCACTGTTCGCACAGGAAGCATAGGTGAGTGTCGCAGAACTTTGTATTTTAGCTGCACTATGATTGGTTGATTAATTTACCTGCAGCAGCCTTGTCCACATAATGGAGTTCATTATAAAAGAGAGAAACAGCCTGATATTTCTCTCTGATCACGTTGGAAATGTAGTGAAGCAACGTTTGCTTCCTGTCTGTTGACTTTGTCTCCAGAAGCTGCAAAAACACAAGCAGAAGCTTTTTGATGTTTGGGAAGTGAAAACACCTTCAATCAGGACATGCTCGGGTTTAAACCCAGCTGAAACACGGCGATGAAGAGAGTTTTACCAAGTCTAAGCTCTGCAGTTTGAAGCCGTACACGGCTCCTCTCTTGCTGCTGTTCATGTAGTTTCCCAGAGCCAGGATAATCTGCAGAAAGGACACAACTGTTGGCAGTCTTACTGCATGATCGTGGATGCACAACTGCTAACAAATGTCCTTTATAAAGGCTTCAGTCTGAGACTGAATAGGATTAGACTTGCTAACTTGGTCTGTGTGCTCGGATGGGATCCAGAACAGGACATTTATGAAGCGCAGCTGAATTTGATTTTCGGACACAGAAACAACAGCTACTCTGCAAATACTGACCTCCAGGATCTTCTTCAGTTTTTGGGATGACTTTATGGACACTGAAGCAGCAATCATAGCATGAAGTTGCTGAGGAAAAGCAAAGCTCAGTGAACACGGTGTCATCTATCTGTCAGTCCAGTTAAGAAAGGAAAGGGAGTCTGTCTTACAGGAGTTAACATCTGGACATTGTCAGCAAAGTTTCCCATGAAGGTCATGATCGTCATGCGCTGACTAAGTCTTTCAATCCGACTAAATTGCATCATGAATCGATCTTCGTCGCTCAGAGCCTCCAGAGGTTTCCTGTCCCTCTCGTATTGCCGTAGCAGCTTCACTTCTGCCTCCGTTGGCAGGAAACGCATCAGACACTCCACAAAATCTACTCGAACCGTTCGTAGGTCAAACCTGGACAAAGGCATCCTGAATTTAGTGAACTGTAAACACACAGGAATGATATGTCTGTGTCTTTGTTTCCAGTTAGCTCATCACACGTGTGTCTGGAACCAATGCTGGGCTCAATCACACGCTGCAGCAGAGTTGTTGGTCAAAGAGACAAATGTTTCTGCGCTGTGACGCAGTCAAAGCTGAGTTCCAGCTTCACGCAGAGGTTCTGCCACGGCCTTTTGACAGGGTCAGGATTCTGTTCTTTTTAATGGGTTTCAGGCTTCAGTCCAAGCAAACTTACATTTGGATTGCTCTGCATATGACCTCTGACCCCTGTCCAGCTTTCCTCAAAGTTATTGCTAGGTTCTTGGCTCTGTTGGCCTCCAGCAGAGAGACTTTGGAAGGGCCTTTCTGGGGAAGTTTCTGCCTGGACAGAGTAAGATCCACCGCTGGACCTTGAGCTTTGGTCTTAAAAAGCTCCTCAAACTCCTCCATGTCCAGGTTCTAAGAGATGAACCAAAGAAGCGGTCTCATTAGGACAACTGTTAAAACCATACAGATGGTGTAAAAGTGCGTTTGAACTGGCTGCCTCTGGCTTTACAGGCTTGTGATACTGAAGCTTGTCTGCTTGAGCATTACCTGCAGAATGGACTCGTCATCAATATCGTTGAAGACGGTTCCGTTGATCTGACTTGGCTTCAGTGCGACCCAATTCAAGACCGGCATTCTGAACTTGGTCTGGATTGGTTTCTTGATCTTCACCGCTGTTTGAACCAGAGTACAGATGTGAGACATCGATACACGGAGGGTTAACACCGGCTGACATTCAGACGGACAGAATGACATTTGTACTACATGACGCTGATAACATTCCAGAGTTTTACATTTAACAACATCTAAACACAGCAGCTCTCAGGACGCAGACAGTCCTGCAGCAGGAGTCAGGACAAACGGGATTTAAGGATCAAATCTGCTCTCGCAGTAAGTAACCTGAACTAATGCCTGAAGGATGATCAAAACTCCAAAGTCTGTCGTTTTCTGAATGACAGGAGGAAAGTTAGTTTCCTGTTTGAAATTATGAGGGTTCACTACTCTGAAGTACCAAAAACTGTATCCGGTACAGACCACACGGCAACAGCTTTTGGCTGTAAAGTCTGTAAGATTTACAAAAACTCTTGGACTTGCATGAAGCTTTGGATCTTATCTGCAGTCAAAACACTTGGAACATTTACTGTGTCTTCTTGATGCTTCAGTTTTACCAGCTGTTCACGTCCTGATGTGTGCTGATATGTGTATGTAGGGAAGAAGAAGTTCTTCCCAACAGAACAAGTTCTTAGTACTTTTCTAAACACCTAAACTTTCTTAAACTCTGGGAACATTCTCAATCATAGCACACAAACATCCCAGTGTCTCAGGCAGCTCACAGACTGATGTGGGGTTCAGGATGAAGGAGGAATGATGGGAGGAGCTTAAGAATGCACAGACGCTTTAACGAGAAACGTACAAAATAACTTGAGAGGGCCCTCTGTCAGCCGATTGAAGAAGAGACAACAAGTTAGCATTGCAGCGGGTCACAGTTCATTAAGGACAGCGGTTGATTCAGAGCCAGAGGCACCTGCTAGTCCAGAGTTAAAGATGACTGTAGGCGACCCCCCAGTGCCAGGAAGAGGGGGCGCCACAGGTGGAGGAGGAGGTGGCATGGGGACACAGCAGAGCTCATTGGTCCGAGAGGCCAGAGGTGGTGGCGGAGGGGGGGGTGGCGGAGCCGGGGGAGGTGGGATGGGGTAGAGTCCATTAGACACTGAAAGCAGAAAGAGGCAGTTGGGTCAGGGGTACCAGTACCTTGTAGAACTAGCGGCTGGAAGAAGGTTCTATTTTACTACTACAGAACTGCATCGGGTGATTACTGAAAGCAAGAAAATAACCTGTGACTGGCATTGGAGGGGGAGGCGGAGGCGGAGGAGGCGGAGTCAGCATGCCTGGAACTCCACCCATCCCTGGTCCCACGCTGTGATAAGCCACAGTTTCTGGACTGCAGAAACAATGAAGAAGTCGTATGTGTAGCGCCCCAAAGCTAATCTAGACTGCCACCTGCCTTCCTTTGACCTCACCTGGGGGAGAGGTTGGAACAGGGAGGGGGGGAGGGGGAGGCAGAATCAGACACCCCTCCATCTCCTTCTCCTCTCTGGGGTTGAGGAGCCCCGGGACCTCCAGCCTGCTGGGCCTCCTGAGCCTGCCGTTCCAAGCGGCTGTGCCGTCGGATTGTCTGGTCTTTCTCCCGTACTATTCGCCTCAGAGTGTGCACTTGAGAGTTCGCGTTTGCATACACCTCCTGCACAGGTGATGCATAGACTTATGTAAGGGAATGCAGAGCAACTAACTGCTGAAGTGAACCCTTTCATGCAAATCCCTTCAGTAACTGAATCTGTTTCCATGGCGACAACACTCACCCGGAGTTGGTCCAGCTCCTTGTTGGTCTGCATCAATTGTTTTTCCAGTTCAACAATCTTCAGCATAGCTTCGTTCTCTACGTCCAGCAGGCGCTCTGACATCTGTGCATGGGGTCACAATGACATGGGTTTTACTAGAGCCGCATGTCTAGATGAGTGTCTACTGTCCAGGAGACGAGCTGAGCCACAACAGTTGTGGGATCTGATGTCAGTCCTGTCTTACCCCACCCAGGCTCTCTTCAAGCTCCTCAACTCTCTCCAGAGCAGCAGTTTTGGTTTCAGCGTCTTCCAGCAGTGTCCCCACATCAAACACATTGTCCAGGTAGGCCTGAATCTGAACCTTCAGCCTGTCACTCTCGGTGTGCTTCAGTCTCTGTGGGGGGGGCAGGGGAAGACTCACATTACAGGAGTGACGCCTTTGTCACTGTCATTAAAACTGTGATGGGCTAGCTGCTGGTCATTGCTGTTTTGGTGATGCTCAGATACCTCCAGATGTTCGTCCAGGTTGAGTTTGGTGAAGTCATATTGTAGATGGACTCTGAAGTTCATGTCTTCCACTGAGTGAACCACAATGTTGATAAACTGCATGCAGGCAACCTGGAAACAAACCTGTTAGTTCAAAGTCATGAAATGAGACGCTTTGTTTCATGAGACGAAATACCAAGAAGTCAATGTTGTCATCTTCGTTCTTGAAATCTTCCATCAGCTTCTCAAACCGCATCGACTCTGAACAAACCTGTTGAAGATCAAGTCATTCACTGTTGAAGCTGCTCATAATCAGGCTGTTGAGACGTTTGCGTTTGGAGTGTTGTTTACTGTTTTAAAGTTATCAAAGGCTGACAGGATGATCTCATGTCCTCCCCTGACCAAGCATACTGCTGCCAGCAGCTCTAGAACCAAAGCTTTGGTTCTGCAGAACAGAAGACAGAAACAGACATTGACTAGCGTGGACTCTGCTGCGTTCTTTGTATCTGCGCCGCATTGTAGTCATACCTGGGGTTCCTGTTGTTGAGGCTCAGAGCAATTTCGTTGACGGCGTGGGGATGAGCCATGACCATGTTGAAACCATACTGAGGAAGAGGAGCACTGTGCATCAGAGTGAGTGCATAGAAGCAGCTGACCAGATCAAGACTGTAACGCTAGATACCTGGTAATTCATAATGGCTCTCAGGCACATGATGCAAACATGGACGTCATCCTTTTTGCAGACAAGTCGAGAGTTCTTCAGAGTCCGACGGCTTGGCAGGGTGTTGGAGCGTGTCACCAAGGTAGAGCTGCAAGCATAAAGTCTGGTTTTAAAACAAGGACGTTTACACTCTGTCTGCGTTAAGACGTTGACCACATCCTACCTGATAGAATGTCGTGCTGCACGAGATATGGACGAGGACGGCGAGGGAAGACTGCACTCGCCATGGAGATCCTCAATAGAACGACTCCAAGGAGAGTCGATGGATCCCACTTCACTGCCACCCTCTATCTGCTCCCCGTCAAACCTATGCATGACATCAGGCTTCAGACTTTGTCCAGCGTCCACCTAAAGAAGTTCAAGTTGACTCACGTGACAGCGTATTGAGCAAACGACAAATACTCCACAAGAACGTCAAGGCCTCGGTTCTCCTCATTGAGAAACTCTCTGACCCATCTAAACCAGAGCAGAAGGGAACCACACAGCTTAGAGGGTCAGACAGACGGACCACAGAGAGACACACAAAAATACAGCTACCCAATGTGATTGGTGCGAAGGGAAATCTCAAGCTCTCGAAGGGTTTGGGTGGACTCCTGCACTCGTCGTCTGAACTTCTGTGGAAAGACAAAAGAATCATTGACAAACAGATGAGCTTCAAATGTGACTAAATCCACCTAGAAGGTTCTGCATTACTACACGGCAGTGGTGTAAATCATGCATTTCTCTGCATGACAGAGATCCAACTCCATTCTTTAAATGTACCTTACGAGTGACGGCCGGGTCGAGGAAGCCCCTCAGTTTCTGGATGTAGGTGTGTGGAGGGTTCTTCACTTGAAACCTCTCCTACAAACACACGGAGGTGGTTATTGGACAGATTAGTTATGGAGGGCCACTCGAGGACACTAAGGAGCCCTCCTCTGTGAAAGACCCAGTCTTCCAGTGTTTTCTATAACATAACATTTTTATTTTTGTGAGTGAGTGTTAACGATTATACACTGAAGGACTGATATTTTTGATACAGACTGATATTCGAAATATTTGCTTGTCCTTTACCCAAATTCCTTCTATCACAATGGTAAACTTCGGCCATTAGAGCTCTCAGCTGTCTCTTGTGGGAATATGGCTCTCAGGAACATTACAGAATATTTGAAAGTTCTCAGAAGGAGCAGATTTTCTTCACCAAATCACCATTGTTCAGATTGTCAGTTATTCAGCTTCATTCAACTGTCTTGGGAGTTCTAATCTTACTTTTGATTGGGTTTGGTGAAACTTTAGGTCTCTTCTGAAAGTTTCTTTTGAATTTAAAATCTTCAGTGCTCAAAAGAGTTCCAACTGTTTTACTAGAACTCTCCAAACCAGATCTTTCAATGTGTAGAACCTTGAACTGCAGGAATTGTGGCTCCTACAACCATTTCAGCCATTTCTTCCAAAATCTGTAGTTTCATCCAGCCCAGAAACAGCCTTGGTCTCACTGAGTAGCATCATACCCTAAACCCATCATAACATAACCCATCGTACCATAAACCCATCGTACCCTAAACCCATCATAACATAACCCATCGTACCATAAACCCATCGTACCATAAACCCATCATAACATAACCCATCGTACCATAAACCCATCGTACCCTAAACCCATCATAACATAACCCATCATACCATAAACCCATCGTACCATAAACCCATCGTACCATAAACCCATCATAACATAACCCATCATACCATAAACCCATCATACCCTAAACCCATCATAACATAACCCATCGTACCCTAAACCCATCATAACATAACCCATCGTACCATAAACCCATCGTACCCTAAACCCATCATAACATAACCCATCGTACCATAAACCCATCGTACCCTAAACCCATCATAACATAACCCATCGTACCCTAAACCTATCGTACCCTCAACCCATCATAACATAACCCATCGTACCCTAAACCCATCATAACATAACCCATCGTACCCTAAACCCATCGTACCCTAAACCCATCATAACATAACCCATCGTACCCTAAACCCATCGTACCCTAAACCCATCATAACATAACCCATCGTACCCTAAACCCATCGTACCCTAAACCCATCGTACCCTAAACCCATCGTACCCTAAACCCATCGTACCCTAAACCCATCGTACCCTAAACCCATCGTACCCTAAACCCATCGTACCATAAACCCATCGTACCCTAAACCCATCGTACCCTAAACCCATCAAAACATAACCCATCGTACCCTAAACCCATCGTACCCTAAACCCATCGTACCCTAAACCCATCGTACCCTAAACCCATCGTACCCTAAACCCATCGTACCCTAAACCCATCGTACCATAAACCCATCGTACCATAAACCCATCGTACCATAAACCCATCGTACCCTAAACCTATCGTACCCTAAACCCATCATACCCTAAGCCATTGTACCCTAACCTATCGTATCCTAAACCCATCGTAACATAACCCATTGTACCCTAAACCCATCGTACCCTAAACCCATCGTACCCTAAACCCATCATACCATAAAAACCCATCGTACCCTAAACCCATCATACCCTAACCTATCGTATCCTAAATCTGTCCCTTGTCAGCTACCATACTGCTTATTTTGCAGCTAACCCTGCTTCAGTACTTGCTGCTCACCTGGACCAGGTTTGTTCAGTCAAACAGAAACTGGGCTCATTCAACCAAGCTAATCAGCAATTACTGAAGCAGAGTTAGCTGGAAAATATGTGGTAGCTCACAAGGGACAGCGTCGGAGACGGCTGCTCTAACCCATCAAACCCTTAAGCTGTCCTCCAGAGAACTGAGACAAAAGTTTAGAGCACCTCTTCTGAAAAGAGGTTCATTATAACAAAAATGATAAGGAAACTGGGTTTGTGTTTTCACTTATGTTTTGAATAAAATTACATCTTATGAACACACTTTTACTGAAGCAGTCTTATCAGATTTTTTGGGTTCTGGGACTTCATGAGTCTCCATGTCTGAGGCAAATAAGTTCCTTTCTGAAGCAGAGGATGTCATCTTTGCTCTCTGATCAAATTTTTTTTGCAAACTTCTGACTTTTATGCCAACTCTCCCATTCTATCTTGCAGATCATAAATGCCACTGAGCTTATAGTTGTATGCTAGCGGTTTAAGGAGAACAAGAAGACTGAAGAGCACTGTCACCGTCTGCCGTCTCTGTTCCAATCTAATGTTAGCCAAAGAAACGTCTGTCATCAATGACATTTTAAAGGTGTTAGTGAAAGTATCATTGTGATGAGTTTCTTTCAGGCAAAAAGAGTTGATAGACGAGCGTCTTTCCCTAAACTTACCTGATCACAAATCAGCTCCCATTTCTTCTCATTATCATAAGAGCGCAGAAGACGCACCTTATCAGGCGGCAGGTTCATTGAGTTCTGCAACACAAGGTTAACATCTTCATTCTGGTTCTGGACTAAACATACCATCATCCGGCAGAAGTCCAGTACGGATTCTGTCCGTCTGGAAGCTTTGTTTTCTCTGAAGGATACCACAGTCCAGGTCCTGCCTGGAGATGCAGGTCGACTGTCCTGAAATAATCTGAACCCAATCAAGCCAGTTATGACAAAACCATAACCAGGAACGCGTCGAGTCGGGTCTGTTCATGTGTCCGAGCCGGTGTGCCCCTGCACCAGAACTTTAGTCCAGTAAACCAGTCAGAAGATGGCTCAGTTAGTAAAGGCATCCAGCATATAACAGAACTCAAACAGAACTGGAAGGGACCTAGTCCTGTGTGTCATGGTCAGAACCGGTCTCAACATTAGGAAACCCGCAAAAGAATCTGTTTAAGAGAAAACCCACAACCAGATGATCCACATTCATCCCAGAAGCTTCTAGGATTTGGCTCAACGATCCTCCTAAAACCCGGTCCAGTCCTCTTCCGACCTGAATGAACCTCAATGCAGACTGACACAAAGTGCCTGCATCCTCATGCTGATGGTGCTGCTGTGATGCATACTCACCAGTGCGATGGAGAATCTCTCCTCCAGCTCTGCTGGGTCCGGCATCGGGAGCCGAACCGGCGCCGCTCTGGACCGGATCACAGCCAGCTGGCTCTCCATGCTCTCTGCGTTCCCCATATCCCAAATGAAGAGCGAACACACCCACCGCCGCGCCGCACACGCTCACAGCAGCAAGAACATGTGGTCAGCCATCAGCAGGACGTCGGGCTGGGCTCTGCAGGCCAGCGGATCCGTTCTGTGCCGCGAGCCTCCGGTCTCCCTCAGACGATGAAGGCCCCTTCTTCCTCAGTCTTCCTCACCGTCTGTCTTTGTCTCCCGTCGCCGCGGCGTCTGATCTGGATGAAGTCGTGTTTTTGTCAGTATGTGAGATATAGATGTGTGCGCGCGCGTGTGTGAGCGCGTGTCTCACATCAGCCGGGTAATCCTCCCCCCGTCCTCCCCCACTCCAGCACAGCCTCCCTCTCTTTGTCTCCCACAGCTGCAGTCTTTATGAAGCTCGCTCGATCCTCCCTGTTTAGACAATAAACCTTCTGCTGCCACAGGCTCCGCCCCCTACACACACGCACACACACACGCACACACACGGTGAAAGGAGGAGGGGGTGCATGACTGACAGGGAAAGGGCAGGGATTAGTGTCAGACGGGATCAGCTCATCAAGGATTGGCCTAAAGTTGATGAAACTGACCCCCCCCTTTAGCGCGTGCTCCTGACCGAAACAAAGCAGAAACCATGTTCTCTGAGACCTGTGCAGCAGCTCCCTCTGCTGGCGGGTGGAGGGACAGGTGGTGGGCGGAGAACGACCTAACTACCGGTACCGGTGAGGTGATCAGTGACTTCACCCCATCCGGAAGAACTTCTCCAAACGCCGAAACTGAATGTAAATCTAAGGATTTCTTTCTTTTGGAGCTGCAGTTTGAACAGAGTTCTGAGAAGAACCGAACCTCCTTTCTTCTTCCAGGTTCTTCAGGACCGTGTTCAGGGTTAGAACCCAGTTAGAACTTAAGGCTTGGTTCTTAAAGTGAGAAGCACGCGTTCCCAGCAGTGATGCGGCTGTAAAGACACGCCCCCTGGTAGACTGGAGGTGTGCGCTCCCTCTGCCGGGATGCATTGTGGGTAAAGTTTGTTGGATCCCTGCAGCTTCAGCACCAAGGACAGCGCCCCTCAGTGCGTGTCGCAGCTGCGTCAGCCTCGCGCTCTCTGGCTGCTGTTTCACGTGCTCAAGTGTAGGTAAGCAAAACGCGCGCGCTTGACTAAGAATTACTACTAAGTAGGGAACCGATGATGCGCGCGCACAGCCCATCATCAGGGACACGCGACATTTCCCACATCAAGGCGTTGTGACGCGTGCGCGTGTCGTGTGTGTGCGCACCCCCCCCCCCCCCCATCGGCCATGGGAGCCGCGTTGTCTCCGAGCTCACTGAAACCCGCCCGCGCGCACATGGACGCGCACGAGGACGCGGACAAAGGGGAAAAAATGAAGACGCATCCTATTCTGCTGCACGCGCTCAGTTTGAAGAGACGGCTGATGGTCGCCAGAACCAGAAGGAGGGGGGCAAAGAAGGTGAATCCTGTGCACGCGCACGGCGAGCAACGAGGGCACGCGGCCGATGACGACCTCCATGGAGCAGAGAAACCGGGACAGAAAAACGGAAGTGTTCCGGTCCCGAAGCGCGTGGTGATGCAGGTGAGCGTTCCTGGGTCAGAAAAGATAAAAGGAACATGTGCACGTGTTGGTGGCATGTACACGCACACGGTCATGCACATACCACGAAAAGCATAAGAAACTTGTTTTTGCCAAAGCTTTGAATCAAATTTGAACATTTGTAACAAAAGTGTTTCTTAAAAGGTTCTAATTCCGGTGAATGTTCCGTCATTTGGAGGATGTTCTCCAGAAGATTACAAATGACTGCGAGAGCTTTGATCAATAAATCCTGAGACGCATAAAAGAAACTTTGCTAAAACTGGACAAAAGCATCGTTTAATCCTTTAAAACAGGATCCACCTGAAGAAAAAGATCCGGTTTTCAGGCCTTTCTTTGTTCCATGTGTCCTCTCCTTACTCCTGGTCTCCTTCTGCAGGCATCCACAGGTGAGCTTCTCAACTGTCTGTCCAATTTTCTGCGTCATCGCTGTGTCAAGCTAAAAGAGCTGTCGTCCAATCAGATCATCTTATGGTTTAGAAAGGTGGATCGAGCGCTGCTGGTTCAGGGCTGGCAGGTATAGTTTCCTTTAACAGATTTGTTTGCAACGGTCGCTTTAAAACATTTCTAATTCCGGTTCAAAGAAGATCTGGTTTCACTGTAGAATCTGCTGGAACCAGTTTGCCTCTCCATCAGATTTCTGGTCAGGCAGACCGGACAGAGGGAGGCTCTCTGTGCTGCTGCTCCTTGTTTCCAGACCCAAGTCAGCTGCTGAGATGAAAACATCGACCTTTGGAAGGAGCGCTCCTTCTCCTGGTGGCCCTTCCTCATTTTTTGCTCTTCTTTTGGAGCAGACTTTTCATTTGTTGTCCTCCACAATAACCGCTGGTGCCAAAGCAGCAAAGGGCTCATGCTGATGCGGACCCAGTTCCAGAACCGAGACACCTGTGCTCTAACTAACCATGAACCAGAATTATTCTGCAGATCAAAGACGCGTTTTTCTCATCTTGATCAAACTCATGCTTTTGTGTGTAATGGTGTGTTCCTGTACTTTTCTCTCTTATATTCACGTCTCTTTTCTTTGTCTCTGAGTTTATTATAATTAGGGGTCATCTCATTATGTTATTGCATGTGTGGGGAATGGTGTTGTTATATACAGAGATGCTTTAGAAATCGGGTTCATTGGAATTTGACTGGAGTTCTCATCCGACCCCCTCCAGAACCAGTGCTTCATCACCCCCACCAGCCTGGTCTTTGTTTACCTGCTCTGCAGGGACGAGGTGGATGAGGACACTGCATCAGAGCAGGAGCTCCACGCCACCTTCCTAACCTGTCTGTACCTGGCCTACTCGTACCTGGGCAACGAGATCTCATACCCGCTGAAGCCGTTTCTGGTGGAGTCCAGTCGGGACATCTTCTGGGAGAGAGTCCTGGAGCTCATCAAGCGTCTGAGCGCAGACATGCTGCGCATCAACGCAGAGCCACATTTCTTCGCTGAAGTGTTCCAAGACCTGAAGAGGCAGGGGGGAGACCCGAGGAAAGTGGGGGGGAAGCTGGAGGGGAAGCTGGGTGAGGAACAAGAGCAAAAAACAACGGAAAAAGAGGAGCAGGATGGACAGACGGCAGAGGATTTGGACCGTTAAAATAAGAAATCAATGGCGAGGTTAGAATGTGCACATGCAGCTTCCTGTCACTGTTACCATAGCAACCACATGCTCAGAACTGCATGCTGAAAATCAGTCTTCACATTGTACCATAGTGTATACTGGCACGTTACCATGGAAACCTAAATGACAATAAACCTGAGTATGTAGACATCCAGAAAGAGAGATCCCCACACACTAACACGTGCACGCTCGCATACATGCACATATCACTAACACATGCATGCACACACACGTGCACGTACCACTAACACATGCACGCTCACATACATGCACATACCACTAACACATGCACGCTCACATACATGCACATACCACCAACACATGCACGCTCACATACATGCACATACCACAAACACATGCACGCTCACATACATGCACATACCACTAACACGTTAACACATGCACGCTCACATACATGCACATACCACAAACACATGCACGCTCACATACATGCACATACCACTAACACGTGCATGCTCACATACATGCACATACCACTAACACGTGCACGCTCACATACATGCACATACCACTAACACGTGCATGCTCACATACATGCACATACCACTAACACGTGCACACTCACATACATGCACATATCACTAACACATGCACGCTCACACACGTGCACATGTGATTGTGTGGGGGTAAGGATAACAGAAATCCTGAAATAAATCTGTAATGTAGATCTATTAGCCAAAACAAAAGAAAAATGGAAAGCACAAACATACACACATGCACAAAATTGTTGGTACCCCTCAGTTAAAGAAGGAAAAACCCACAATTCTCACTGAAATCCCTTGAAACCTACAAAAGTAACAATAAATAAAAATTTATTGAAAATTAAATAAACAAAATCAGCCATCACTTTGGAATTGCTGATTAACAATTCAGACTGAATGTCAAAGAAAAGTAGAGGCAGGAATATATACAGCAGTGATGATGATGATGACAAACAGCAGGAACAGAGCTCCGAGCATGATGGGAGTTTGAGTGAAGAAGAGTGTCAGAGAGCGTCAGTACTCTGGAGAGGGCTCCCTCTGGTGGTCGGAGGAGGGAGTGGATGACCGAGCCCTGACAACAAGGGCTTCATGTGGATCTGCTGCTGTTGGATTCTCCATCTCCAAGCAGATGTTCTGTGAATGGAAACACTTTTATGTTGAATTTATCTGAGAACTGTCCTCATCAGCAGGACTGAGCTGTCAGATCAGCACTGAAGCTCTGAAGTTCCACCTGCTTTACACAACTCTGTGTGCAGAGACTAAGAACAGAGGCCCCATATTCATAACGACCATCAGTTCCCAGAGAAGTCTCACTCAACATTCCTGCAAACGTAACTTTCTAGAAATCAGTCTGAAATCTGAAATCCAAATCTATTTAAAAAAAAATCTAATTATTTCTGTAATGTGATTACATTCAGTAATCCAATTACTGCATTTGTGTGTGTGAATATATGGTTGGACTAAGGAAGTCTGGAGTTCATGTCTGAACTCTTTAGAACTGTTCTCAGCCCCAATCATGAACAAATTCCTCAGACATTCATCTCAGGTCTGAGGAGCGCTTTGATCAACTTCAGCTGCTTTCTGATAGGAAAGTTTACCAGCTTAACGGGAAACAGGCTAGCTTCACTGTTACCAGAGGTGCTTAGTTTCATTTACCTCTGTCAGTGGCTTCACATTTCACTGTCCCATTTTCTCCGAGGTGTAAACTAAAGACTTTCATCCTGGAACTTTGACCTTCAGCAGGACTTCACAACAACCCTCTGAAAACCGCTAACAAATGCTAGAATGCTAGTCTGTTGCATCACCACGCCTTTCCCAGGAAAGGACTGTGTGAACACGCTGTGGCTGCAGTGATGGTCAGTGTCATTATCAATAAAGACTACAGCAGACAATCCTCCATGCGTGCCATGCGCACAGTCGTGCACACACCAGCAGACTGTGGTATTTGTGTTGTGAGCCAGTGTAGCGATGACTCATTCCATTCAGTGTTTAAACTGGCATTCACCAAAAAACATTCTGGTGAGAAATCTGCACCACATTTTGGGATGGATCCTAAACGTCTCTGAGAACGGCACAAGCAGATGTTGATATGGAGAAGACGCTGCAGAAAAAGAAGGAACAAACCATTTCCTGGTGGAGGTTCAAAGAACGTGAATGATGAATTAGAAGAAGTGGTTTGAACATGGATTAGTGCGTGAAGACGGAAAGGTCGTGACTTCAGGAAAATGATCGGCATGAAAGCAAAGAGGATTTTTGATCCGGAGATTGAAGATGCTTCAAAGACAAAAGAAATGTTCACAGCCAGTGCTGATCAGAACAGAATACAATGTTCTCATCATTTTTAATAAATCCTGAAATGTTCACCTGGTGTTGTCTGAATTTTGTGACTCAACATGTCACACGCAGAGAGGAAGAACAAATGAGTCCATGCCCCAGGTGACCCAACCAGAGCTGCGTCAGAAGGACCGCTGCAGAAGCCCCCAGCAGCAAAGAGTTGGGGGCCACAGGAGCACAGAGACCAGACGCTCCGGCCCGGTCAGAGAATAGTGTCCCAGCTGTGCCCAGGGTCCAATGCAGAACGCCACCCACCTGAGATCCTCCTGTACCACCCCCATAATGCTTGTTCATGTGTTAACTAAGCTTGTTAAGGAATCTTCATATAACCTGTTACCAGTTCATGGTCTGAAAGAAAAGGATGACAAGAACATTCAAGAAATTGTGGTTGGAATTTTTTTCAAGATCGCACCGCAGTGGGCAAACGTGATGGACACGGCTGTTCATCAACTGGGGAAGAGGGAGAAAGGAAGACATCGCCAGGTCATCCTCCTGTTCATCGTGAGGCGCCACAGAGATGCTTTGTGGAAGATCACCAAGAACTGTTAGACCTGCAAAGACCTGAGGATCCGTGTCAAAGAGGACTTCAGTGAAGCGGATCTAGAAGCTCAAGCGGCCGTGTGGCTGAAGATGGAGCGGGCCCGAGATGAAGGGAAAGAACATCTACTACAGGAGTTTATGGGAAATCCCTTCTTTTTGTTTGGCAAAAACCAAATAGTTCAATGTCGTTGTCTTCAAGAAAGTCACTCCAATGAGAAGGATGACATTTTTTGGGCTAGTTAGTGGGGAGACAAAATCTGCTTTTCTCATGGCACTATGCAGGGCTCGCTTTATTACAATGTCATTTTTCTGGCAAACTTTTAGCTGCAAAAAAACATGGTTCTGGTCACTGGTTACTTTGGGTTTCTATTAAAGATAAGCTTGTTATTCTGGGGAAGATATGGATACAACTCTGGAACCCAAAACAAAGATGTGTTTTCAGACGTTACAATTTCTGTTAAAGAACTAAGCCAAAGATCACAATCAGGGCTTTTAAAAGGACGATCAATTCATAATGTCTGCTTTGTACTTGACCTGCTCGATTATAACCAGTTAGTTGAAGTCGGTGGTTTCATTTTATTTTTAGACTCTTTATAGCTTTTGACACAGTTGAGCTTAAATTCATGTTTCACACTTTAGAATGATTTAGATTTGGACCTAATTTCATGAGTTTTGTTAAAACAATCTATTTTTTTTAGCTTGTCCTGTCCAGCAAACAGATCTGAGCTGAGAGCCTCTTGATTTAGACAGATTTAATTGTTACAATCAGGGTTATATTCATGTAAACCCCTTTTGTAATTTAGACTAAACTTGATTAATTGTATTAATTTTGTTTGTGTTCTTTTTGTGGGACCGGACGGAAAAAGACAGAGAAGAAAAAGAGAGAGAGAGTTGGGGGGGCAAAAGAAAAGGAAAAAAGGATGGATTATAGAAGTTAGAAGATGATTACAGATGAGGGAGGATAGAATAGGAAAACAACAGGCAACAAAATGCTGGAGGCTTATAATCATTACAATCATATACGAATGTAAATCTAAAATGGGCGGGGCCTGTCCTCACACTCAGCTGTTACAAACATACCTGCTGGTTCCAAGAGTCTTCACAAACTCATCAACCTGCAGTTCACTCGCACACTTATGCGTACAAACCAACACATGTAATGCATTTGGAAAGTCTTTTCAACATCATTTAGATATCCTTGATATCAGATGTTTTAAAGCTAACTAGTAATGCCAAAAGTACAACTAGTTAACTATTAACAGCAAAAAAATAGTTAACTAGTAATCATTAAAGTGTGCACTAGCTCACTAGTGGACACTATTTGTGCTCACTAGTGAACTAGTGTCAATCTAAAAAGGCCACTAGTTAACTGGTTACTTGCAGAATTTCTACTAGTTTACTAGTAAAGGTCCTGTAAAGCTCACTAGTTAACTAGTGTCACCAAAATATTGTACTAGTTCACTAAAGACATGCAAAATGTTAACTAGTGGACTAGTGAGGCATATTGAAGTCTTACTAGTTAACTAGTGGGACAGGAAAATGGCTCTAATTAACTAGTTGGAATAATTTCTTCTCACTAGTTAACTTGTTCATCCTTCTAAGAGTCACTAGCTAACTAGTGAAAAACTACATGTTAGCTAGTTAACTAGTGTTTCCGTATGCTAATGAGAGCTGGAATTCAGAGAAAGTTCTCCTATTGGCTCTGCAGCTCCAACCCTGGATTAACCCTTTCAGTCCCAGTGTACTTTTACTGTTGATAACTGAAGCCATGTGGTTTTTATTATTCTTTCAGAACAAATATGTGAACATTGCATTGTCAATGTAAAAAAAAAAAATTACATAAATGTCCATTTGATTTTACTTTTTTCATTTTTATGTTTTTTTTAGGGACCATTGTGGGTTTTTATGTCATAAATAGAAAGGTACTAACTATATTCTACACATGCCTTAATAGAGGATTTATTGAGTCAATATTGTGATGCATTCTGGTGGTAATTCTTGAAATCATGATACACTGACCTCGCCTGTCCATCATGGGAGACAATCCCTCCTTCATGTGGACATCACTGAGGTTTCTTCTTTTTTTTCTCCCCAAAATATATATATTTTTTGGCTTTTGGGCACCAAGAAGGAGGGTCTAATGGCAGGTATGTCCAGCTTAGTTTACTCTGTTTAGTTTAGTCTGTTTACATTAGTTTAACAATCAGCTGCTGTTCAAATTTTACAACTGTCCTGACGTTTTTCTGTATAAATATCAATATGAAGCTCACTTAGAAAATCATGTTGTAATATTGGTCAATATAAATGAAACTGAACTTAATTGAATTCATTTAAATTGTATTTGAGTGTTTGTTTTTGTTGTCATATGCAATAGCAGTCAGATGATCATTGGTAATAAAAAAATAAAATCACATAAAAATAGCAGTTATCTACCTCACACAGGAGCTATTAGGCTACTGCAGTGATTGGACAAACTGTGACACATTTTTGACTGTTATAGGATTGTTGTGTCGCCCCCTTAATGAAAATGTTCTCTTTGCAGTATCAATGACAAAATAAAAGACATTTTCAGTTTTTAAAACAACACTCCCATATGGAGCTGTCGGTATATTTTATGTCTGAACAAATCTTTATTTTACAAAAATGGGCTTGATAAGGGTATTTGGTCATGATAAACGACAGTGGAAACATGTTTTTTCCAGTAAACCTGAATTAAATGATGGAAGACAATGTAAGAATGTAATCAAGAGCTCAGCCTTTCATTCAAATATCCTCCAGTCGGGTTAATAATGTGTTAAACAGACGAGGAAATGTGCAAGATCTCAGTGTGTTAAACATGCAGTTCTTCCAAAATACAAGGAAATGGGTTTTAAATTCATGAATGCCTTTTATCCATGCGAGGAACGGTTGCATTTACATTTTGGCTTTTGAGAAAATAACTATTCCTTATGTGAGGTCAATATAAAAACGTCTGTTTCTAGAATGGATATAAAGAAATCGTTTTTATTTTGTTATAAATGATCTGATTTGGCATTTCATACTTTATTAATATGTGGGGAAGGTTTTATCTACAGGAGCAGGTTCTTAAAAATCAATCCATTATATAATATATTCCATAAACAGATCTGTTTAGATTTTAAACCGCTAAAGTCTATGAAACACACAGATGTCAGAACTCTGTCCGCTTGAACAGAACCTGAAGATTCCAGTTTGCATGAAAACCCCTGATTGTAATTTTCTTTTTTTCTTACTTTTAAGTTACATGTCTGCCTCCTAACTTTCTGTTCTGCTCATGTGGCTTTGAGTTTAAACCTTTTAAATAACATTTAAAAAAGCGTCTCGTCCTCGTTTCTGTCACTTCCTCTGCAGCGCTAAACCACATCCATGTGGTTGTTTGTCACAAACAACTTCTAAGGTCAGACGGTTGTCTTCAAAGGCCATGTTAGTGAACTGATAACAAGCTTAACAAATGTATTCACTACTTTGTTAACATTTTATTGAGTGTTTTGCAGTACCTTATTTGTCACAAACGAACAACTTCCTGTCAGAGGAAGATGAACACTGAGAGTCTTCTTTGCTGACCGTAGCTTCCGGTCAGTTGAGTTCCTGGTTTGCTACAAACAGGTGAACAGCTCTGAACAGGATATGTTCTGACTGGACCCAGGTTAGAGCTGAACTGAGCCATGTCCCTACAAAAGGTCTTTTTATTTTGTAATAAACTAAACTCGTCTGTGATCTTCAGATTTGTAGAAAGATTTCTCTGATCAGGAGAACTGCAGCTTCATTTTCACTCTGATCTCATGTTTGTTGCTCCTCACCAATCAAGACTCGGCTGATCTTCATCCTTCAGGCAGGAAACCCGTGGAGAAGATCTGACCCGGTTCTGGTAAGGACTCATTTCCAGCTCTTTCTGCCATGCTTGATGCTGATTGGTCAAGGTTCTGACTGTAGTTCTGCTGGTTCTGACCCGTAGAAGGTTGTGGTTTATTTTTGCTGCGATGACAACTGTCAGACACAAGGTGGAGCCACTGGGTCACAATCCTCACTTGACTGATGATGAAGAGTAGGAGGAAGAGTGTGTGCTGCCATCGTGTTTCTTCTCTGCAGTCTTCCTCACCTTTACCTGTACCCAGGTCTTCATCACATGTGCGCTGCCTCTTCCTCACAGGACTGCATCAGTGAGAAGAATCAGCTGAAGTTAGAAAAAACTGCTCGACATTTGAAGTTTCGTTTCCCTCCTCTGGTTGGGTCTGTGGTTTGACAGCAGACTGAGCAGCTCATGAGTCAGAGGAACAGGAAGATCAAGCTTCATCTGACAGCAGAGCTCAACCGGATCATGGAGCTGCTGCTGCTGCTGCTGATGATGATGATGATGGTCAGTGCAGGAGGACAGAACCTGATGAAGTTCAGAGCAGAGTTGGGTAAAGATGTCTCCTTAAACTGTTCCATCAGGGACAAAGACATCTACTGGTCTGTGGAAATCTACAGTCAGATCAGAACAGAAATCGGACAGTTTTTACGTCCTAACATAGCTCTGTACTGCTTTGAGGATTTGAAATCTAAATATTTAATGCTGGAAAACCGTCTGGTGATCAAGAACTTCACTGCAGGCGACAGCAGGTCTTACTTCTGTGCTGACAAGAAAAATGGCAATAAGATCATTGTGGACTCTTTCTTTCCAGAGTCAGGTAAGAACGTCTTCCTGCAGAGATCTGATCCTGATTTCATTCATTCATTTTCATTCTTTTGGGGTCACGGGGTTGCTGGAGCCTAACCTGGCTACTCATGGGCGAAGGCAGAGGACACCGCTAAACTGGTCGCCAGTCTGTTGCAGGGGCCACAGTCACACACCCATGAACATTCATACCTAGAGCATGTTTTTTGATGGTGGGAGGAAGCTGGAGTCTCCGGAGAAAACCCACACATGCACGAGGAGAACATACACACTACACAGAAAGGCCCCCCATTGGTGACACTGTTTCAAGTCCCCCATTGGTGACACTGTTTCAAGTCCCCCAGCTGGGACTTGAACCAGGAACCTTCTTGCTGTGAGGCAAGAGCGCTAACCACTGCACCACCGTGCAGCCCATCCTGATTTCAGTGGTGATGAAATGTTGGAACGTTGTTACTTTGAGGTCGTAGGAATCAGACGGCGTATCTTTACAGATAAACTTTATCCACTGAGTCTTGTACACAGAACATGTTGGCAGTTCAGCCAGTTTCTTTTCTTCTTCTTCTTCTTCTCTATGGATCTTTCATCGCCCCCTAGTGGCTCCATCAGAACATAACATCTTCCTCTTTCATTAAAAAAGAATGCAAATCACAGACCTGTTTCAAAGAATACATTATTTTGTTTTAGGAAAGTGTCTATTTGCACATAATTTTTGAAACCCGTGCGGCCAGCGCTGATGTCTTTTCTCTTTTTTCTTGGCCACACAGACCCATAGGAAGTTTTAAGGTTAGGATAGTATTATGGTAAGAGTTACACCACCAAACGGTTCCCGAGCGTTTGTGCAGCTCACTGTTCCTCCAGGGAATGGATCAAATGTGGAGAACACATTCCTCACATCTATATTTGTGACAGCTAATGGGACTTTAAGTTTGTGCGGCCCACAACACGCTTCAGCCTTGGACACATTTAAAATATGATCTGATGTGCATGTTGGCTGCACGGAGTGAATGTGTCCGACAGGAATTTACATCTTTTTTCGTGCTGGTCACATGAACATCAGCCTTGTTTTAATGTATGAACTGAAGATCAGTCATTTATTTGTTTTAATCTCACATTTTCTATCAGCACAAATAACCTTTAAAATAATAACTTTTGATTTCAACTTAGAGAAAATGTCGAGAATGAACACATTTGACCTTTGCAGTTGTCCTTTGATACATAACATGCTAGATTAGGTCACATCGTCTTCCAGCCAACATGAGGGTCCTATCGTCCTCCGACAGCTGAAATGGATTTTCATTCAGATCAACCTGACTCCACAGTAAACTGGGGCGCTGAGGTAGATGCAGGTTAATGGATCCTGTCAGATGAGTCAGAATTGTTCAAATAAGGGATTTGGACCTGCGGTAGTTCCACAGCGTTAACAGAGTGAGTCTGTGTTTGACAGCATACATGGTCAAAACGACACATTCTGACAGCTCTGACATCTAGCTGCAGCAGCCGGCCATGTCAGGCTGTTTGCAAATGATTAGCAGCACCACAGCCATAGCAGGAATGTGATGAAGCTGAAGCAGCAGCTGCAACAGTAGAAGTAGACATGTCTCTGGCCTGGCCCGGCGCTGCTTCCAGGCTTTATCCGATGTCAAGTCAGCTTCCAGCAGCAGTCATTCACGTATGCGCTGACTGCAGACATGTTCCACTAACAGGTCATTTCATCCTGCTTTTCATCAAAGCCACATGTTAAGGGTGTAGTCACACTGGAAAAAGGATTTGTTCCAGACCCAGTCCTAAACCTCACATTTGGTCAGGACTCAAATCCTTGCCAGGATAGTTCACTTCAAACTTCGTATTTCGCTGACCAATTTTGACCGTCTGAATGAAGGCCAGGAGGGAGTTGGATTCAAATGAAGGAATCTCAGACTGAACCTCAATCCGATTGGAAACTAACCGAGACCACCTCAAAAGATGTGTCCGTGAGCGGTTCCTGGAACAAGGTCTGCTTGCACATATTCAGAATGAAACTTTGTTCCAGATGTTCGGTGGAAACAAAAATCGGTTCACTTTAAGAGACCCAAATGTGTCCAGTCTGAATACAGTCCATTATTCAGAACCATAAAAACTTCCCATTTTATCTGAAAGCAGCAGATTTCACTGTAAGACTCTGTACCTGTGAACAAAAATACAAGAGCTTCCCTTTCACAATAAGAGTCTTAGTAGTACAACAGCGTACATGCACGTGGTTCAGGGGTAGTTGCATTTATTTGAGTATGACCCCCCTCTCCATCTACTCATCTTCAGGGGTTTTCATCTCTCCGCTCACCAACACGTCTGTCCATCCCGTTCATGAGTGCATCATCTACCACGGCGTCCTGGTGGGGTTCCTGGTCCTGTCTCTGGTAGCAGGTGAGTGCTACTGTTTGGAGAGGAAGGAGGACCTGCTGCTCTGACTCTTCTGCGCTTTAGCAGGATTGGTTGTTTCCTCGGTGAAGAAGCAGAAGGTCAGCAGACACCTGGATGGAGCAGCAGCTTTCACCTGTACCAGCTCCCAGTCGCAGCAGATGGAAGGTAGGAGGTCTGCTGCTGGTCCCACTGAGCTGCAGCTGCTTCTCTCACACTTCACTTTGACAAAGGCCAACTTTTCTGCAAACTTTGTTTTTCACTATAGTTCAGGATTGGTTTGTTTGCCTGCGTAGGCTAACGTTAGCTCCTGTTGTGACCTGTCCTGTTGTTAATGAGGTTCCTCACACACATTTGGCTGATTGTTTTCTTCTTCCCCTTTCAGCTGCTGCCTTTAGGGGGCGACACAGTGAACCTTCCACTTCTGTCTAACTGTCTCCTCTGCATCTCCACCATCATGACCTTCTTTTCCATGAACCCCCTCTTTCCTGGTCGCTCCAACCTCAACATCGTCACTGTTCGTCCTCTCAACGTGTCCAAACATTTCCATCTGCTTCTTCTTTGTCCATTATCGTCTTAGTTTCCCTCAAAATGAAACAAAACATTTGTAATCACACTCCTTCTGACATGTCATTTATCTCCTGTTGGATTTCTTCATTACGAGTCTTTTCTTAAGCATTTCTGTATTCAGTTACTTCTATATTTTAATTATACAACTTCTATTGTCCGGTACTTGTTGTAAAAATCTCATTTTCTGTTAACATCAAACCATCCATTCATCCATCCATGTTCTGAAACTGCTGGAGCCTATCCCAGCTACCATTGGGTGAAGATTAATTATAATTATTGAGATTATCCAGAACTTTATCTCTGTAATCTGAGTAAATCTAATCTCAAACCGTCTCCATCTGCTTCCCTGCATTGATCTCCAGAACATCTACCCTAAGCTGTTCCTCTGATGGATTCATTCCTGATCCTGGAAAGTTTTGTTTGTGACTTCAAAAAAACGGAAGAACAATAAAAATAAACCTTTTCATTAAAGTTAAAACTGAACTAATCCACCATTACATCAGGATGACATCATTATAATCTGCATTGTAGCAGCTGGACCTTTACGAACACAGAAACCATGGAGTGAGTGGGTCATGTGACATGAAAGAAACAGGAAGTGAGCGGATCATCAGCCATGTCAAGATTTAGACGTGTTTCTGCTTTTAATGCTAAGCAAACCTGGAAGTTTGTTTTCTTGTGTGTGTTTTCTTGAAGGTGTGTGTGTGGGGGGGGACTGATGAAGATGATGTAACGGGCTGTAATTAAAGAGACTCCATCAAATCTTTACATTCATTTCCGCTGACTCAAGAAAACCTGGTTTCCACAGACACTCCCTCTGCTCCAGTATAAGACGGTGAACATAAGTGAAGAACTTTTCCTTCAAACCATCATCATCATCACCGTGATGAATTCCACATTCTGTTCTTCTGGCCCACAGATGGAAAGCTCAGCTGAGGTAGGAAGAGAGGAAGGAATAGAACCACAGCAACAGGGAGACTGATGGAAACTGTGAGCCTGAAGGAGATAGAGGCTGAAGGGAAAGCAGAGATGGAGTTAAAGAGGAAACAGCTGGTCAGGAGACCAGACAGGAACCAGTGAGAGGTCACTGACACACCCAACTGACCCCGGACACGTCCTGCAACTTCACATCTACTATGACGCTGTGTGTATTCAAATGAAACCACAGATGTGTCACGCGCTGAAGGAAGGCCCTCCCTTCTGGAGGAGATTACACTGCAAGCTCCTCCAGACCTTCAGCAGCTGATGCCGTGATCCTTCTCAAAGCATCAGCTTTGATTTGGTCCACTGGAGACGACCTGTCCGACCTTTAAGACGACTGCAGCCACATCTGATGCCCTGAAGCTGTAAGATGCAGACGCAGCAGCAGCATTTAAAACTGTTGATGGGTTTTGCAGAGGCTGGTCCTCATCTGAACAGAAGAAGAGTTGATGCTGTATGAACAGGATTCAGAGAAAGCTGGATCAGGTGACCTCGGTCTCTGTATCGGAGGCTCCAGAACAAAGTTATATAAAATGGGTTGCTATAATAGTCTGAAAGTTGTCGTCATAAAGGGTTAAATTGGTGCTCCACCCGCTGCTCCAAAGGTCTGCACGTCTCTCTCATTCTCACCGCAACTCGTCAAGTTCAGGGTCAGAGTGACCAACGGCTCGCAGCCCCTGCAGGAGGAGCATGTTCAGCAGCAGACCACTGCCCAGCGCGGCTCCACAGAGGAAGTCTCGTGTCCCTCGTGCTGTAACTGAGCACCAAAAGAAAGTCTCATTGAATTTTTGATGAGCTTTTGAACAAATAGATTAGAATCTTTGGTTGTGTTTCTGCTTCATTCTCATTGTATTGTTTTTGTTATTGTGTTATTGTTGTTATTGTGCTAGTGTGGTTGTGAATGCAAACAGCCGGCCACGTTTGGATTTTCTTCAGGATTACTGAAGCTTTTCTTGCATCTTATTCTTCAACCTGTGACTTTGCTGTGCAGGAAGTTACTGAACCCTGCAGGTTCTCTACATGGTGATGTTCTGTGCAGTCTAATGTTCTCAAAGAAAATCGGTTTTCTTCAGGTGTGGTGACCAGTCACTCTGAACAATAACCTGCTCTAGATCCCAGCTCTGAATCTTTATACTTTACTTTTTCTCATCTAACAAAATTCTGGAAAAGATTCTTTTAAACAAACCTCCACAGACAGATGACCGCAGAGAAGGTGTGACCCACTGATCCACAGCAGCATCAGGAACCGCTCTCTTCACAGTCGACCTGAGGATCTCCTGGTTTGAATCATGAAGCACAGCCTCATCTTCAGGGTTCAAAAGTGAGCTTTATACTTTATGTAAAGGTCAAAGAGCATCAGAAACATGCAGGTACTCAGATTACTCTGGACAGCAGAAACGTGCTTCATCAGATGGAGTTCAAACAAACACTAACATCTTTAAACAAACGTTTAAAATCTTATCAGGAAACCATCTCAAAGCAGAGATGACTGTGGATTCCACAGGCAGCATACAGGTGTTTATTAATGTAACATGACGACAGACAGCAAAGATGAAACAAACAGAACAGAAAACAAACTTTCACACTGAAAGTCCATCAGTGCTTCAGAAGGTGCTGTTCCTGTAAACAAATGTTCAAAAACAGGTTTTCCATCAGGATTCCTTCATTTATCTTCCATTCATGACCCTCTAGTGATCCTGATCAGAACAGAGGTTAAGTGTAACTGCTTTCCATTTATGGAGGACGGTTTTCTCAGGTGGTTCTTACAGACAGAGACTCTAAATATTTGAACCTGAACCATGATCTGAAGCTTCTAGCAGCTGAGCAGCACACCGACAGCAGCCAGCAGAAACACGTGGAGGATGGAAGGTCCTGCTGCTCCTCCTGAGGATTCTGCAGTCTTTCCCGCCATCGTGGGACTCACTGTCTCTGAAGCACAAAGACAGTTCAGGAAAGCGTCTGTGATGGCGAGGCTCACCAACTCCTCATCGTCTATAGGTTACTTCAGCTCACCTGAAACCTTCAGCTGGACTCTCCTCACGACTTTTGCAGGAAGGATGGTGCAGACGTACGTGTCTGAATCACTGACCTGCAGGTTCTTCATCAAGATGGAGAAGTTTCCTTTGCTGAACTCTTCCTGGAAGCTGAACACTCGTTCTCTGTACCTGGTGTTCTGTAATGAGTACACTGGAGAACCGTTCTCAATGTTCAAGACTATGTTGTCATCTCTATCCCTCCAAAAAGCATGGTTGCTTTGCTGAGACCCCATGAAGATGCAGGGCAGCAGGACGCTTCCTCCAACAGAACCATCCACCACCAGAACCTGGCAGGTCACTGAGGACGAGAGGAGGGATCAAACACACCTGTCCACCAACACGAGGACTCCATGTCACTCTGATGAGGCTAAAGCTGCTCAGTTCAGAGCCGTTCACCTGCTGACAGGTGAGTGTAGTGTCGTTAAGCTGCCGTCAGGTGAGTTTAGTGTCGTTAAGCTGCCGTCAGGTGAGTGTAGTGTCGTTCAGCTGTTGTCAGGTGAGTTTAGTGTCGTTCAGCTGCCGTCAGGTGAGTTTAGTGTCGTTCAGCTGCCGTCAGGTGAGTTTAGTGTCGATCAGCTGCCGTCAGGTGAGTTTAGTGTCGTTCAGCTGCCGTCAGGTGAGTTTAGTGCCGTTCAGCTGCCGTCAGGTGAGTTTAGTGTCGTTCAGCTGCCGTCAGGTGAGTTTAGTGTCGATCAGCTGCCGTCAGGTGAGTTTAGTGCCGTTCAGCTGCCGTCAGGTGAGTTTAGTGTCGATCAGCTGCTGTCAGGTGAGTTTAGTGTCGTTCAGCTGCCGTCAGGTGAGTTTAGTGTCGTTCAGCTGCCGTCAGGTGAGTTTAGTGTCGTTCAGCTGCCGTCAGGTGAGTTTAGTGTCGTTCAGCTGCCGTCAGGTGAGTTTAGTGTCGATCAGCTGCCGTCAGGTGAGTTTAGTGTCGTTCAGCTGCCGTCAGGTGAGTTTAGTGTCGATCAGCTGCCGTCAGGTGAGTTTAGTGTCGTTCAGCTGCCGTCAGGTGAGTTTAGTGTCGTTCAGCTGCCGTCAGGTGAGTTTAGTGTCGTTCAGCTGCCGTCAGGTGAGTTTAGTGTCGTTCAGCTGCCGTCAGGTGAGTTTAGTGTCGTTCAGCTGCCGTCAGGTGAGTTTAGTGTCGTTCAGCTGCCGTCAGGTGAGTTTAGTGTCGTTCAGCTGCCGTCAGGTGAGTTTAGTGTCGTTCAGCTGCCGTCAGGTGAGTTTAGTGTCGTTCAGCTGCCGTCAGGTGAGTTTAGTGTCGTTCAGCTGCCGTCAGGTGAGTTTAGTGTCGTTCAGCTGCCGTCAGGTGAGTTTAGTGTCGTTCAGCTGCCGTCAGGTGAGTTTAGTGTCGTTCAGCTGCCGTCAGGTGAGTTTAGTGTCGTTCAGCTGCCGTCAGGTGAGTTTAGTGTCGATCAGCTGCCGTCAGGTGAGTTTAGTGTCGTTCAGCTGCCGTCAGGTGAGTTTAGTGTCGTTCAGCTGCCGTCAGGTGAGTTTAGTGTCGATCAGCTGCCGTCAGGTGAGTTTAGTGGCGTTCAGCTGCCGTCAGGTGAGTTTAGTGGCGTTCAGCTGCCGTCAGGTGAGTTTAGTGTCGTTCAGCTGCCGTCAGGTGAGTTTAGTGTCGTTCAGCTGCCGTCAGGTGAGTTTAGTGTCGTTCAGCTGCCGTCAGGTGAGTTTAGTGCCGTTCAGCTGCTGTCAGGTGAGTTTAGTGTCGATCAGCTGCTGTCAGGTGAGTTTAGTGTCGTTCAGCTGCCGTCAGGTGAGTTTAGTGTCGTTCAGCTGCTGTCAGGTGAGTTTAGTGTCGATCAGCTGCTGTCAGGTGAGTTTAGTGTCGTTCAGCTGCTGTCAGGTGAGTTTAGTGTCGTTCAGCTGCTGTCAGGTGAGTTACACTGCTGTCAGTGCTTCATTTAAATATGAAGGCTGAAATTTTTGGCAGGTGGAACCAGCTTTTCCGGCTTTCTTCTTTTCAGTCACATGATCTGAGCCCCGCCCTCCAGCTACTCACAGGTAACTCTTACCTGAACTCAGAGTGGCAGCCAGCAGCAGCAGCAAGACAGGAACTCTGCAAAGAAACAGACAGCGTCTTCAGCTCAGTGTTCATTCCTCTGAAGCTCCTCATCCTCACTTCTTGTTGTGACAAACAGGAAGTCGTTTATTTGTGACATTATCAGCATGGATGCGGTTTAAAGCTGCAGAGGAAGTGAGAGGAACAAGGCAGAGCCACTCCTCCTAGAGGGGAGAAGGCATCGGGATCGTCACTCTTCAGTGACAGTGGAGCAGGTCTGGACCTGCAGCTTCATGAACAAGCATCAGAACACGACTGCAAACCTCAACCTGCTTCAGGAAAAAGTCCAGAAGGACCAGCCAACAGGTTCTGACCCGTCTTTGAGAGCAGAACTGAAGCAGACTAGGTAAGACCAGAAGCTGGTTCTTCTCTTAAAATTTGACTTCATCTTGTTCTTCATCAGATTCTGAGACTGTCTGAGAATCTGCAGACTGTCAATGTTTATCTGATTTATGATTTGGAAAAGAAACAGAAAAAGAAACCTGACATGTTTATGGTCATCTGGAGCTAAATGTTGCAAAGGGCACAAAAATCATCAAGCAGGCGGACACGTGCGTCCTAAAACGTTACATTAAAAAAGAATTGTGAGAGGAGACACACAGATCTCGTTTTGAAATTGTTGTAGAACCAAGTGAGTCACAGCAAGAAAAGATAAGTAACGTCACATCACTGACATGACTGATCTTAAAGGGCCTATATCATCCTATTTAACTATTTCCATAGATATAATAACGTATTACCTTTGGCAGACTAAAGAACACATTTTTATCAAATATGAGTTATGTTTGTGAGCTGATTCTCCTAACTGGAAGTCAGACGTCTTAATCCCTGAACCGCCATACTTCTCTCCTTGTGGATGCTGCTCATTTCATGACATCAACCCAGGGCTGGCCTTGGCAGCGAGCCGTTGGTTTCTCTGCCAATTAGGCATCAGAGGAACCACTTCTTCTTAGAGTCTGTGCTAAAATGAAGGCGTTCTGCCAATCACCAGTAGCTTTGCAAAGAATAGGTGTGTGTGTTAGCATGGTGGCGGTGCTAGCAGCAGACTCTTCCTGGAAGGGACTGTTCTTTCACATATGAATGATTGTATGAATGTTCAAACGTATGAATGTGGGGACCCATATGTCTTTGTGAATTCAAAGTTTCCTCACATTGGACTGGAATGGTGGTTGATCAGTTTTTGCTGCATCACGTGTGTTGTTCTGTGATGGACCTTGTTTGTATTTACGTTACAATAAATTAATAAATACAATAAATTACAATAAATTACAATAAATCTACCATCCCTTAATGGAAATGCTATTTTTCAACACCAGTTTTCAATTAATCTAATTCTGAAACAACTTTTTAATGGTTCAGGTCCATTTGATTTGATTCTGCCTCAGACAGATTGATCTGGTTGGATCGTAGGAATAGAAATCCATTCATCGATTCATCGTATAGTGTTTCTAAAAATGTATAAAATTCTTCGAGCTCCAACAAACTCTGCTAAGCAGAGACAAAAATGATAATGTGTGTTGCATCTGTAAATTGTTGCTGTTTTAAACCACCAAACCTGAATGTCTTTTGTTTCGTTTACACAACTGTTCAGAAGCCTAGAACAGAGTCTCTATGTTTGCCTTGTAAACTTCTTCTTTGCTTTCATCCAGGAAGTTAGCGACGACCATCAATTTCCTGAGAAAAACACTCACATTGGGATCAGATTACATTCAGTTATCTGGCTAGTAAAATCATGTAAACATGTTTGGACTGTAAAAAAGTTGAAGCCTAAACAACTGTCCTCACAGCCTCGATCCTGTCCATCACGGCTGTAAATCTGCTTTTAGCATCAAATGAAAGCGAATTATGCACAGAATTCTTAGAACTTCATCTCAGGTCTGTAAGAACTCCGCCCACTGAGATCAGACTTCATTTGTTTTCTGATAGGAAAGAAATTCCGGCCCAAAGCGGCTTTCAAGTTTTGATAACTTGACGGGAAACAGGCTAGCTATGCTAACTAGCTAAGACCGGAAGTGCTTTGTTTTTTACTTTTCCTTTGTGAGTTGCTAACTATTTTGCTGTCCCCTTTTCTCCGAATCGTGAACTGACCTCCAGAAGACTTTCATCCTTGAACTTTGGACCTTCAGCAGGACTTTACAACACCCTAAAACCTGCGTTCTGCTAGCACGCCAATGCGTCACTACGCCTTTCCTGGAATTCATGCGCGCATGCGCACCAATGATTAAGGGTCGTCGATGACCAACATCTGTCATAAGCAGAACGTCAGAAATGTTGAAATGTGTTTGTTACAATTCGGTTACCACAACTTTAAAATGGAGACCAACCCTAACAGATCTGACGAAACAAAATAAATACATATCAAATAAATATTAGAAAAATCCTGCAGTTCTTCCATCCATCCATCCATACTTCCATCCATCCATCCATTCATCCATCCATCCATCCATCCATCCATCCATCCATCCATCCATCCTTCCATCCTTCCTTTCATCCATACTTCCATCCATCCATCCATACTTCCATCCATCCATCCATCCATCCTTCCATCCATCCACCCATCCAGCCATCCGTCCATCCTTCCATCCATCCATCCATCCATCCATCCATCCATCCATCCTTCCATTCATCCATCCATCCATCCATCCATCCATCCATCCTTCCATCCATCCTTCCATCCATCCATCCATCCATCCATCCATCCATCCATCTATTTTCCGAACTTACCTGTTCCCGATCGTGGTAGAGAGATGCTGGAGCGAATCCTGGCTACCTTGTATGGAGGTCCAGAAGAGACAATATTAAATAAATATATATATATATGTACAACTGAATCATTTAAAAAGTGCCATTAATTGTTTAAAAGTATCATTACTTATTTAAAATGGACATGAAATAAATACTATTGGAAATCAATAAATACATGCTGAAATATATGTAACATTGAAATATTCAAATTGCCATTAAAAACACATTGAAACATTTAATGGCATATTCATTTATTACATGGTCCCAGGGATGGAATATTAATTATTAAATATTAAATACATATGTACACCATAAAATAATAAAATAAAAGTGTCATTAAATATTTAAAATTAATAATAAATAATCAAAAGTGTCATTTAATGTGACTATTTCATTAAAATTCAATTAAAAAAGATTTAGGAAACATTTATTCAGTTCATGATTTAATGACACATTTCATGATCTGAGTCACATCATTTCATTAAGGTATCTGTCAAACTGCCCCGTCAAACTCAGTGGGCGTGGCTAACACAGATCATCTCCGCTCCATTTCTCTGGCCTGATCTAAACCTTATTACAGTGGCATCAGTGACTGGAACCTTTGTGATCTTTTTTCCCCAAACACACACTGCACACGGCAGCCAGGAGAAATAGTCAGTCCCACTTCAGGGCTGGACAAACGCCGAACCTCCGTGAGGAAGTAGGTTGCAGTGGAGCCGCAGACTTCCCGTGCACACAGACAGAGAAGAATATTTGACTAAGTGACCCTCACAAAAGATCTACGTTTCACCAAAACAATGTTTACGGCGTGTATGTGTGTGAGGTGCCAGACAAAACCATAAAAACTTTAATAAATTCCTGAGATCAGTTTTTCTTTAGTTCAAGATATAAACTGACCAATTAGATGCCTCAATAAAAGCAGGTAGACCCCACGTCCAACATTCAAAATGTTTGAAGATTTTGTTTTTTTAACTTGTCCTGTCAAACAGCTGAACAGACAGATCATAGTTGAAGGCCTTTTGTGTTGGATAGACTTTACTGTTACAATCAGGGGTTATGAATCTTCTGACACACAAGGTGTATATTTGTATAAAACCCTTTTGCAATTTAGGCTAAACTTTATATTGATTATGTTTGTGTACTTCTTTTGTTGGACCGGAAGGAAAAGAAGAAGAGAGTGGGATGTTAGAGGGCACAAAAGGAAAGGGGGAAAAGGGGTTAAGGAAGTTTAAAGATGATTACAAAAGTGGGAGAAGGTAGACTCATAAAGACACAAGTTGCTTGAGATTTATAAGAATAACTTATCATTATCATTAACTATTAGATATAAAATGAATGGTAAAGGTCCCAGAACATACCCCTCTGGCACACCAGAAGAGGAGGGCGCAGAGGAGAACTCAAATTTAGAAGACGCAACAGAAAATGATCTTCCACATAGATAGGAGGAGAACCAGTTTAATGCAGAACCATCTACCCCGACCCAGTGTTTCAGCCTGTCCAAAAGGACATGATGATTGACAGTGTCAAAGGCAGCGGTCACGTCCAGCAGCAGTAACACGGAGCGATGTCCAGCATCGCTCTCCATCAGGATGTCATTAGTGACTCTTAGACGGGCAGTTTCAGTGGAGAGGGCTCCTGACTGAAACGGATCCAGAACACCATGACTGTCTAGAGCAGCTGTGAGTTGTTTGGCAACGACCTTTTCCAAGATTTTAGAAATAAAGGAGAGGTTGGAAATGGGTCTGCAACTACCCATGAGGGAGGGATCAAGTCCAGGTTTTTTTAGGAGAGGAAAGATGACAGCTTTCTTAAAATATTCAGGGACTTGACCAGACAGCAGGGATGAGGTAATTATTGCCAGGACGCTGGGACCAATGGACTGGGAGACATCTTTAAACAGAGATGTTGGTATCACATCAAGAGAACAGGATGGTGTCTTCATTGTGCTGATCAATCTGGTTAACTCCGGGAGAGAAACAGGTAAAAACCTAAAATCACTGGCCGAACAGTACTGGGAAGAGAACTGGCACCAGGTGTTGGACATAGAGAGTTTCTCACAGAACAAAAAGCATAAAAATAAATTGCAATCATAATTCGAGTGAATGGAAACAGCAGGTGGACTAGGCATAACAAGACAACTAATGGTGTTGAACAGCACCTTAGGGTTACCTCTGCTTTTGGAAATAAGGTTAAAGAAATATGCAGCCCTCACATCCCTGTCAGCACTGTTAAAAGAAGCTAAAAGGTCCCTAAGGGGAAGCAGGTGAACATGTAGGTGAGTTCTTTTCCAAAGGCGTTCAACTTTTCTGCAAGACCTTTTTAGGTGCAGAATACTGTCATTTATCCAAGGGGATACCTTAGTGACGGGCACTCATCTGGTTTAACAGGACAGATCTGGTCTAAAATGGAGAGACAATGACTGTTAAAAGACTTAATAAGAGTTTAACATCAGAGCACGGGGATAAAACCAGATGAAAAGCATTAGAAAAGGCAGCTGCCGAAGAGAAGTTCGGGATGCGAGAGCTGATTTCTCTGCGTGCAGGCGAGAGCGACACAGAAAATGAAAAGTTGAAAAAGATACAGTGATGATCAGAAATAAAAATTTCCTCTGAAAAAACAGTCAATATCCACACCTAAGGTAAAAACAAGGTCCAGAGTGCCACCTTTAACATGTCTGGGCCCAGACACATGCTGGGTAAAATTAAGAGTCCATGACACCACTGAGGTCAGTGTCGTCATTAATTTGCATGTTAAAATCACCAGCTAAAATCAGACTGGACAGCTTCAATGTGGAGCATGAGAAGTCGCTAAACTCATTTAAAAACAGACTATTTGGACCAGGTGGATGTTAAACAATAGCTAAGAACAGAGGGTTCTTGGCCCCGACTTTAATCATCTCTAACTCGAATGAAGAGAATTGTCCAATGCTCACCGAGCGGCACAGAAGATGACTCTGGAAGACTGCGGCGACTCCTCCACCACGGCTCGCCGATGAACAAGTAACCAGCAGAGTTCGATGAGGGACGAGTGGTCAAAGTCCCACTGCCAAGTTTCAGTCAGAAACATGGAATCAAGTTTATGGAGTCTATGAGCTTGTTTAGCAGGAAAGTTTTGTTAGCAACAGATCAGGCATTGAGGAGCGCCATACTCAGCAGGGCAGGAGACTATTGTTGGTAGCGGCCCGCATCAATGGGTGCAGGAACTGAGGGTTAGATCCAGGACTGTCAGATATTCCATAGACCACAGGGAGAGAAGACCAGGCAGGTGTAAATGTTATGGGGCTGTCAATTCACATACACAAAACAACTACAGCTCACACGCACATATTTTTGCACACGAACAAATACATTAATGGCATTTTTTTTCTGCCATTCATAGTATTAGTGCAAAGGTGATTGTTTGTGTTCTGCTGAGGTGGAACGTAAAAGAGGGAGAGTGCCCGGTCACCCCCACACCAAGACCCCCGCCAAGGCAGCAGTGCTACCCAGGGCCCCCGAACACCCGCACGGGATAGTAGATAGAGGGAAACAGCTTGGCACCCAGACCTGGGCCAGCACTGGGAACAGGTCTTACTTACTGCCGGCTATGAGGACCAAGCTCTTGCTGCAGTCATCCAGAGACTGGACAGCCCTCAGTATAGCTCTCTGAACCCCATACTCCCAGGGCACCCTCTACAGAACACCACGGGGGACATGGTCGAACGCCTTCTCCAAATCCACAAAACACATATGGACTGGATGACTGAACTTCCACAAATCCTCAAGCACCCTAAATAGGGTGTAGAGCTGCTCCACAGTACCACCACCAGGATGGGAACCACACTTTTGTTCCTGGATTTGAAGTTTGACTATCGGCCAGACTCTCCTGTCCAGTATCCTGGCATAGACTTTCCCAGGGAGTCTGAGGAGTGTGATTACCCTGTAGTTGGAACACACCCCGCAGTCCCCCTTCTTGAAAAATGGAACCACCACCCCTATCTGCCAGTCCAGTGGTTCAGTTCCTGACTGTCAAGCGAAGCTATAAAGACGTGTGTGCCAAGACACTCCCACAGCATCCAGAGACTTTAGGTACTCAGATACTAAGGATGGATCTCATCTTCTCCTAGTGCCTTGCCACAGAGCAGCTCGTCAACTGTCTCTGTGACTTCAGCTTGGGTGATGGACAACCCAAAGTCCTCAGCCTCTGCTTCCTCAAAAAGGTGTGTCAACGGGATTGAGGAAATCTTAGAAGTATTCTTTCCACCACCCGACAATGTCCCCAGTTGAACTCAGAAGCTCCTCTACTGCACTTAAAACTTGCTTGCAGAAAATTACTTTCCCTTCCTGAAGCGTCAGACAGTTTGCCTGTCAGCTGCCTCTTGAGTCCCACAAGCGAGCCAGACCGCATAGGACTCTTTGTTCAGCTTGACAGCATCCCTCACTTCCTGGTGTCCACCAATGGGTTTGGGGGTTGCCGCCATGACAGGCGCCAGAGACCTTTCGACCACAGCTCCAAACAGTAGCAGAGACAATGGAGGTGGAGAACATGGTCCATTCAGACTCAATGTCACCAGCCTCCCTCTGTACCTGTTTGAAGCTCTCCCGGATGTGGGAGTTAAAGACCTCCCTGACGGAGGGCGTTCCCAGCAGACCCTCACAGTATGTTTGGGCTACCAGCGAATCCAACTCACCACCAGGAGTGATCAGCCCCTTTCTTTACCAGAGTGTCCAAGACACGTGGCTGAAGGTTGCCGGAAATTACAAAGTCGATCATTGATCTTTTGCTGAGGTGTCCTGATGCCAAGTATATTGATGGACACCCTTATGCTCAAACATGGACAAACTGCAATGAGCACAGATGTCCACAACAAAACACTGCTCGGGTTCAGATCAGGAAGGCTGTTCTTACCAATCACGCCCCTCCAGGTGCTGCTGTTATTGCCCACGTGGGCATTGAAGTCACCCAGGAGGACAAAGGAGTCCCCCGTTGGGGCGCTTTACAGTACCCCTCCGAGAGACACCAAGAAAGCTGGATATTCCAAACTGCTGTTCATCCCATAAGTCAAAACCACAGTCAAAGACCTGTCCCCCACCCGAAGGCGGAGGGATGCGACTCTCTCGTCCACCGGGGTGAACTCCAACACTTGGCAGCTAAGCTGCTAATGAGTAAGCCCACCCCAGCCCGCCGCCTCTCACCATGTGCAACTCCAGAATGGTGGAGAGTCCAACCCCTCTCGAGAGGCTGAGTTTTGGAGCCCAGACTGTGCGTAGATGTGAGCCCAACTATTTCTAGCCAGTACCTCTCAACCTCTCGTACAAGCTCAGGCTCCTTCCCTCCCTCAGAGGTGACATTCCATGTCCCAAAAGCCAAGTTCCATGACTGGGGTTTAGGCTTCAAAGGCACTCATCCTCCACTGCTACCCAAACCACATTACACAGGCCCCTTCTGAGCTCTCCTGCAGGTGGGTGGGCCCACTGGGGAGCGATCCCATGTCGATCCTTCAGGTTTTACCCGACCGGAGCCCGTGGGAGGAGGCCCGGGCACCAGGCGCTCACGTGCGAGCTCCAATCCCAGGCCTGGCTCCAGGGTGAGGCCCTGGTAACACCAATCTGGGCGATGTAACTGGATCTTTGATAGTTTTTCTCATGAAGAGGTCTGTGAACCGCTCTTTGTTTGGCTCGTCACCCAGGACCTGTCTGCCATGAGAGACCCTACCAGGATCCGAAGCCCCCGCATAGCTCCTGGGATCACTCGAGCACTCAAACCCTCCACCACGTTAAGGTGGCGGTTCATTGAGGGGTTGTTTTCATTTGTTGCAAAAATAGATCAGCTTTTCTTCATTGTCCATGAAGTTCAGCTCCGTGATCAGCCTGTGTAACTGCAAGTAAATTTACTTTGAATCCAAGATGGCTAATAAACAGCCACCCTCGATGACCACTGCTTGCATTTGCTGTCAGTCTGAAAGGGCCTGACTAGTAAATAAAAATATAATGATTTGCAGAAGCATCTGGGGAAGGATAACATTTGATTGAAATATAAATTGTTTATCTGCAACATGTAGAAAATGATTAACCATGTTTGCAATGACGTGGACATCATGCGTCCCCCAGTAATTTTTTTAACTCGTGTCATGTGATTGCTTCAGTGTTTTTGTGATTGTTTTGGTATAAGTCATTATATAATTGTTATATTTCTAGCTATTTGTTTAAAATAGACATTATTGTGCAGATTGGCTGCAGTTTGAGTTACTATTATAACTATTTTATCATTGTGTTGCTAGACTTCATACCATTGACTTTATATAGAGTATGGACAGTTCAAAGTGAGACATAACCCATAGAAAGTGACTTACTTCTGGTTCCAACCAAATGAAGTCAATTCGGTCTTCTTTTTCCCATTATGCAAACATTACTATATTGGAGCTGTGATTGGTCGGCCTGAGTCTACATTTCTATGGCAACCATTGTAGCTCAGGAGAATCTGTCAAGAAACGCTTCAAACCTTTGATGAGAGGCTCCGCCTACTTTTGAGGTATTTGGTCAGTTTATTACTTGAATAACTTGTGCTACATCAAAATTATCATGAAAAAACAATAAGGACAATCAAGAACATGTTAACATGTATCAGAGCAAGAATGGTTTGTCTGACCAATAGAATGACTGAGTAACAGCTGTTTATTCCTCTATAGAAGTATATGGGATTTTGGCTCAGTCCAGTTCTCTATATACAGTCAATGCTTCAAACCCAGCATAGAATAAAGTGATCTGCAGAATGGTCCAGGAAATTGCATCCAGCTCCTGTGATGAGTGTATGATGGCAGTGATGACGAGTGTCTGACAGAGAAGAACAAAGACATGGGAGATGAAGATGATGGAGATACAGACAGTAAAACTGCAGAAAGTGAGAAAAATGAGGGACAAGATGCAGATGATGGTCAGCATGATCATGAAGCTGTGGTACCTGATCATATTATCCCATACAAAGCTCTTTGAGGCTATAGCGCTGATTAACCCCAACTTTACAGTAAAGCAAAAGTGGAAAACCCAGTGAGACCCCACAACCCGTGAATGGAGAGCAGTCAGTAAAGAAGCCTGTGAGGTCAGGTTTGGCACAGGATACTACTGACCCCAACTCATTGAGCTGAAAATACCAATAGATACTGTGATGCTGCATGCACACAGAAGACCAAATACATCTGCATGTTGTGCAGTGTGCCACTGTCCCTGGGTGCTTGGCGAACTTTCATACCACCTATAGGTGTGATGAACATAGAAGTGTGAGGAGATGAACAGACTAAGATATCAGTAATATTTTCTTCCAACATGCTAAAATAAGGTCTTGGTAATACTCTCCTCTATCCTTGTAGAACTGTGGAGACTCACAATGATGTCTCTCCTGTTGGGACGTGTAGTATAGTCAGTATTCCTGAGTTATCGCGAGAGAGAGAGGACCGGGAGAAGAATGGAAGACGAGCTAGCAGAAAAGATAGAAGCACATGTGTGTCAAATAAAACAAACTAAAACTAAACCAAAGGACTGTTTATTTGAACAACACAACATTTTGGCGACGAGGATGATGTTTACCAAGGACCCCAAGACAAAGAATGCCGACTAGGATTTTACGTTCCGGCCAAAAGAAAAAAACAATCTGCGATGTCGTCTGCCGAGCAACGCCATGGATCTGCACCAGGACCCAGCTATACTCAACTAGCCCCGCCGGTTCCGCTGAACCTTAATGCTTCTGATTTATTCACGGAATATAACCTATGGATGGACTCTTACGGATTTTTCGAAGTTGCCAGTGGTACAATTAATGCACAAGATTCGGTACGACGAGCCACACTGTTGCATTGTATCGGAGCACCGACTCAGAGGATTTTCGCCAATCTCCCAGGAGACAAACGTACACATGCACAGACTGTTGCCGCGCTGGACGCTTATTTTACTCCGAGGAGAAATATAGTTCTGGAGCGACACAAGTTTAGGCTCAGAGCTCAGTACCCAGATGAGACAGTAGATGCGTTTGTAAACGCACTGAGAGAACTGGCAAAATCATGTGACTTTGGCGCACTAGAGAGTGACATGCTTCGGGATCAGATCGTGGAGAAATGCGCAATGAAACGGCTGCGTGACAAGTTATTACAGGAAGATGGACTGTGTTTAGACAAAGCACTGTCAATAGCACGAGCTTTTGAAGCCGCACAGGCAGAATCTAAACTTTTCACGGAGAGTTCTGGTCACTCAAGCAGGAACAATCAAGTTCATTTCACCAAGAAAAGTGCACGTGCAAATGGCGGACGAGCAGCCACCGCGGCGCATGACTCAAAAGGCAACCAAGAGCGAGCCGACAGCGACACCCAGTGTTACAGATGTGGAATGAACTCTCACACAGCGGAGGAATGCGGTGCAAAGACAGCGACGTGTCTTTTCTGTCGGAAAACGGGACATTACGCACGTATGTGTTTTAAAAAGAAAAATCAAGCACAGGCAGGACAAGCTCATACCAAAACTAAAGATAGGAATAGAGCGAAAGAAAAGATAAAGTCAAGTAAACCAGTGAGAGCAGTAGTACAGAATGCTTCTGACTCTGATTCAGATGAGTTTATCCATGCTGTAGACTCTGAAGGCACTGAGACAATTAAGGTGAATGGACAATGGCTGAAAATGGTCATAGATACAGGAAGTGGCAGAAACTTCATGGGACAGGATCTTTATAGGAGAATAATGTCACTGAAACAAAGCTGAAACCTACCAAAAAGAGATTCTATGCTTATGCTCAGACTACTCCACTTAAATGTGTTGGTTACTTTGAGGCAGAACTGAGATGGAAGAACAACATAGTTACAGACAACATATATGTGATTGAAGGTCATGTAGAAGCACTGCTAGGTAGAAAAGCAATCTTTGAGTTGAAGATATTTAACACAGGAGAAAAAGTGAACACAGTAGAGCAGACAGAACGATTCAGCGAGCTCGTTAAAGAGTACCCACTAGTCTTTAAAGGACTTGTTCAGATTAAGGGTTACAGTCACAAGGTTACAGTTGATGAAAAAGTCCCTCCTGTAGCACAAGGTTTGAGGAGAGTCCCTTACCCAATGTTAGAAGCTGTAAACCAGGAACTAGATAAGATGCTTGAACAAGGCATAATAGAAGAGGTGAATGAAGGATCAGAATGGGTTTCGAACATCCTGATTGTACCAAAGAAGGACACAAAAGAAGTGAGGCTATGTGTAGACCTCAGAGAAGTGAACAGAGCCGTGATCAGAGAAAGACACCCAGTACCAACAGTCGATAGCATCTTACAGGCTGTTCAAGGAGCTAAAGTATTCGCTAAACTAGATGCAAGGAAAGGGTTTTGGCAGTGTGACTTGGCACCAGAATCCAGACCTCTGACAACGTTCATAACACACAGAGGTTGCTACCGTTTCCGAAAAGTTCCCTTTGGATTATCAAGTGCACCAGAAGCCTACCAGAAAGCTATGGACACCATGTTATGTGGGATTCCTGGTACGGTTTGCTACATGGGTGATGTAGTGGTCTTTGCAGAGAGTGAAGAGCAGCTTGAACAGAGACTGAGACAAGTCTTTCAGAGATTTCAGGACAGAGGCCTAACCCTCAACAGAGACAAGTGCATTTTTGGACTACAGCAAATTGAAATACTTGGACACGTGATCACTGCAGAAGGAATCAAACCAGACCCAAGAAAGGTTGAAGCCATTTGCAAAGCACCCAGACCTGAAAACGTTCAGCTACTCCGTTCGTTCCTAGGAACCTGTGGATTTCTGAGGAAATTCATACAAAACTATGCAAACTTATCAGAACCACTACGGAAGCTGACTAGAAAAGGACAAGTGTGGGAATGGACAAGTGAAGCAGAGAGCTCATTCCAAGCAAGGAAAAATGTGTTTGTGTGTGAGCCATGCCTGGCATACTTTTAACTAGATGCACCTACAATAGTCATTAGTGATGCAAGCCCAGTAGGACTAGGTGCAGTTTTGCTACAGACCCAGATAGATGGACAGAACAAGCCAGTAGCGTATGCAAGTCGCTCGTTGACCCCAACTGAACGTCGCTATTCTCAGATAGAACGCGAGGCTTTAGGTTGTGTATGATCTGTGGAACATTTTAGAACTTACTTGTGGGGAGGCAGGTTTACTTTGCAAACAGACCACAAACTCCTCATTTACATGTTCAACCCAGACGAAGCAACGCTGACACCTCCACGAATACAGAGACTTGGCTTGAGACTACAACCATATGACTACAAGATAGAACACATAGTTGGAAAGTCCAATGTAGCCGACTTACTCTCACGACTTCCTTTACCTGAGACTGAGTACAACGAGTATGTGGAAACATATGTTGACAGTGTGTTGTCGCTGACAATGCATGGAGTACAAGCTATGAACCTAAAGGACAGTAAACAGGAAACAGCAGAGGATGAAACACTGAAACAGCTAAATAAGATAGTTGAGACAGGAATATGGCCAAATCCAGTTCCAGAAGAACTGCAGCCATATAGCAGATGTGCAAGAGAGTTGTGTACGTATGATGGACTCATACTGAGAGGACACAGGATAGTGTTACCCAGACAAATGGTAAAGCGAGCACTAAGGATTGGACACGAGACTCACCAAGGGGTGGTTCGTACCAAACAATATCTAAGGAGTAAATTCTACTGGCCCAACATGGACTTGGATGTAGAAAGACTGATCAGAAACTGTTCCGCCTGTGTTCTTAACCAGCCACTGCACGAAGATCAACCCCTCCAACCACTAGAACTACCACCGAGACCATGGACTAAGATTGGTATGGATCTGGTAGGTCCTATCCAAAACCAGTACATACTGACTGTGATAGACTACTATACTTCATTTCCAGAGGCTGTAGTTATTGCAGACATATCCTCAGCTACTGTAGTTACAGAACTGACAAAGATATTTGCTAGATTTGGCTATTCCCTAGAGGCTGTTACTGATAATAGCAGGCAGTTTGTAGGACAGGTTTTTGAGTCATTTCTAAAGTCATGTGGAATTAAACACATCAGAGCATCACCTTATTTTCCACAGAGCAATGGTAAAGTGGAGAGGTTTCACAGGTACCTCAAGAAAGCATTCAGGGCAAGCAAATGTGAGGGAAAGACATGGAAAGAGGAACTTCCAAAAATATTAATGGCATATCGTTCGACACCACACAGAGCATCAGGAGAGACACCAGCCATGTTAATGTTTGGAAGAGACATCCGCACTAAATGTCCAAATGTTGAAAAAGAAGATCGACCTCTAACAGAAAACGAGAAAGCAACAGAGCTCAGAAAGCATCACGAGGAATACAAAACAAAAATGAAGCACTATGCTGACCAGACCAGCAGAGCAAAGGAGCACAAGTTTGAAGTTGGTGATGTCGTTTACATTGCGAGTATGGAAAATGGAAAGCTGGATCCAACATTCAGAGAGACTCGCTATGTGCTGCTGAAAAACACAGCCGACAACTCCTTTGAACTGGTCAACACAAAGGATGGATCAAAAGTGATCAGGAATGTCAAGCATCTTCGTAAAACACCACTGGAGGTTGACTTTGACATCCCTGAGCCTTCATCCGCCTGAAGTGAACCAAACCATCATGAGATGGGGGAAGTTTCAAATGCCGAGTCTGCTCCATCAGTTGAGACCCCACCAGAACGTGACCCCTTTACATCTGATGTCATCACTACCAGGAAGGGCCGGGTTATCAGAAAGCCCATCAGATACAGAGAGACTTAAAAAAAAAAAAGAAAATAAAAACCCAACATGTAACGTGTATGTTCTCATTTCTTGACAAGTTGTTACAATGGTATTTGAAAAAGAAAACAAAATAAGAAAAGTATTTTGATTTAGTTTGAGAACAATGTGATTTTGTGATTTGTTAAATATGGGAAATGTTTTGTGTTAGAAAGGTTTGTTCTAAACAAGGGGAGGAAAATGTAGTATAGTCAGTATTCCTGAGTTATCGCGAGAGAGAGAGGACCGGGAGAAGAACGGAAGACGAGCTAGCAGAAAAGATAGAAGCACATGTGTGTCAAATAAAACAAAATAAAACTAAACCAAAGGACTGTTTATTTGAACAACACAACAGGACGGTTAAACACTTTTAGGTGAAAGTTCCATCTGCTTGAACTGTAGGAACATCATGGATTAATCACAACACTTCTAATAAAGGCACTTGTGAAATAAATCCTGACCAACACTTTCATAATGTATGCATTAAAGTGTTAAAGCAAATGTTTGAGTGCTTTAGAGGTCCTGAGAGGATCACAACTTTAAAACATCTACAACTGCACTGGGAAACCCTCGGATGATCCGTCTGTGGATCTCACAGACTCAACACTTTCTCTTCATTTACAGCTTGGAATACTGATATTAAAGGATTCTTTTTTCTTTTAGAACAGGTGAACTGGGTCAGGAAGTTTCCTGTCAAATGAATATCTCTCAAAGAAAGCTGCTCCTCTTCACTGACGACCTGAAGCAAAGACCTTTTCAGCTGTAATAAAACACTAAACTGCCAGCAGAGCAACTAAAGACTTCCTGATGATGAGGATGGATTTCCTAAAAGCTGTTGTTTTATCTCAGTAAACTCTTTCCTGGTCACTGATTGTTTCTAACATTCAAAAACATCAATCAGAAACTCCTCATCTCCAGAGGGCTGCCTGGTTAAAGAGCAAAGGCGGCTGAAGGACAACTGACGCATGAAAAACAGGGAGGAACAACATGAATGCTGTTTGTAAGAAGGGAGCATAAAACGAATGAAAAGAGCGTTTGGAAAAGAAACGTTTAGAACCATGAAAATCGTGCTTGAAGACGTGAAGTTTCCAGGTCAAATCCTCGAGTGAAAATCATTTACCTGAGATGTGAAAGATCCAAAGTCAGAGATGAGTTTCATAGAAGTGGGTTCAAGTGAAAGAGGCCACGATCTGATCAATCATCAAAAGTCTTCAAGCTTGAACAAAGTTCCTGAATCCACATTTCACATATTAACTACAGGACCTGGAAATGAGTTTTTGCGGTAAGAACGTCTTTAACACTTGAAAGCAGGTGAAAGAAAGCAGGAAGAATAGAAGCAAACCAGACGGAGGAGGACCAGCTGTATCTGAAGCAGCAGGACATGAAGGACGTTCTGATCTCCTCACACAGTCTGTCTGAGGGTTTTTAATAAAGCCCCCCTGCTGTTTACCTGGATTCTCTTCTCCTTTGTCGGTCTTCTCACCTGGGTTAGGGTTTGGATAACTGGAAGCCAGTGGAGCTGGTGCAGGACAGGAGTGATGTGCTGAGTAGAAAGGGTCTGACATGATTCTGGCAGCCCAGTTTTGAACTAGTCAAAGATTATGGGGTTTTTTTTTTGTGGGAGTCCAAACAAAAGGGAACTGCAATAATAGAGATGCTCTGGAAGCGATCCAGAAGCTCTGGGAAGATCCTCAGTCATTTTGAGGGGGGCCATGTCAGTACTGTGTAGGGAACAGAGGAACATTAGGATTATTGGGGGTGAGGTGGGTATGGAATTGAACAGGTCACGATGAGCAGCCAAAAGTCCTTTCTCCACATAAAGTATACTGTAAGTCACCTTTGAACCCTGAAGACGAGGCTCTGCTTGTTATGAGTTACATCATGAGATCCTCAGATCAACGCCTGAGAAAAGAGGAATTCTTACGGTTTCTGATGCTGCTGTGGAGCAGTGGGTCACACATTACTGATCAGGATCTGTCATCCATTTTGTGACAAAGCAAAGTGATTACAGGCTGACTGGACCCAGGTTAGAGCTGAACTGAGCCATGTCCCTACAAAAGGTCTTTTTATTTTGTAATAAACTAAACTCGTCTGTGATCTTCAGATTTGTAGAAAGATTTCTCTGATCAGGAGAACTGCAGCTTCATTTTCACTCTGATCTCATGTTTGTTGCTCCTCACCAATCAAGACTCGGCTGATCTTCATCCTTCAGGCAGGAAACCCGTGGAGAAGATCTGACCCGGTTCTGGTAAGGACTCATTTCCAGCTCTTTCTGCCATGCTTGATGCTGATTGGTCATGGTTCTGACTGTAGTTCTGCTGGTTCTGACCCGTAGAAGGTTGTGGTTTATTTTTGCTGCGATGACAACTGTCAGACACAAGGTGGAGCCACTGGGTCACAATCCTCACTTGACTGATGATGAAGAGTAGGAGGAAGAGTGTGTGCTGCCATCGTGTTTCTTCTCTGCAGTCTTCCTCACCTTTACCTGTACCCAGGTCTTCATCACATGTGCGCTGCCTCTTCCTCACAGGACTGCATCAGTGAGAAGAAACGGCTGAAGTTAGAAAAAACTGCTCGACATTTGAAGTTTCGTTTCCCTCCTCTGGTTGGGTCTGTGGTTTGACAGCAGACTGAGCAGCTCATGAGTCAGAGGAACAGGAAGATCAAGCTTCATCTGACAGCAGAGCTCAACCGGATCATGGAGCTGCTGCTGAAGCTGATGATGATGATGATGATGATGGTCAGTGCAGGAGGACAGAACCTGATGAAGTTCAGAGCAGAGTTGGGTAAAGATGTCTCCTTAAACTGTTCCATCAGGGACAGAGACATCTACTGGTCTGTGGAAATCTACAGTCAGATCAGAGCAGAAATCGGATGGGTTTTTTATCCTAACACATCTGTGTACCACGTTGAGGATTTGAAATCTAAATATTTAATGCTGGAAAACCGTCTGGTGATCAAGAACTTCACTGCAGGCGACAGCAGGTCTTACTTCTGTGCTGACAAGAAAAATGGCAATAAGATCATTGTGGACTCTTTCTTTCCAGAGTCAGGTAAGAACGTCTTCCTGCAGAGATCTGATCCTGATGAAGCTTTCAGTTCAGTCACATAAATCTTTGTTACAACTTGACAGAATGTAATCAGATTACTAGAAAACCATTCGACTCATGAGAGCTGTTAGACTGGGATGGAGAGGAAATCTCAGGATCCAGTTGTTGTTTGCATTTGGAGATATTTACATGAGACTGATGGATTCTGTGAGGATCACGGTTTAAAAGCGAGAAGTCGTTCACAGAGACGGGTCACAAAACTCTAAAGTCTATTTCAGAATCGCAGAGTCCCCATAAGGAACCTAATGTTGACCTAATGTTGAAAACAGCAATGATGATAGTGAAAAGCAATCTCTATTAGGGGATGCCCCCAAAGAGGTTTTACAGGATGAAGAGTGAGTAGGAGCGAGTAGAGTCAGTGTGGTGAACTTCATCACAGCAGGTGAGGTAGAGGAGCAGTAAGTTAAATAATCTCTGATTACTAGCTAGTCTGGCAATAATCCTGTCCAAAGAGGAATGTTTTAATCCTAACTTTGAATGTAGAAACGCAAATTCAATGAATGAATCACAAAGTCACAAATTAGTGTAATTTAATTACTTTTGTCAGTAACAGAGTAACGTAACTAATTACAGTTCAAAGTTTGAATTTAAATTACAACTACTATGAATGAATGAAGCTTTATTTATATAACACTTTACAGCTTCTATAGGCGTACCAAAGTGCTTTACAATCACAGAAAGACACAATAGATTCAAATGAGACAAATTCAGAACACATTTTAAAAAGCATCAAATTACAAAATGCAGTAAACAATAAAACACACAAAAGATCAATAAGAATTCAATAAAACAAATAAAAGAAAATAAGAATGCCACCAACTGCAGAGCTTTTAAAGCCATTCAAATAAGCATTTTAAAGTTGTGGGGAAAATGAGCACACTACAGAAACTATTTTCTTTGCCCTCATTCGCATTTCCAGAGGTTATTGTTGTTTCCTGCCAGACTTTTAGAGTGAAGGTCATAGGAAGTGATGTCACAGAACAATTTTAAATGGGTAAGAAAAGGTCACCTGGACTCCTCATCAGAGGTCCTGCTCCTGCTGCTCCTGCTGCTCCTGCCGCTCCTGCCGCTCCTTCATGCTCAAACACTGCTCCTCTGTGCAGCTCCATCTAAGAACATCCCCTGTAAAACTCAGGATGGATGTCTAGGATGAGAGTTCCGGTGTTCTGCTCCGGATCCCCTTCATCCAGATGTTTCTAACAGTCAGGAGTTTTCCACAGAGACGACCACCTCCAACCAAACACACGCCAGTGAAACCCTCAGAACCACGCTGCTGCAGACGGAGGGAGTGGTGATCTCCTCTCTGGGTCTGAACGGACTCCTGCTTTTCATCGTGATTGGTGGGTTTGCTGTTGATCCTGAAGAGCCGTTTCAATGGTTCTGGCTTAGATCTGTAGCAGAACCAGACCAGACAGAACTTCATATTCATGATGATTCCTTCAGAATTCCTTGTTCTTCAGCTCTATTTCTGATCTGTCAGCAGGTCTGATGTTTCTTCATCTCCGGAAGAGGAGCAGGAATGAAGCCCCAGAACCCTGCAAGAACCAGGAGACTTATGTAAGAACCTGACTCTGATTCTCATCCTCCAACCTGAGAGTCCTCAGACAGAACATCAGCATTTCAGGTTCTGCTCTGCATCTTCTTAGTGGTTCCTGTGAACTTCATCCTTCACGATGCAGACAACAATACAAACTGAAATGACACTGAGACCATGAGACCTCACAGATCTTCTCTGATGTGAGAACTTCTGCACGATGCCCCTGTAGGTTCCTAAAGGGTTCTGAAGAACAGCAGAACTCCACGAACGCTTTTCTTCTGCACAAAAACATGAAGTTATTGTTGAGAGTCTAGAATGAAGAACCTCATGAAACTTCTCACACCGAACTCCTTTTCTTCTTAGTGTCCAGTCTGAGCTGGAGTCTCCAACTGTGGTTCTCCAGGTTCTCCAGTATTTCTAGATCTTCATTCCTCTTGATTACACAGCTGACCTCTAATCAGATGGTTGCAGGTTTGGTTAAAGTGTCTTTGGGCAAGACACTGAACCCCACCTGGTGGTTCCAGGTCAGTGAGCGTTATATAAATACATGCCGTTTACTTGGATCAGGTTCTGTAGTTCTGCAGAGATTCTGGAAAAACAAAAGTCTGGTGAATCTGGTGGATCTAGATGTAGATCTAGATCTACAAGATCTAGGACTCGATGTGGTAGATCTAGATCCATTAGATTCCTGTCCTGGCAGACTTGCATCCAATCTCTCAGGTCATCAAACCACCAACCTTCCAGCTGCCCCATCATTTTGTCCCCTTCCTTTGATGGAGAACAATCCTGTTCTCCAAGAACTACACAACACCTGCTAAGGACTTCTGGAGTTTGTGGTGTGAGTGGAGCGAGAACAGAAGCTGGTGAAGGTCTATGGTCCTTCAGGATCTTCACAGGGCAAAGCTCCGAGGTCTGGGGTGCTGAAGGTGTGCTTCAGTTTTTGTGATGCTGTTTTTCAGTATGAAGAGGTCCAGCTGCCGCTGCCCAGACACCAGGCTGTCTACTCCAAAGTTCAGCATCCTTACTGAGTCTCTGCTGCCACACCTGGAGGTCGGCCCATTCTAGACAAACACCGTTTTGGACTTTGGTCACTCAGGACCGCACCTGGAGCCGGACCTTTGACAATCGAAGGAGGAATGGAAGAACATCCAACCACTGAAGTTGGAGGAGGAGCTTTCAGCTCTCATGCTCCATGTGGAAAGTTTCCTCTGGTTTTGTTGTCTTTGTTTGTTGTTTTTGCATCGACTGTTTACTTTTGAATGAAACATATTAAAATCAGTTTCTTCCTCCATAGTTGTATTTTTTTACTCTGATAGAAAACTCTGGTTTCAGGAGAATGTTGTCCATCACCTCCAACCCTTACTGACATAAACGCACAAATCCAAAGTTACACACAAGTCAAGTATCACGCACGCACAAAACACACACAAACAAATCAAAGAATTACACACGCACAAAACCAAAGTTACACACAAATCAAGAATTACACATGCACACATCCAAAGTTACACACAAATCAAAAATTAGACACGCACAAAACCAAAGTTGCACACAAATCAAGGATTACACATGCATGACACCAAAGTGACACACAAATCAAGAATTACACACGCACACACCCAAAGTTAAACACAAATCAAGAATTACACATGCACAAAACGAAAGTTACACACAAATCAAGAATTACACATGCACAAAACGAAAGTTACACACAAATCAAGAATTACACATGCACAACACCAAAGTTACACAAAAATCAAGAATTACACATGCACAAAACGAAAGTTACGCACAAATCAAGGATTACACATGCATGACACCAAAGTGACACACAAATCACAAATTACACACGCACACATCCGAAGTTACACACAAATCAAGAATTACACATGGACAACACCAAAGTTACACACAAATCAAGAATTACACACGAGCAAAACCAAAGTTACACACAAATCAAGTATTGCACACGCACAACTCCAAAGTTACACACAAATCAAGTATTACACACGAGCAAAACCAAAGTTACACACAAATCAAGTATTGCACACGCACAACTCCAAAGTTACACACAAATCACAAATTACACACGCACAAAACCAAAGTTACACACAAATCAAGTATTACACACGCGCAAAACCAAAGTTACACACAAATCAAGTATTGCACACGCACAAAACACACACAAACAAATCAAAGAATTACACACGCACCAAACCAAAGTTACACACAAATCAAGAATTACACATGTACAACACCAAAGTCACACACAAATCAAGAATTACACATGCACAACACCAAAGTTACACACAAATCAAGAATAACACATGCACAAAACAAAAGTTACACACAAATCAAGGATTACACATGCACAACACCAAAGTTACACACAAATCAAAAATTAGACACGCACAAAACCAAAGTGACACACAAATCAAGAATTACACACGCACAAAACACACACAAACAAATCAAAGAATTACACACACACAAAACTAAAGTTACACACAAATCAACAATTACACATGCACAAATCCAAAGTCACACAAATCAAGAATTACACATGCACAAAAACAAAGTTACACAGAAATCAAGAATTACACACGCACACATCCAAAGTTACACACAAATCAAGTATTACACACGCGCAAAACCAAAGTTACACGCAAATCAAGTATTGCACACGCACAACTCCAAAGTTACACACAAATCAAGTATTACACACACACAAACAAATCAAAGAATTACACACGCACAAAACCAAAGTTACACACAAATCAAGAATTACTCATGCACAACACCAAAGTTACACACAAATCAAGAATTACTCATGCACAACACCAAAGTTACACACAAATCAAGAATTACACATGCACAAAACCAAAGTTACACACAAATCAAGGATTACACATGCATGACACCAAAGTGACACACAAATCAAGAATTACACACGCACACACCCAAAGTTACACACAAAACAAGTATTACACACGCGCAAAACCAAAGTTACACACAAATCAAGTATTGCACACGCACAACTCCAAAGTTACACACAAATCAAGGATTACACATGCATGACACCAAAGTGACACACAAATCAAGAATTACACATGCACACACCCAAAGTTACACACAAATCAAGGATTACACATGCATGACACCAAAGTGACACACAAATCAAGAATTACACATGCACACACCCAAAGTTACACACAAATCAAGAATTACACATGGGCAAAACCAAAGTTACACACAAATCAAGTATTGCACACGCACAACTCCAAAGTTACACACAAATCAAGTATTACACACGCACAAAACAAACACAAACAAATCAAAGAATTACACACGCACAAAACCAAAGTTACACACAAATCAAGAATTACACACGCACACGCCCAAAGTTACACACAAATCAAGTATTACACATGGGCAAAACCAAAGTTACACACAAATCAAGTATTACACACGCGCAAAACCAAAGTTACACACAAATCAAGTATTGCACACGCACAACTCCAAAGTTACACACAAATCAAGCATTTCACACGCACAAAACACACACTAACAAATCAAGAATTACACACACACAAAATTAAAGTTACACACAAATCAAGAATTACACACGCACAAATCCAAAGTTACACAAATCAAGAATTACACATGCACAAAAACAAAGTTACACAGAAATCAAGAATTACACACACACATATCCAAAGTTACACACAAATCAAAAATTAGACACGTGCAAAACCAAAGTTACACACATATTGTTAAGGGTGCGAAGGAGAACCCCGATGCAGAGTGTCAAAGAAGGTGTAACAGATTCATTTAGCAGCAGCCAAAAACCAAAAAATGGAGGCAGGGAGTAATCCAACTGGGAAGGAATGGCGCTTGGCAAGAGTAGAATCCACATGGACAACCTGACGGAATCATCTGGCAAACAGTGGTGGTGGATAGACTGATTTAAGTGAGGTGCAGTTTATGAGAGGATTGAGTGCAGGTGTCTCTGGAGTGGTTGGACACACCCCCTGCCACTCACATGGTCTGAAAACAAGGAAGTGAGGGGAAAAAACAACACAGAGCCTCCACAGCCATCACACAAATCAAGTATTACACACGCATAAAACACACACAAAGAAATCAAAGAATTACACACACACAAAACTAAAGTTACACATAAATCAAGAATTACACATAGACAAATCCAAAGTTACACACAAGTCAAGAATTACACACGCACACATCCAAAGTTACACACAAATCAAGTATTACACACGCGCAAAACCAAAGTTACACGCAAATCAAGTATTGCACACGCACAACTCCAAAGTTACACACAAATCAAGTATTACACACACACAAACAAATCAAAGAATTACACACGCACAAAACCAAAGTTACACACAAATCAAGAATTACTCATGCACAACACCAAAGTTACACACAAATCAAGAATTACACATGCACAAAACCAAAGTTACACACAAATCAAGGATTACACATGCATGACACCAAAGTGACACACAAATCAAGAATTACACACGCACACACCCAAAGTTACACACAAAACAAGTATTACACACGCGCAAAACCAAAGTTACACACAAATCAAGTATTGCACACGCACAACTCCAAAGTTACACACAAATCAAGAATTACACATGCACAACACCAAAGTTACACACAAATCAAGAATTACACATGCACAACACCAAAGTTACACACAAATCAAAAATTACACACGCACAAAACAAAAGTTACACACAAATCAAGGATTACACATGCATGACACCAAAGTGACACACAAATCAAGAATTACACATGCACACACCCAAAGTTACACACAAATCAAGGATTACACATGCATGACACCAAAGTGACACACAAATCAAGAATTACACATGCACACACCCAAAGTTACACACAAATCAAGAATTACACATGGGCAAAACCAAAGTTACACACAAATCAAGTATTGCACACGCACAACTCCAAAGTTACACACAAATCAAGTATTACACACGCACAAAACAAACACAAACAAATCAAAGAATTACACACGCACAAAACCAAAGTTACACACAAATCAAGAATTACACACGCACACGCCCAAAGTTACACACAAATCAAGTATTACACATGGGCAAAACCAAAGTTACACACAAATCAAGTATTACACACGCACAAAACAAACACAAACAAATCAAAGAATTACACACGCACAAAACCAAAGTTACACACAAATCAAGAATTACACACGCACACGCCCAAAGTTACACACAAATCAAGTATTACACATGGGCAAAACCAAAGTTACACACAAATCAAGTATTACACACGCGCAAAACCAAAGTTACACACAAATCAAGTATTGCACACGCACAACTCCAAAGTTACACACAAATCAAGCATTTCACACGCACAAAGGCAAAAGGCAGGGAGTAATCCAACTGGGAAGGAATGGCGCTTGGCAAGAGTAGAATCCACATGGACAACCTGACGGAATCATCTGGCAAACAGTGGTGGTGGATAGACTGATTTAAGTGAGGTGCAGCTTATGAGAGGATTGAGTGCAGGTGTCTCTGGAGTGGTTGGACACACCCCCTGCCACTCACATGGTCTGAAAACAAGGAAGTGAGGGGAAAAAACAACACAGAGCCTCCACAGCCATCACACAAATCAAGTATTACACACGCATAAAACACACACAAAGAAATCAAAGAATTACACACACACAAAACTAAAGTTACACATAAATCAAGAATTACACATGCGCAAAACCAAAGTTACACACAAATCAAGAATTACAAATGCACAACACCAAAGTTACACATAAAATCAAGAATTACACACGCGCAAAACCAAAGTTACACACAAATCAAGAATTACACATGCACAAAACCAAAGTTACACACAAATTAAGCATTACACATGCACAAAACACACACAAACAAATCAAAGAATTACACACACACAAAACTAAAGTTACACACAAATCAAGAATTACACATGCACAAATGCAAACTTACACAAATCAAGAATTACACACGCACACATCCAAAGTTACACACAAATCAAGTATCACACACGCGCAAAACCAAAGTTACACACAAATCAAGTAATGCACACGCACAAATCCAAAGTTACACACAAATCAAGAATTACACACGCACACATCCAAAGTTACACACAAATCAAGTATCACACACGCGCAAAACCAAAGTTACACACAAATCAAGTATTGCACACGCACAAATCCAAAGTTACACACAAATCAAATATTATGCACGCACAAAACACACACAAACAAATCAAAGAATTACACATGCACACATCCAAAGTTACACACAAATCAAGTATTGCACACGCACAAATCCAAAGTTACACACAAATTAAGCATTACACATGCACAAAACACACAAACAAATCAAAGAATTACACACACACAAAACTAAAGTTACACACAAATCAAGAATTACACATGCACGAATGCAAACTTACACAAATCAAGAACTACACACGCACACATCCAAAGTTACACACAAATCAAGTATCACACACGCGCAAAACCAAAGTTACACAAAAATCAAGTATTGCACACGCACAAAACACACACAAACAAATCAAAGAATTACACATGCACACATCCAAAGTTATACACAAATCAAGTATCACACACGCGCAAAACCAAAGTTACACAAAAATCAAGTATTGCACACGCACAAAACACACACAAACAAATCAAAGGATTACACACGCACACATCCAAAGTTACACACAAATCAAGTATTACACACACGCAAAACCAAAGTTACTCACAAATCAAGAATTACACATGCATGACACCAAAGTGACATACAAATCAAGAATTACACACGCACACATCCAAAGTTACACACATATCAAGAATTATACATGCACAACACCAAAGTTACGCACAAATCAAAAATTAGACACGCACAAATCCAAAGTTACACAGAAATCAAGAATTACACACGCACACATCCAAAGTTACACACAAGTCCAGTATTACGCATGGGCAAAACCAAAGTTACACGCAAATCAAGAATTACACAAGCACAAATTCAAAGTTACACACAAATCAAGAATTACACACGCACACATCCAAAGTTACACACAAGTCAAGTATTACGCATGGGCAAAACCAAAGTTACACGCAAATCAAGAATTACACACGCATAAAACACACACAAACAAATCAAAGAATTACACACACACAGAACTAAAGTTACACACAAATCAAGAATTACACATGCACAAATCCAAATTTACACAAATCAAGAATTACACATGCACAAAAACAAAGCTACACAGAAATCAAGAATTACATACACACACATCCAAAGTTACACACAAATCAAGTATCACACACGCGCAAAACAAAAGTTACACACAAATCAAGTATTGCACACGCACAACTCCAAAGTTACACACAAATCAAGTATTATGAACGCACAAAACACACACAAACAAATCAAAGGATTACACACGCACACATCCAAAGTTACACACAAATCAAGTATTATGAACGCACAAAACACACACAAACAAATCAAAGGATTACACACACACACATCCAAAGTTACACACAAATCAAGTATTACACACGCTCAAAACCAAAGTTACACACATATCAAGAATTACACATGCTTAACACCAAAGTTACACACAAATCAAAAATTAGACACGCACAAAACCAAAGTTACACACAAATCAAGGATTACACATGCATGACACCAAAGTGACACACAAATCAAGAATTACACACGCACACATCCAAAGTTACACACATATCAAGAATTACACATGCACAACACCAAAGTTACGCACAAATCAAAAATTAGACACGCACAAAACCAAAAGTTACACACAAATCAAGGATTACACATGCATGACACCAAAGTGACACACAAATCAAGAATTACACACTTACACATCCAAAGTTACACACAAGTCAAGTATTACACATGGGCAAAACCAAAGTTACACACAAATCAAGAATTACACATACACAAATCCAAAGTTACACACAAATCAAGAATTACACACGCACACATCCAAAGTTACACACAAATCAAGAATTACACATGCGCAAAACCAAAGTTACACACAAATCAAGAATTACAAATGCACAACACCAAAGTTACACATAAAATCAAGAATTACACACGCGCAAAACCAAAGTTACACACAAATCAAGAATTACACATGCACAAAACCAAAGTTACACACAAATCAAGTATTATGCACGCACAAAACACACACAAACAAATCAAAGAATTACACACACACAAAACCAAAGTTACACACAAATCAAGAATTACACGTGCACAACACCAAAGTTACACAAATCAAAAATTACACATGTACAAAACCAAAGTAACACACAAATCAAGTATTACACATGCACAAATCTAAAGTTACACACAAATCAAGAATTACACGTGCACAACACCAAAGTTACACAAATCAAAAATTACACATGTACAAAACCAAAGTAACACACAAATCAAGTATTACACATGCACAAATCCAAAGTTACACACAAATCAATAATTATTCACCCAGAAATTGGAGTGATACTGTTTTCTCTCCATACAACATGACTTTTATAGCTGTGCTACCTGCTCTATTTTTGTAATCTGTCGTCATGGAAACAGCACAGTTGAGGAGCCCCAGAACTTTAAATGAAGAGTTTCCACAACTCCTATGAACAAAGGGCTGCTGTGAGGGTGGTGGTGGGTAGTGTGTGTGTATGTGTGTGTATGTGTGAGTGTGTGTGTGGGGGGGGGAGGTCTTTCTGGATGCAGCTTCTGTCAGCTTCAGACATGCTTCTGTAAATGCAGTTCTGGTTTAACGGGTTCAGCTGATGTCAGGAGTTCCCTTCTCCAACACCTTTGCCCTCAGACCTGCAGGTCTTCACAAACATCAATGCTAATTTCACGATCAACAGCATTGATTGCAGCCCCCTCCCTCACCTGCAGCATTAAGGAGCAGTTAGTGAAAATGTGGCTGCAATGACACAGGTGAACTCACCTTTAGAAGCAGGAAAGAAATCAGGTTCATGAACTCAGCATTTTGTTTCCCTGATGGGACAGTGAAAGCAGCATGAACCAAAGCAGACGCGTTTCTATTGAATCTCAAAGGCTCTAAAACCTCGTCTTCCTGTTGTTTGGGGCGAAAACAATCAGTGGTGGAGGTGAGTTTGTCTGAGAACACCCCCACCACACACACACACACTAGTCAACAGTTCACGGAATCTCCCTCACACTCTAAAGTGTGTGAAGTGATCACACATGAAGTTTGACCACAGACACTGTGGTATCAGAGCAGCAGTTTGAATGCAGATGAACAGCATAGATGCCAAAAGCTGAAAGAAACATCAGCAAATCGTCTGCTTTACCTCAGTGTCTCTGAGTCACATGATCACATCAGCACAACAGTGAGAATGAAGCCATGAAAACGTGCAGGTAACGGTCAGGGAACTGAAAACCTCGGTGATGCCCGTGCACACGATGCAGCTGCAGGAGCTGCAGGAGTGTGCATGTAAGGACGGCCTGTAGGCCTCACGTGCACACTCTAACCCTCCTAAAGCATGCAACCACAGAAGCTTTGTTTTTATTACGAAAGAAAACAGTTTGTTTGTTCTGCAGACGTTTAGTTTGTTCTGTTGTTCTTCAAACATTTAATTTGTTCTGCAGACGTTTAGTTTGTTCTGTTGTTCTGCAAACATTTTGTTTGTTCTGCAGACGTTTAGTTTGTTCTGTTGTTCTTCAAACATTTAATTTGTTCTGCAGACGTTTAGTTTGTTCTGTTGCTCTGCAAACATTTAGTTTGTTCTGCAGAAGTTTAGTTTGTTCTGTTGTTCTGCAAACATTTAGTTTGTTCTGCAAACGTTTAGTTTGTTCTGTTGTTCTGCAAACATTTAGTTTGTTCTGTTGCTCTGCAAACATTTAGTTTGTTCTGCAGACGTTTAGTTTGTTCTGTTGTTCTGCAGACGTTAATTTTGTTCTTATGTTCTGCAGAAGTTTAGTTTGTTCTGTTGTTCTGCAAACATTTAGTTTGTTCTGCAAACGTTTAGTTTGTTCTGTTGTTCTGCAAACATTTAGTTTGTTCTGCAGACGTTTAGTTTGTTCTGTTGTTCTGCAAACGTTTAGTTTGTTCTGCAGACGTTTAGTTTGTTCTGTTGTTCTGCAAACATTTAGTTTGTTCTGTTGTTCTGCAAACATTTAGTTTGTTCTGCAAACGTTTAGTTTGTTCTGTTGTTCTGCAAACATTTAGTTTGTTCTGCAGACGTTTAGTTTGTTCTGTTGTTCTGCAAACATTTAGTTTGTTCTGCAAACGTTTAGTTTGTTCTGTTGTTCTGCAAACGTTTAGTTTGTTCTGTTGTTCTGCAAACATTTAGTTTGTTCTGCAGACGTTTAGTTTGTTCTGTTGTTCTGCAAACGTTTAGTTTGTTCTGTTGTTCTGCAAACGTTTAGTTTGTTCTGCAAACGTTTAGTTTGTTCTATTGTTCTGCAAAAGTTTAGTTTGTTCTGTTGTTCTGCAAACATTTAGTTTGTTCTGCAGACGTTTCGTTTGTTCTGTTGTTCTGCAAACATTTAGTTTGTTCTGTTGTTCTGCAAACATTTAGTTTGTTCTGCAGACGTTTCGTTTGTTCTGTTGTTCTGCAAACATTTAGTTTGTTCTGTTGTTCTGCAAACATTTAGTTTGTTCTGTTGTTCTGCAAACATTTAGTTTGTTCTGCAGACGTTTAGTTTGTTCTGTTGTTCTGCAAACGTTTAGTTTGTTCTGTTGTTCTGCAAACGTTTAGTTTGTTCTGTTGTTCTGCAAACATTTAGTTTGTTCTGCAGACGTTTAGTTTGTTCTGTTGTTCTGCAAAAGTTTAGTTTGTTCTGTTGTTCTGCAAACATTTAGTTTGTTCTGCAGACGTTTCGTTTGTTCTGTTGTTCTGCAAACATTTAGTTTGTTCTGTTGTTCTGCAAACATTTAGTTTGTTCTGCAGACGTTTAGTTTGTTCTGTTGTTCTGCAAACGTTTAGTTTGTTCTGTTGTTCTGCAAACATTTAGTTTGTTCTGCAGACGTTTAGTTTGTTCTGTTGTTCTGCAAAAGTTTAGTTTGTTCTGTTGTTCTGCAAACATTTAGTTTGTTCTGCAAACATTTAGTTTGTTCTGGTGTTCTGCATATTTAGATATGTCTTCCAGAAACTGGATAACATTCTAACATTTGAAAGGTTCTCCAGCAGAATCCACTCTGGTTTCCACAGAATTTAAACAAGAACTGTTTAAAGCTTCCCCGGGAGCAGCGCCCCCTGCAGTTTACACCATGAAACGATCAACACTGCACGTTGATGCTGAAGATCAATCAAGAATGACGAGCACGTGTTTGAAGTCATTTATTATCAGCATCTTCATCTTCCAGAGACAATCCTGATCCCAGCAGTCAGGAACTTCAGGAACGTTCGGACAGAACCCAGCTGTGGGGTCAGAGCTCTTCTCTGCACATCACAGAAACATCCTTCTTTCTGGTTTCAATAAGGTTTCCAGTCTCCTGACCTGGAAAACTCTGGAAAATGTTGGAGCTTCCTGTTTGGAGAGCTAAACATGTTCTCTTCTGAGGGTCTGGTCCTCCTCTGGAGGAACGGTTCGGAGAATGAACAGAACCCCTGCTGTTTGAACAAAGGTTAGTGGTTTGATTCCCGTGTTCTTGATCGCAGCTCAGCTGAAACGTTCGGAAGGACGCTGAGCTCCTGCAGGAGCGTCAGTCCTCCTTCAGGCCGTGCAGCCGCCTCCGCTCCGCCTGCTCCTTCTTCAGCGCCTCCTCCGCCCTCCTGCTCTGGTAGATCTTCACCCCCGCGAAGCCCAGACACAGCAGCAGGGTCTTCAGGGCCAGGATGTAGAAGAGGAGCGGGACGCTGTCCAAAGCCTGCAGAGACACAGAACCGGAGAACTCAGCAGAACCCAGAAGGTCAGGACCTCCCCCACCATGTGTCCCAGCTGTCTTATTTACGGGGTGGGGGGTGGGGGGTTCGTCACCCACGCAAAGCGGTTTTATCTGCAGTGGAAGCAGTTTAGCCACGCCCATTGGCTTAAGTTCTACCAGAACCAGCCTTCAGGTTCGTTTGGGTCTGAGTTGGAACTTGGTCAGGTTGTTCGTCAGCAGCAAGCTAACTGCTCCTCCGTGACGTCAGAGTGTCAGCTGACAGCGAAAGTCAGTTTAAAATGAACCAACAGAACCAGAACAATCAAGAGAGAACCGCCTCCGAACCAGAACCAGAACCGCCTCCAACGGGTTTACCTTCCAGTTGATCATTGTATCCGCCGTCGTCCTTTTCTCTGTCCGTGAACGGGGCAGCGGGGCGTAACCCGACGGACCAACAGAATTACAGAACGTCATGACGTCACATGTGCTGCGTTCAAGGATACGTGAAGAAAGATGATAACAGACGGTCAGAATCGGTCAAAATTCTATATAAATATTTAAGATCGTTCCAGACCTCGATTCTTGAACACGCATTTAGGCATAACCGGCACATCAAAGCCTACAACACACAAACATGTACACACGAACCCACACATGTACACAACGACACACACACATGTACACAACGGCACACAAACATGTACACACGAACCCACACATGTACACAACGACACACACACATGTACACAACGAACCCACACATGTACACAACGGCACACACACATGTACACACGAACCCACACATGTACACAACGGCACACACACATGTACACAACGGCACACACACATGTACACACGAACCCACACATGTACACAACGGCACACACACATGTACACAACGGCACACACACATGTACACACGAACCCACACATGTACACAACGGCACACACACATGTACACAACGGCACACACACATGTACACACGAACCCACACATGTACACAACGACACACACACATGTACACAACGGCACACACACATGTACACACGAACCCACACATGTACACACGAACCCACACATGTACACAACGGCACACACACATGTACACACAAACCCACACATGTACACACAAACCCACACATGTACACAACGACACACACACATGTACACACGAACCCACACATGTACAAACGACACACACACATGTACACAACGACACACACACATGTACAAACGAACCCACACATGTAAACACGAACCCACACATGTACACAATGACACACACACATGTACACACGAACCCACACATGTACACAACAACCCACACATGTACAAATGACACACACACATGTACACAACGACACACACACATGTACAAACGAACCCACACATGTACACACGAACCCACACATGTACACAACGACACACACACATGTACACACGAACCCACACATGTACACAACGGCACACACACATGTACACACGAACCCACACATGTACACACGAACCCACACATGTACACAACGACACACACACATGTACAAACGAACCCACACATGTACACACGAACCCACACGTGTACACAACGACACACACACGTGTACAAACGAACCCACACGTGTACAAACGACACACACACATGTACAAACGAACCCACACATGTACAAACGAACCCACACATGTACACACGAACCCACACATGTACAAACGACACACACACATGTACACAACGGCACACACACATGTACACACGAACCCACACATGTACACACGAATCCACACATGTACACACGAACCCACACATGTACACAACGACACACACACATGTACACACGAACCCACACATGTACACACGAACCCACACGTGTACACAACGACACACACACGTGTACAAACGAACCCACACGTGTACAAACGACACACACACATGTACAAACGAACCCACACATGTACAAACGAACCCACACATGTACACACGAACCCACACATGTACACAACGACACCCACACATGTACAAACGACACACACACATGTACACAACGGCACACACACATGTACACACGAACCCACACATGTACACACGAACCCACACATGTACACAACGACACACACACATGTACACACGAACCCACACATGTACACACGAACCCACACGTGTACACAACGACACACACACGTGTACAAACGACACACACACGTGTACAAACGAACCCACACATGTACAAACGAACCCACACATGTACACACGAACCCACACATGTACACACGAACCCACACATGTACACAACGACACCCACACATGTACACACGAACCCACACATGTACACAACGACACACACACATGTACAAACGAACCCACACATGTACACACGAACCCACACATGTACACAACGACACACACACATGTACACACGAACCCACACATGTACACAACGGCACACACACATGTACACACGAACCCACACATGTACACACGAACCCACACATGTACACAACGACACACACACATGTACAAACGAACCCACACATGTACACACGAACCCACACGTGTACACAACGACACACACACGTGTACAAACGAACCCACACATGTACAAACGACACACACACATGTACAAACGAACCCACACATGTACAAACGAACCCACACATGTACACACGAACCCACACATGTACAAACGACACACACACATGTACACAACGGCACACACACATGTACACACGAACCCACACATGTACACACGAACCCACACATGTACACAACGACACACACACATGTACACACGAACCCACACATGTACACACGAACCCACACGTGTACACAACGACACACACACGTGTACAAACGAACCCACACATGTACAAACGACACACACACATGTACAAACGAACCCACACATGTACACACGAACCCACACATGTACACACGAACCCACACATGTACACAACGACACCCACACATGTACACACGAACCCACACATGTACACAACGACACACACACATGTACAAACGAACCCACACATGTACCCACGAACCCACACGTGTACACAACGGCACATAGCTTTTTCAGTCCAAATTCCAATTATTCATAAAGTAACAAAGATTAAGTTCTGATTGGGTATCATCAAAACATATTAATACTCTATGGGAGAAATCATTTGAACTATTTATTTATATTTTTTCTACTATGTTGTATTTTTCTTTTTATATTCACTGATATTTTGTTTCTTTCCATCAAATATTTTAAATGTATTTTTAATTTAATGTTTTACTATTTTTTTTACGTAAAATAATAATAAAAAGACATAATTTTGTTTCACACATCATGAAACTTTTCAGCCCTAAAATAACAAATTGAAAATTCAGTGTAAAATACTTTATCAAAGATAAGAACGTGTGCAGAACGTGTGCAGAACGTGAAGATAAAGTGACAGGAAGTCCTCCAGGTGAAGGTCTAATCACTGACATGTCAGCCTGCAGCTTCACATTCAGCTCCCACCATGAAAATCTGAGAAGAGCCAACAGCACAAAGCTGATCTTCTGTTTCTGCACGTTTAACCCAGTTTGACCTAAAAATAATCTGAAGAAAAGAAGCTGTCAGAATAAGAGTCTGATTGTGACTTAATTTTTACTTGACTTTTATTTTGAAGGATTTTTCTTAGAGAAACTGAAATGAAAAGTTTCCTGTCAGAGTGTGAAACATGCATGTGCTCAAAGACACGTTCATGCGCGCATCACAGGCGCTCACGGACACGTGCACGTGTTTGTCAGGACGTCATGTGGCTTCACAGACATGGAAGCAGCACCAGCTGGAGGGGTTCTTCATGTTGATATCTGTAGATCCTTCAGACCTGTAGCCATTTCCACACATTGATGGTTTGGTGACTGAAACGGCGTGCTCACTAGCGCCCCCTGCTGTTGGTTCTGGACATGGTGAAGGGCAGAGACACAGAGGACAGCGAGGACACCTCCCAGTACAGAGAACGAGTCAGGAAGAGCTGGTAGAGGATCACCATGGAGATGCACTGACAGAGGACCACGCCCACCGTCACCACCTGCATGGGGAGTGATGGGAGGTGCTGAAACAGCTTGATAAGAGGAGGAGACCAAGCTGCTGGGGTGTTCTGACCTTCTGCCTCTGGTGACGGTTGAAGATCCCAGACATGAAGACCAGGACGGGCTGGCAGAGAAACCACAGGAAACAGGCCTGCAGGAGACAGCACAGCTGTTTCCATGACAACACACCAGCCTCATCTGTCCGGTCAAGCAACCAGAATTCAACACAGAAAACGGGTATGGATGTGTGAGGGGTGGAGCTTAGAGGTGACATGATGACATCAGGATGTGGATCGAAAGGTCAGGAAGCGATAGCATCGCTTTAAGGATCTCACTTCATAGACTTCATCTGGAAAAAGTCTCAGCTGGAGCCAAAGTTGTGAAGAACATCAAACTTTGGTTGAATTGAAGCTGTTTTCTTTGGGGGGGGCAACACGCAGTGAAAAGCTGCGAGCGCTTGTTCCCACATGCAGACAGACTGGATGCTGTTCTTCTTCCAAAACCTTTTAGGGAGCAGTGCCCCCAGCTGAGCAACTGCAGGAACTGCAAGGTTTGCTGTCCCGTCCAGAGTGTAATGTGAGGCTGAAGCAGACGCCTGCGTGTGTGAGTGTGTGTGTGTGTGTGTGTGTGTGTGTGTGTGTGTGTGTGTGTGTGTGTGCGTGCGTGTGCCCGTGTGTGTAAGTGCGTGCGTGTGTGTTTGTGTGTGTGTGTGTGCATGCGTGCGTGTTGTGGGGGTGCAGGGATACCCTGGAGAAGCTGAGGTAGAAGTCTCTCTTCAGCATGCTCCTCTCCGTGGAGATGATCTGGTAGAGAACAGAGGCCAGCAGGAGCGCCAGCCCCACCCTCAGAATCACAAGCAGGACACCCGCCCAACTCAGCTGGGTGTGGTTACCGTGGCGTTCCGGCTCTGAGAACTGCGCCCACAGCAGCAGAACACCCTATAGAACCAGAGGAACAAAAGGCTTTCTGTCATTTACCCAGGTCATTCCACAAGTAAGTACACCTGCTCACCTGTGCAATGACTCCTCCCACAGAAAAAGCAGTGGAAGCTGGAGACCACTCCCACTGCAGAGGTCTGGACTGGGTCTTCCTGACCCGGGTCAGAGTCCAACCAACACAAAGACTGAGGAGGAGGAAGAGAACGATCCCCTGAGACAGCATGTCCCATACTGCAGAGGAGAGCACGCTGTCACACCTGAGTCACCTGTTCACAGTCACACCTGAGTCACCTGTTCACAGTCACACCTGAGTCACCTGTTCACCGTCACACCTGAGTCACCTGAGTCACCTGTTCACCGTCACACCTAAGTCACCTGAGTCACCTGTTCACGTCACACCTGAGTCACCTGTTCACGTCACACCTGAGTCACCTGTTTACCGTCACACCTGAGTCACCTGTTTACCGTCACGCCTGAGTCACCTGTTCACCGTGACACCTGAGTCACCTGTTCACCGTCACACCTGAGTCACTTGTTCACCGTCACACCTGAGTCACTTTGTTCACTGTCACACCTGAGTCACCTGTTCACCGTCACACCTGAGTCACCTGTTCACCGTCACACCTGAGTCACCTGTTCACCGTCACACCTGAGTCACCTGTTCACCGTCACACCTGAGTCACTTTGTTCACCGTCACACCTGAGTCACTTTGTTCACCGTCACACCTGAGTCACCTGTTCACCGTCACACCTGAGTCACCTGTTCACCGTCACACCTGAGTCACCTGTTCACCGTCACACCTGAGTCACCTGATCACCGTCACACCTGAGTCACCTGTTCACCGTCACACCTGAGTCACCTGTTCACCGTCACACCTGAGTCACTTTGTTTACCGTCACACCTGAGTCACTTTGTTCACCGTCACGCCTGAGTCACCTGTTCACCGTGACACCTGAGTCACCTGTGCACCGTCACACCTGAGTCTCTTTGTCCACCGTCACACCTGAGTCACCTGTTCACCGTCACACCTGAGTCACTTGTTCACCGTCACACCTGAGTCACTTTGTTCACCGTCACACCTGAGTCACCTGTTCACCGTCACACCTGAGTCACCTGTTCACCGTCACACCTGAGTCACTTTGTTTACCGTCACACCTGAGTCACTTTGTTCACCGTCACGCCTGGGTCACCTGTTCACCGTGACACCTGAGTCACCTGTTCACCGTGACACCTGAGTCACCTGTTCACCGTCACACCTGAGTCTCTTTGTTCACCGTCACACCTGAGTCACCTGTTCACCGTCACACCTGAGTCACTTGTTCACCGTCACACCTGAGTCACTTTGTTCACCGTCACACCTGAGTCACCTGTTCACCGTCACACCTGAGTCACTTTGTTCACCGTCACACCTGAGTCACTTTGTTCACCGTCACACCTGAGTCACCTGTTCACCGTCACACCTGAGTCACCTGTTCACCGTCACACCTGAGTCACCTGTTCACCGTCACACCTGAGTCACTTTGTTCACCGTCACACCTGAGTCACTTTGTTCACCGTCACACCTGAGTCACTTTGTTCACCGTCACACCTGAGTCACCTGTTCACCGTCACACCTGAGTCACCTGTTCACCGTCACACCTGAGTCACCTGTTCACCGTCACACCTGAGTCACCTGTTCACCGTCACACCTGAGTCTCCTGTTCACCGTCACACCTGAGTCACCTGTTCACCGTCACACCTGAGTCACCTGTTCACCGTCACACCTGAGTCACCTGTTCACCGTCACACCTGAGTCACCTGATCACCGTCACACCTGAGTCACCTGTTCACCGCCACACCTGAGTCACCTGTTCACCGTCACACCTGAGTCTCCTGTTTACCGTCACACCTGAGTCTCCTGTTTACCGTCACACCTGAGTCACTTGTTCACCGTCACACCTGAGTCACCTGTTCACCGTCACACCTGAGTCACTTTGTTCACCGTCACACCTGAGTCTCCTGTTCACCGTCACACCTGAGTCACCTGTTCACCGTCACACCTGAGTCACCTGTTCACCGTCACACCTGAGTCACCTGTTCACCGTCACACCTGAGTCACCTGTTCACCGTCACACCTGAGTCACCTGTTCACCGTCACACCTGAGTCACCTGTTCACCGTCACACCTGAGTCACCTGATCACCGTCACACCTGAGTCTCCTGTTTACCGTCACACCTGAGTCTCCTGTTTACCGTCACACCTGAGTCACCTGTTCAAAGTCACACCTGAGTCACCTGTTCACCGTCACACCTGAGTCTCCTGTTTACCGTCACACCTGAGTCACCTGTTCACCGTCACACCTGAGTCACCTGTTCACCGTCACACCTGAGTCACCTGAGTCACCTGTTCACCGTCACACCTGAGTCACCTGTTCACCGTCACACCTGAGTTACTTTGTTCACCGTCACACCTGAGTCACCTGAGTCACCTGTTCACCGTCACACCTGAGTCACCTGTTCACCGTCACACCTGAGTTACTTTGTTCACCGTCACGCCTGAGTCACCTGTTCACCGTCACACCTGAGTCACCTGTTCACCGTCACACCTGAGTTACTTTGTTTACCGTCACACCTGAGTCACCTGTTCACCGTCACACCTGAGTCACTTTGTTCACCGTCACGCCTGAGTCACCTGTTCACCGTGACGCCTGAGTCACCTGAGTCACCTGTTCACCGTCACACCTGAGTCACTTTGTTCACCGTCACGCCTGAGTCACCTGTTCACCGTGACACCTGAGTCACCTGAGTCACCTGTTCACCGTCACACCTGAGTCTCTTTGTTCACCGTCACACCTGAGTCACCTGTTCACGTCACACCTGAGTCACTTTGTTTACCGTCACACCTGAGTCACTTTGTTCACCGTCACGCCTGAGTCACCTGTTCACGTCACACCTGAGTCACTTTGTTTACCGTCACACCTGAGTCACTTTGTTCACCGTCACGCCTGAGTCACCTGTTCACCGTGACGCCTGAGTCACCTGAGTCACCTGTTCACCGTCACACCTGAGTCACCTGTTCACCGTCACACCTGAGTCACCTGTTCACCGTCACACCTGAGTCACCTGTTCACCGTCACACCTGAGTCACATTGTTCACCGTCACACCTGAGTCACTTTGTTCACCGTCACACCTGAGTCACCTGTTCACCGTCACACCTGAGTCACCTGAGTCACCTGTTCACCGTCACACCTGAGTCACCTGTTCACCGTCACGCCTGAGTCACCTGTTCACCGTCAGACCTGAGTCACCTGAGTCACCTGTTCACCGTCACACCTGAGTCTCTTTGTTCACCGTCACACCTGAGTCACCTGTTCACCGTCACACCTGAGTCACCTGTTCACCGTCACACCTGAGTCACTTTGTTTACCGTCACACCTGAGTCACTTTGTTCACCGTCACGCCTGAGTCACCTGTTCACCGTGACACCTGAGTCACCTGTTCACCGTCACACCTGAGTCACTTGTTCACCGTCACACCTGAGTCACTTTGTTCACCGTCACACCTGAGTCACCTGTTCACCGTCACACCTGAGTCACCTGTTCACCGTCACACCTGAGTCACCTGTTCACCGTCACACCTGAGTCACTTTGTTCACCGTCACACCTGAGTCACTTTGTTCACCGTCACACCTGAGTCACCTGTTCACCGTCACACCTGAGTCACCTGTTCACCGTCACACCTGAGTCACCTGTTCACCGTCACACCTGAGTCACCTGTTCACCGTCACACCTGAGTCACCTGATCACCGTCACACCTGAGTCACCTGTTCACCGTCACACCTGAGTCACCTGTTCACCGTCACATCTGAGTCACTTTGTTTACCGTCACACCTGAGTCACTTTGTTCACCGTCACGCCTGAGTCACCTGTTCACCGTGACACCTGAGTCACCTGTTCACCGTGACACCTGAGTCACCTGTGCACCGTCACACCTGAGTCTCTTTGTTCACCGTCACACCTGAGTCACCTGTTCACCGTCACACCTGAGTCACTTGTTCACCGTCACACCTGAGTCACTTTGTTCACCGTCACACCTGAGTCACCTGTTCACCGTCACACCTGAGTCACCTGTTCACCGTCACACCTGAGTCACTTTGTTCACCGTCACACCTGAGTCACTTTGTTCACCGTCACACCTGAGTCACCTGTTCACCGTCACACCTGAGTCACCTGTTCACCGTCACACCTGAGTCACCTGTTCACCGTCACACCTGAGTCTCCTGTTTACCGTCACACCTGAGTCACCTGTTCACCGTCACACCTGAGTCACCTGTTCACCGTCACACCTGAGTCACCTGTTCACCGTCACACCTGAGTCTCCTGTTCACCGTCACACCTGAGTCACCTGATCACCGTCACACCTGAGTCACCTGTTCACCGCCACACCTGAGTCACCTGTTCACCGTCACACCTGAGTCTCCTGTTCACCGTCACACCTGAGTCACTTGTTCACCGTCACACCTGAGTCACCTGTTCACCGTCACACCTGAGTCACTTTGTTCACCGTCACACCTGAGTCACCTGTTCACCGTCACACCTGAGTCTCCTGTTCACCGTCACACCTGAGTCACCTGTTCACCGTCACACCTGAGTCACCTGTTCACCGTCACACCTGAGTCACCTGTTCACCGTCACACCTGAGTCACCTGTTCACCGTCACACCTGAGTCACCTGTTCACCGTCACACCTGAGTCACCTGTTCACCGTCACACCTGAGTCACCTGTTCACCGTCACACCTGAGTCACCTGTTCACCGTCACACCTGAGTCTCTTTGTTCACCGTCACACCTGAGTCACCTGTTCACCGTCACACCTGAGTCACTTGTTCACCGTCACACCTGAGTCACTTTGTTCACCGTCACACCTGAGTCACCTGTTCACCGTCACACCTGAGTCACTTTGTTCACCGTCACACCTGAGTCACTTTGTTCACCGTCACACCTGAGTCACCTGTTCACCGTCACACCTGAGTCACCTGTTCACCGTCACACCTGAGTCACCTGTTCACCGTCACACCTGAGTCACCTGTTCACCGTCACACCTGAGTCTCCTGTTCACCGTCACACCTGAGTCACCTGTTCACCGTCACACCTGAGTCACCTGTTCACCGTCACACCTGAGTCACCTGTTCACCGTCACACCTGAGTCACCTGATCACCGTCACACCTGAGTCACCTGTTCACCGCCACACCTGAGTCACCTGTTCACCGTCACACCTGAGTCTCCTGTTTACCGTCACACCTGAGTCTCCTGTTTACCGTCACACCTGAGTCACTTGTTCACCGTCACACCTGAGTCACCTGTTCACCGTCACACCTGAGTCACTTTGTTCACCGTCACACCTGAGTCTCCTGTTCACCGTCACACCTGAGTCACCTGTTCACCGTCACACCTGAGTCACCTGTTCACCGTCACACCTGAGTCACCTGTTCACCGTCACACCTGAGTCACCTGTTCACCGTCACACCTGAGTCACCTGTTCACCGTCACACCTGAGTCACCTGTTCACCGTCACACCTGAGTCACCTGATCACCGTCACACCTGAGTCTCCTGTTTACCGTCACACCTGAGTCTCCTGTTTACCGTCACACCTGAGTCACCTGTTCAAAGTCACACCTGAGTCACCTGTTCACCGTCACACCTGAGTCTCCTGTTTACCGTCACACCTGAGTCACCTGTTCACCGTCACACCTGAGTCACCTGTTCACCGTCACACCTGAGTCACCTGAGTCACCTGTTCACCGTCACACCTGAGTCACCTGTTCACCGTCACACCTGAGTTACTTTGTTCACCGTCACACCTGAGTCACCTGAGTCACCTGTTCACCGTCACACCTGAGTCACCTGTTCACCGTCACACCTGAGTTACTTTGTTCACCGTCACGCCTGAGTCACCTGTTCACCGTCACACCTGAGTCACCTGTTCACCGTCACACCTGAGTTACTTTGTTTACCGTCACACCTGAGTCACCTGTTCACCGTCACACCTGAGTCACTTTGTTCACCGTCACGCCTGAGTCACCTGTTCACCGTGACGCCTGAGTCACCTGAGTCACCTGTTCACCGTCACACCTGAGTCACTTTGTTCACCGTCACGCCTGAGTCACCTGTTCACCGTGACACCTGAGTCACCTGAGTCACCTGTTCACCGTCACACCTGAGTCTCTTTGTTCACCGTCACACCTGAGTCACCTGTTCACGTCACACCTGAGTCACTTTGTTTACCGTCACACCTGAGTCACTTTGTTCACCGTCACGCCTGAGTCACCTGTTCACGTCACACCTGAGTCACTTTGTTTACCGTCACACCTGAGTCACTTTGTTCACCGTCACGCCTGAGTCACCTGTTCACCGTGACGCCTGAGTCACCTGAGTCACCTGTTCACCGTCACACCTGAGTCACCTGTTCACCGTCACACCTGAGTCACCTGTTCACCGTCACACCTGAGTCACCTGTTCACCGTCACACCTGAGTCACATTGTTCACCGTCACACCTGAGTCACTTTGTTCACCGTCACACCTGAGTCACCTGTTCACCGTCACACCTGAGTCACCTGAGTCACCTGTTCACCGTCACACCTGAGTCACCTGTTCACCGTCACGCCTGAGTCACCTGTTCACCGTCAGACCTGAGTCACCTGAGTCACCTGTTCACCGTCACACCTGAGTCTCTTTGTTCACCGTCACACCTGAGTCACCTGTTCACCGTCACACCTGAGTCACCTGTTCACCGTCACACCTGAGTCACTTTGTTTACCGTCACACCTGAGTCACTTTGTTCACCGTCACGCCTGAGTCACCTGTTCACCGTGACACCTGAGTCACCTGTTCACCGTCACACCTGAGTCACTTGTTCACCGTCACACCTGAGTCACTTTGTTCACCGTCACACCTGAGTCACCTGTTCACCGTCACACCTGAGTCACCTGTTCACCGTCACACCTGAGTCACCTGTTCACCGTCACACCTGAGTCACTTTGTTCACCGTCACACCTGAGTCACTTTGTTCACCGTCACACCTGAGTCACCTGTTCACCGTCACACCTGAGTCACCTGTTCACCGTCACACCTGAGTCACCTGTTCACCGTCACACCTGAGTCACCTGTTCACCGTCACACCTGAGTCACCTGATCACCGTCACACCTGAGTCACCTGTTCACCGTCACACCTGAGTCACCTGTTCACCGTCACATCTGAGTCACTTTGTTTACCGTCACACCTGAGTCACTTTGTTCACCGTCACGCCTGAGTCACCTGTTCACCGTGACACCTGAGTCACCTGTTCACCGTGACACCTGAGTCACCTGTGCACCGTCACACCTGAGTCTCTTTGTTCACCGTCACACCTGAGTCACCTGTTCACCGTCACACCTGAGTCACTTGTTCACCGTCACACCTGAGTCACTTTGTTCACCGTCACACCTGAGTCACCTGTTCACCGTCACACCTGAGTCACCTGTTCACCGTCACACCTGAGTCACTTTGTTCACCGTCACACCTGAGTCACTTTGTTCACCGTCACACCTGAGTCACCTGTTCACCGTCACACCTGAGTCACCTGTTCACCGTCACACCTGAGTCACCTGTTCACCGTCACACCTGAGTCACTTGTTCACCGTCACACCTGAGTCACTTTGTTCACCGTCACACCTGAGTCACCTGTTCACCGTCACACCTGAGTCACCTGTTCACCGTCACACCTGAGTCACTTTGTTCACCGTCACACCTGAGTCACTTTGTTCACCGTCACACCTGAGTCACCTGTTCACCGTCACACCTGAGTCACCTGTTCACCGTCACACCTGAGTCACCTGTTCACCGTCACACCTGAGTCTCCTGTTTACCGTCACACCTGAGTCACCTGTTCACCGTCACACCTGAGTCACCTGTTCACCGTCACACCTGAGTCACCTGTTCACCGTCACACCTGAGTCTCCTGTTCACCGTCACACCTGAGTCACCTGATCACCGTCACACCTGAGTCACCTGTTCACCGCCACACCTGAGTCACCTGTTCACCGTCACACCTGAGTCTCCTGTTCACCGTCACACCTGAGTCACTTGTTCACCGTCACACCTGAGTCACCTGTTCACCGTCACACCTGAGTCACTTTGTTCACCGTCACACCTGAGTCACCTGTTCACCGTCACACCTGAGTCTCCTGTTCACCGTCACACCTGAGTCACCTGTTCACCGTCACACCTGAGTCACCTGTTCACCGTCACACCTGAGTCACCTGTTCACCGTCACACCTGAGTCACCTGTTCACCGTCACACCTGAGTCACCTGTTCACCGTCACACCTGAGTCACCTGTTCACCGTCACACCTGAGTCACCTGTTCACCGTCACACCTGAGTCACCTGTTCACCGTCACACCTGAGTCTCTTTGTTCACCGTCACACCTGAGTCACCTGTTCACCGTCACACCTGAGTCACTTGTTCACCGTCACACCTGAGTCACTTTGTTCACCGTCACACCTGAGTCACCTGTTCACCGTCACACCTGAGTCACTTTGTTCACCGTCACACCTGAGTCACTTTGTTCACCGTCACACCTGAGTCACCTGTTCACCGTCACACCTGAGTCACCTGTTCACCGTCACACCTGAGTCACCTGTTCACCGTCACACCTGAGTCACTTTGTTCACCGTCACACCTGAGTCACTTTGTTCACCGTCACACCTGAGTCACTTTGTTCACCGTCACACCTGAGTCACCTGTTCACCGTCACACCTGAGTCACCTGTTCACCGTCACACCTGAGTCACCTGTTCACCGTCACACCTGAGTCACCTGTTCACCGTCACACCTGAGTCTCCTGTTCACCGTCACACCTGAGTCACCTGTTCACCGTCACACCTGAGTCACCTGTTCACCGTCACACCTGAGTCACCTGTTCACCGTCACACCTGAGTCACCTGATCACCGTCACACCTGAGTCACCTGTTCACCGCCACACCTGAGTCACCTGTTCACCGTCACACCTGAGTCTCCTGTTCACCGTCACACCTGAGTCTCCTGTTTACCGTCACACCTGAGTCACTTGTTCACCGTCACACCTGAGTCACCTGTTCACCGTCACACCTGAGTCACTTTGTTCACCGTCACACCTGAGTCTCCTGTTCACCGTCACACCTGAGTCTCCTGTTCACCGTCACACCTGAGTCACCTGTTCACCGTCACACCTGAGTCACCTGTTTCACCGTCACACCTGAGTCACCTGTTCACCGTCACACCTGAGTCACCTGTTCACCGTCACACCTGAGTCACCTGTTCACCGTCACACCTGAGTCACCTGTTCACCGTCACACCTGAGTCACCTGTTCACCGTCACACCTGATCACCGTCACACCTGAGTCTCCTGTTTACCGTCACACCTGAGTCTCCTGTTTACCGTCACACCTGAGTCACCTGTTCAAAGTCACACCTGAGTCACCTGTTCACCGTCACACCTGAGTCTCCTGTTTACCGTCACACCTGAGTCACCTGTTCACCGTCACACCTGAGTCACCTGTTCACCGTCACACCTGAGTCACCTGAGTCACCTGTTCACCGTCACACCTGAGTCACCTGTTCACCGTCACACCTGAGTTACTTTGTTCACCGTCACACCTGAGTCACCTGAGTCACCTGTTCACCGTCACACCTGAGTCACCTGTTCACCGTCACACCTGAGTTACTTTGTTCACCGTCACGCCTGAGTCACCTGTTCACCGTCACACCTGAGTCACCTGTTCACCGTCACACCTGAGTTACTTTGTTTACCGTCACACCTGAGTCACCTGTTCACCGTCACACCTGAGTCACTTTGTTCACCGTCACGCCTGAGTCACCTGTTCACCGTGACGCCTGAGTCACCTGAGTCACCTGTTCACCGTCACACCTGAGTCACTTTGTTCACCGTCACGCCTGAGTCACCTGTTTACCGTGACACCTGAGTCACCTGAGTCACCTGTTCACCGTCACACCTGAGTCTCTTTGTTCACCGTCACACCTGAGTCACCTGTTCACGTCACACCTGAGTCACCTGAGTCACCTGTTCACCGTCACACCTGAGTCTCTTTGTTCACCGTCACACCTGAGTCACCTGTTCACCGTCACACCTGAGTCACTTTGTTTACCGTCACACCTGAGTCACTTTGTTCACCGTCACGCCTGAGTCACCTGTTCACGTCACACCTGAGTCACTTTGTTTACCGTCACACCTGAGTCACTTTGTTCACCGTCACGCCTGAGTCACCTGTTCACCGTGACGCCTGAGTCACCTGAGTCACCTGTTCACCGTCACACCTGAGTCACCTGTTCACCGTCACACCTGAGTCACCTGTTCACCGTCACACCTGAGTCACCTGTTCACCGTCACACCTGAGTCACATTGTTCACCGTCACACCTGAGTCACTTTGTTCACCGTCACACCTGAGTCACCTGTTCACCGTCACACCTGAGTCACCTGTTCACCGTCACACCTGAGTCACCTGTTCACCGTCACACCTGAGTCACCTGTTCACCGTCACACCTGAGTCACCTGTTCACCGTCACACCTGAGTCACCTGATCACCGTCACACCTGAGTCTCCTGTTTACCGTCACACCTGAGTCTCCTGTTTACCGTCACACCTGAGTCACCTGTTCAAAGTCACACCTGAGTCACCTGTTCACCGTCACACCTGAGTCTCCTGTTTACCGTCACACCTGAGTCACCTGTTCACCGTCACACCTGAGTCACCTGTTCACCGTCACACCTGAGTCACCTGAGTCACCTGTTCACCGTCACACCTGAGTCACCTGTTCACCGTCACACCTGAGTTACTTTGTTCACCGTCACACCTGAGTCACCTGAGTCACCTGTTCACCGTCACACCTGAGTCACCTGTTCACCGTCACACCTGAGTTACTTTGTTCACCGTCACGCCTGAGTCACCTGTTCACCGTCACACCTGAGTCACCTGTTCACCGTCACACCTGAGTTACTTTGTTTACCGTCACACCTGAGTCACCTGTTCACCGTCACACCTGAGTCACTTTGTTCACCGTCACGCCTGAGTCACCTGTTCACCGTGACGCCTGAGTCACCTGAGTCACCTGTTCACCGTCACACCTGAGTCACTTTGTTCACCGTCACGCCTGAGTCACCTGTTCACCGTGACACCTGAGTCACCTGAGTCACCTGTTCACCGTCACACCTGAGTCTCTTTGTTCACCGTCACACCTGAGTCACCTGTTCACGTCACACCTGAGTCACTTTGTTTACCGTCACACCTGAGTCACTTTGTTCACCGTCACGCCTGAGTCACCTGTTCACGTCACACCTGAGTCACTTTGTTTACCGTCACACCTGAGTCACTTTGTTCACCGTCACGCCTGAGTCACCTGTTCACCGTGACGCCTGAGTCACCTGAGTCACCTGTTCACCGTCACACCTGAGTCACCTGTTCACCGTCACACCTGAGTCACCTGTTCACCGTCACACCTGAGTCACCTGTTCACCGTCACACCTGAGTCACATTGTTCACCGTCACACCTGAGTCACTTTGTTCACCGTCACACCTGAGTCACCTGTTCACCGTCACACCTGAGTCACCTGAGTCACCTGTTCACCGTCACACCTGAGTCACCTGTTCACCGTCACGCCTGAGTCACCTGTTCACCGTCAGACCTGAGTCACCTGAGTCACCTGTTCACCGTCACACCTGAGTCTCTTTGTTCACCGTCACACCTGAGTCACCTGTTCACCGTCACACCTGAGTCACTTTGTTTACCGTCACACCTGAGTCACTTTGTTCACCGTCACGCCTGAGTCACCTGTTCACCGTGACACCTGAGTCACCTGTTCACCGTCACACCTGAGTCACTTGTTCACCGTCACACCTGAGTCACTTTGTTCACCGTCACACCTGAGTCACCTGTTCACCGTCACACCTGAGTCACCTGTTCACCGTCACACCTGAGTCACCTGTTCACCGTCACACCTGAGTCACTTTGTTCACCGTCACACCTGAGTCACTTTGTTCACCGTCACACCTGAGTCACCTGTTCACCGTCACACCTGAGTCACCTGTTCACCGTCACACCTGAGTCACCTGTTCACCGTCACACCTGAGTCACCTGATCACCGTCACACCTGAGTCACCTGTTCACCGTCACACCTGAGTCACCTGTTCACCGTCACATCTGAGTCACTTTGTTTACCGTCACACCTGAGTCACTTTGTTCACCGTCACGCCTGAGTCACCTGTTCACCGTGACACCTGAGTCACCTGTTCACCGTGACACCTGAGTCACCTGTGCACCGTCACACCTGAGTCTCTTTGTTCACCGTCACACCTGAGTCACCTGTTCACCGTCACACCTGAGTCACTTGTTCACCGTCACACCTGAGTCACTTTGTTCACCGTCACACCTGAGTCACCTGTTCACCGTCACACCTGAGTCACCTGTTCACCGTCACACCTGAGTCACTTTGTTCACCGTCACACCTGAGTCACTTTGTTCACCGTCACACCTGAGTCACCTGTTCACCGTCACACCTGAGTCACCTGTTCACCGTCACACCTGAGTCACCTGTTCACCGTCACACCTGAGTCTCCTGTTTACCGTCACACCTGAGTCACCTGTTCACCGTCACACCTGAGTCACCTGTTCACCGTCACACCTGAGTCACCTGTTCACCGTCACACCTGAGTCTCCTGTTCACCGTCACACCTGAGTCACCTGATCACCGTCACACCTGAGTCACCTGTTCACCGCCACACCTGAGTCACCTGTTCACCGTCACACCTGAGTCTCCTGTTCACCGTCACACCTGAGTCACTTGTTCACCGTCACACCTGAGTCACCTGTTCACCGTCACACCTGAGTCACTTTGTTCACCGTCACACCTGAGTCACCTGTTCACCGTCACACCTGAGTCTCCTGTTCACCGTCACACCTGAGTCACCTGTTCACCGTCACACCTGAGTCACCTGTTCACCGTCACACCTGAGTCACCTGTTCACCGTCACACCTGAGTCACCTGTTTACCGTCACACCTGAGTCTCCTGTTCACCGTCACACCTGAGTCACCTGTTCACCGTCACACCTGAGTCACCTGTTCACCGTCACACCTGAGTCACCTGTTCACCGTCACACCTGAGTCACCTGTTCACCGTCACACCTGAGTCACCTGTTCACCGTCACACCTGAGTCACCTGTTCACCGTCACACCTGAGTCACCTGTTCACCGTCACACCTGAGTCACCTGTTCACCGTCACACCTGAGTCACCTGTTCACCGTCACACCTGAGTCACCTGTTCACCGTCACACCTGAGTTACTTTGTTCACCGTCACGCCTGAGTCACCTGTTCACCGTCACACCTGAGTCACCTGTTCACCGTCACACCTGAGTCACTTTGTTCACCGTCACGCCTGAGTCACCTGTTCACCGTGACATCTGAGTCACCTGAGTCACCTGTTCACCGTCACACCTGAGTCACCTGTTCACCGTCACACCTGAGTCACCTGTTTACCGTCACACCTGAGTCTCCTGTTCACCGTCACACCTGAGTCACCTGTTCACCGTCACACCTGAGTCACCTGTTCACCGTCACACCTGAGTCACCTGTTCACCGTCACACCTGAGTCACCTGTTCACCGTCACACCTGAGTCACCTGTTCACCGTCACACCTGAGTCACCTGTTCACCGTCACACCTGAGTCACCTGTTCACCGTCACACCTGAGTCACCTGTTCACCGTCACACCTGAGTCACCTGTTCACCGTCACACCTGAGTCACCTGTTCACCGTCACACCTGTTCACCGTCACACCTGAGTCACCTGTTCACCGTCACACCTGAGTCACCTGTTCACCGTCACGCCTGAGTTACTTTGTTCACCGTCACGCCTGAGTCACCTGTTCACCGTCACACCTGAGTCACCTGTTCACCGTCACACCTGAGTCACTTTGTTCACCGTCACGCCTGAGTCACCTGTTCACCGTGACATCTGAGTCACCTGAGTCACCTGTTCACCGTCACACCTGAGTCACTTTGTTCACCGTCACGCCTGAGTCACCTGTTCACCATGACGCCTGAGTCACCTGAGTCACCTGTTCACCGTCACACCTGAGTCTCTTTGTTCACCGTCACACCTGAGTCACCTGTTCACGTCACACCTGAGTCACTTTGTTTACCGTCACACCTGAGTCACTTTGTTCACCGTCACGCCTGAGTCACCTGTTCACCGTGACGCCTGAGTCACCTGAGTCACCTGTTCACCGTCACACCTGAGTCACCTGTTCACCGTCACACCTGAGTCACCTGTTCACCGTCACACCTGAGTCACCTGTTCACCGTCACACCTGAGTCACTTTGTTCACCGTCACACCTGAGTCACTTTGTTCACCGTCACACCTGAGTCACTTTGTTCACCGTCACACCTGAGTCACTTTGTTCACCGTCACACCTGAGTCACCTGTTCACCGTCACACCTGAGTCACCTGTTCACCGTCACACCTGAGTCACCTGATCACCGTCACACCTGAGTCACCTGATCACCGTCACACCTGAGTCACCTGTTCGCCGTCACACCTGAGTCACCTGTTCGCCGTCACACCTGAGTCTCCTGTTCGCCGTCACACCTGAGTCACCTGTTCGCCGTCACACCTGAGTCACCTGTTCGCCGTCACACCTGAGTCACCTGATCGCCGTCACACCTGAGTCACCTGATCGCCGTCACACCTGAGTCACCTGTTCACCGTCACACCTGAGTCACTTGTTCACCGTCACACCTGAGTCACTTTGTTCACCGTCACACCTGAGTCACTTTGTTCACCGTCACACCTGAGTCACTTGTTCACCGTCACACCTGAGTCACTTTGTTCACCGTCACACCTGAGTCACCTGTTCACCGTCACACCTGAGTCACCTGTTCACCGTCACACCTGAGTCACTTTGTTCACCGTCACACCTGAGTCACCTGTTCACCGTCACACCTGAGTCACCTGTTCACCGTCACACCTGAGTCACCTGTTCACCGTCACACCTGAGTCTCCTGTTTACCGTCACACCTGAGTCACCTGTTCACCGTCACACCTGAGTCACCTGTTCACCGTCACACCTGAGTCACCTGTTCACCGTCACACCTGAGTCTCCTGTTCACCGTCACACCTGAGTCACCTGATCACCGTCACACCTGAGTCACCTGTTCACCGCCACACCTGAGTCACCTGTTCACCGCCACACCTGAGTCTCCTGTTCACCGTCACACCTGAGTCACCTGTTCACCGTCACACCTGAGTCTCCTGTTCACCGTCACACCTGAGTCACCTGTTCACCGTCACACCTGAGTCACCTGTTCACCGTCACACCTGAGTCACCTGTTCACCGTCACACCTGAGTCACCTGTTCACCGTCACACCTGAGTCACCTGTTCACCGTCACACCTGAGTCACCTGTTCCCCGTCACACCTGAGTCTCCTGTTCCCCGTCACACCTGAGTCACCTGTTCCCCGTCACACCTGAGTCACCTGTTCACCGTCACACCTGAGTCTCCTGTTTACCGTCACACCTGAGTCACCTGTTCACCGTCACACCTGAGTCACCTGTTCACCGTCACACCTGAGTCACCTGTTCACCGTCACACCTGAGTTACTTTGTTCACCGTCACACCTGAGTTACTTTGTTCACCGTCACGCCTGAGTCACCTGTTCACCGTCACGCCTGAGTCACCTGTTCACCGTCACACCTGAGTCACCTGTTCACCGTCACACCTGAGTCACCTGTTCACCGTCACACCTGAGTCTCCTGTTCACCATGACACCTGAGTCACCTGAGTCACCTGTTCACCGTCACACCTGAGTCTCTTTGTTCACCGTCACACCTGAGTCACCTGTTCACGTCACACCTGAGTCACTTTGTTTACCGTCACACCTGAGTCACTTTGTTCACCGTCACGCCTGAGTCACCTGTTCACCGTGACGCCTGAGTCACCTGAGTCACCTGTTCACCGTCACACCTGAGTCACCTGTTCACCGTCACACCTGAGTCACCTGTTCACCGTCACACCTGAGTCACCTGTTCACCGTCACACCTGAGTCACATTGTTCACCGTCACACCTGAGTCACTTTGTTCACCGTCACACCTGAGTCACTTTGTTCACCGTCACACCTGAGTCACTTTGTTCACCGTCACACCTGAGTCACCTGTTCACCGTCACACCTGAGTCACCTGTTCACCGTCACACCTGAGTCACCTGATCACCGTCACACCTGAGTCACCTGATCACCGTCACACCTGAGTCACCTGTTCACCGTCACACCTGAGTCACCTGTTCACCGTCACACCTGAGTCTCCTGTTCACCGTCACACCTGAGTCACTTGTTCACCGTCACACCTGAGTCACCTGTTCACCGTCACACCTGAGTCACCTGTTCACCGTCACACCTGAGTCACCTGAGTCACCTGTTCACCGTCACACCTGAGTTACTTTGTTCACCGTCACGCCTGAGTCACCTGTTCACCGTCACACCTGAGTCACCTGAGTCACCTGAGTCACCTGTTCACCGTCACACCTGAGTCACTTTGTTCACCGTCACACCTGAGTCACTTTGTTCACCGTCACGCCTGAGTCACCTGTTCACCATGACACCTGAGTCACCTGAGTCACCTGTTCACCGTCACACCTGAGTCTCTTTGTTCACCGTCACACCTGAGTCACCTGTTCACGTCACACCTGAGTCACTTTGTTTACCGTCACACCTGAGTCACTTTGTTCACCGTCACGCCTGAGTCACCTGTTCACCGTGACGCCTGAGTCACCTGAGTCACCTGTTCACCGTCACACCTGAGTCACCTGTTCACCGTCACACCTGAGTCACCTGTTCACCGTCACACCTGAGTCACATTGTTCACCGTCCCACCTGAGTCACATTGTTCACCGTCCCACCTGAGTCACATTGTTCACCGTCACACCTGAGTCACTTTGTTCACCGTCACACCTGAGTCACTTTGTTCACCGTCACACCTGAGTCACTTTGTTCACCGTCACACCTGAGTCACCTGTTCACCGTCACACCTGAGTCACCTGTTCACCGTCACACCTGAGTCACCTGTTCACCGTCACACCTGAGTCACCTGTTCACCGTCACACCTGAGTCACCTGTTCACCGTCACACCTGAGTCACCTGTTCACCGTCACACCTGAGTCACCTGTTCACCGTCACACCTGAGTCACCTGTTCACCGTCACACCTGAGTCTCCTGTTCACCGTCACACCTGAGTCACTTGTTCACCGTCCCACCTGAGTCACTTGTTCACCGTCCCACCTGAGTCACTTGTTCACCGTCCCACCTGAGTCACCTGTTCACCGTCACACCTGAGTCACCTGTTCACCGTCACACCTGAGTCACCTGTTCACCGTCACACCTGAGTCTCTTGTTCACCGTCACACCTGAGTCACCTGTTCACCGTCACACCTGAGTCACCTGTTCACCGTCACACCTGAGTCACATTGTTCACCGTCACACCTGAGTCACTTTGTTCACCGTCACACCTGAGTCACTTTGTTCACCGTCACACCTGAGTCACCTGTTCACCGTCACACCTGAGTCACTTTGTTCACCGTCACACCTGAGTCACCTGTTCACCGTCACACCTGAGTCACCTGTTCACCGTCACACCTGAGTCACCTGTTCACCGTCACACCTGAGTCACCTGTTCACCGTCACACCTGAGTCACCTGTTCACCGTCACACCTGAGTCACTTCGTTCACCGTCACACCTGAGTCACCTGTTCACCGTCACACCTGAGTCACCTGTTCACCGTCACACCTGAGTCACCTGTTCACCGTCACACCTGAGTCACCTGTTCACCGTCACACCTGAGTCTCCTGTTCACCGTCACACCTGAGTCACCTGTTCACCGTCACACCTGAGTCACCTGTTCACCGTCACACCTGAGTCTCCTGTTCACCGTCACACCTGAGTCTCCTGTTCACCGTCACACCTGAGTCTCCTGTTCACCGTCACACCTGAGTCTCCTGTTCACCGTCACACCTGAGTCACCTGTTCACCGTCACACCTGAGTCACCTGTTCACCGTCACACCTGAGTCACCTGTTCACCGTCACACCTGAGTCTCCTGTTCACCGTCACACCTGAGTCACCTGTTCACCGTCACACCTGAGTCACCTGTTCACCGTCACACCTGAGTCTCCTGTTCACCGTCACACCTGAGTCTCCTGTTCACAGTCACACCTGAGTCACTGTGTTCACCGTCACACCTGAGTGACTTGTTCACCGTCACACCTGAGTCTCCTGTTCACCTTTCCAGGTAAATTACATTCGTGAATGGCACAACATAGTGGTGTAGTGGACCTTTACTTACAGTCTGCCAGGTAGTCCATCAGAGGGAACCCAGACCCGTCTGTAGAATATCTGAACAGAACCAGAGGAACCAGACTCAGACGATTATAGAAAACCTTCAGATCCTGGAGGAACTTTCTCAGATTTTATGATGGAAACAAATAAAAACATTTTTACAGAATTCATGGTCAGGTGTGGCTCCTCCCCCTCTAGCACCCATATGTCCTGTGGGCGGGCTCAGCTGCTCGCACCTGCACAGGTGGATGTATCTGCAGAGGGAAGAGCATCCCTGTATGGCCAGCGCAGCGGTCAGCAGCTTGAGGGCCGTGTGCATGGGCCCCCTCTTTCTCAGAGCCTGCTGCAGGGGCCCCAAGTAGATGCAGCCAGAGATTAAATATGAGAGCAGGAGGAAGGAGAAGAACGTGTGAAGACCTGAGGAGGACGAGACACGAGCAGCTGAAGGCAGGCCAGCAGAGCTCAGAGCTCACATCATTTAAACTCCAGCATCGACGCCATCTGAACCTGATATGACATCACTAGAGGGTCAGATACGTGGGGCAAAAACAAAAACTAGTAGCAGTTAGGACACATTTGACACACTGACAATTCCAGAGCTGAGAAAGGTCTGGACCAGAGGTTCTGACCTGCTTCTTCAGCACTAAAGTGGTCCAGAGGGTTTCCTGCAGAGTCTGGGTTCAGGAGCAGGACAGTGAAGGTGAGGTCAGGATCTGCCGGATCTTCAGGGTCCTCCTGATGGAACATCAAAGAGACATGAAGCTGGTCTAATGCAGCATGACTTTCTGCAGGTGTTCTCCTTCCCACCTGACAGGTGTGTCTGTCAGCGTACAGGAGCATCCAGGATGTGGGCGGAGTCTGATGTGGGATGCTCTGGTTGTGCTCCTCTTGGCTGAGAGAAACTGTAGATAGAAACAAAGATGAAGACGCTGCAATTTGGAGCCAACAGCCCCCGGTGGTCAGGCTCACCTGTGATCTGGGCTTTTCTGAGCTTTTCGGTGCAGCTCAGGCTCTGCAGGTCCAAATCCTGATCCTGGTACAGCAGCAGCGTGGACTGCTTCTGTGCAGCCAGGGAGGGGTCATCCAGCTGGCACACCAACCGACCCCCGTCTCCTTGAAGAAGACCAGAAGTACTTGAGCAGGTTCAAGGAAGCTCAGACCGGAAGCAGAACAGCAGGAACCTCAGTCAACTTTATTGACAAAAATGCTGAAGTACAGCATGTATCACTCCTGTATTGACTCCACTACCCATAATGCCCCAACACTCCATTAAGCAGTGTGTCTTTGTAGTTTACCAAAGTCGTTTTCAAACATTTGGACAGATGTTTGAGAAACCCAGATGTTTCCACAGATACCCGTTTCAGTATCAGTAAATGGAACCAGACAAGAGGAGAACTGTTGATTTAAGAGAGCAATAAAGTCCCATTCCAACTATAATTTTTTCTATTGTAAAATCGTTCCTGCTGTTGTTTTAATTAGGATTACAGGTATGCCGTTTTTAGCTAAAATCAAAAAACCTGTCGGTTTTTTTTAGATATATTCTCTGCAGCACAGCAGGAGTTCATCAGAAATTCACCTGTAGAGTTGTAGGCGGGACTGTGTGCGGAAGTTAGCCTCAGTTAATGTTCCATCATCCCTTTGTTTACACTCTTTCCCTCTTGCTTACAGAACCTCACAAGCCCAAGCTAGCATTAGCATAGCAAATAGCAATCAATATCAGAGCTGAGCCAGACACCAGCTCAGACAACGAGAATGAAGACTTTAAACATTTATTTATTTGTAAGTGCCTGCTTCAATTGTAGCAGAGAAGGGAGACTGCTGAGTCACAAACCACGTTTTCATCTGCTCCTCATCCTCCACTTTGAACAAAGAAATACTCAGAAACGCTGTTTCAATTCTTTTATATGTGTCCTCCATCATCAAGAACAGCGTTTTCATTGGAGTGGGTCTGAAGACCATCATATGCTCCAAAAAGGTACTGTAACTGTAACTGTAACTGCGAATGAACGTCCAGAAACTACACCTGTACTGGAAACGCCCACCAGACTGTTCTGAGGAGGCGGAGCCCCCCAGTGGTCAGCAGGAGAACTTCTCTGGCTCCAGCTTCTGTTTCCATGTATGGAATTGTTTTAGGTTAGTATTACGTCTTTTATTGTTGTTTATGTGCTCTTATGTACATTCATTATCATATTTTTAAATTGGGGGTTAAATCCCCGCGAGCAGCTGATGACCCGGTCTGCGCATGCTCAAGTGCTCCGCTGCAACCAGCATCACTCACCCCGGAACACGAACGCGGCGATAAACTGGCCGTTTTCCCGCCTTGCCGCTTCGCTCCGGAAAATTCCCGTCACGGTTTTCCCGGAAGTTCCCAGACAGAACAGCAGCGGCGCGAAGAACGTCGCGAGGAGCCGCGACATTCCAGCCGCTGCAGATGAAATCCGTTACCACATCGGTTCAATGGGCCACGCAGGCGGACTTCAGCGGCTGCGTCAGGCAAGTGTGAAGAGACCAACAAACAGGAAGTTTTCAAAGTAAAAGCACAAAAGGTCTTATGAAATGTAGGAGTAAAAAAGAACGTTCTTTAGTTTGTTCTTAGAGTTTATGGACTCCATAAAACACTCATATAAATGTACTGATCTGTGTTTTGTTTTTTTAGTTTGGACCCACAACAGAAAACTTGCTTTGATTCTACTGAGCCTCAAATCTGCACAACCTCTTCTCTTTAAGCTGCTCCCTTTAGGGGCACTACAACTACCAGCATGTTTGCATGTTCTCCATGTAAATCATGTGTGGGGTTTCTCCAGCATCACTGGGTGATTGGTTATTGGGAAGAATTGCCCCCCAAGTGTAAATGTGAGTGTGTGTGGTTGTGTGTGTCTGTGTGGTCCAGAGATGGATAGGACAACTGTCCCACCCTCACCCAACAGTGGCTGGCATAGGCTCCAGCAACCCTGTAACAAACAGGTCCAACATAGTGTACAACATGAAGAAAATAGTAGCTGCATAGAATAATGAATTACAATTATAATAACATATTCTTGCATATAAAATATTTTTAAATGAATTATCTTTTTGTGTTTAGTTTATATTTGTAAACTATGATGATATGCATTTTCTTTATTGTACCCATGTCTTTGCATTAGCTGTATATTACTCATTCTCTTTATACTGTAAATGCAGTTATTTTCATAGTATCATATGACAAACTGCATCTATTGCTCATATGCAATACTCATTGTACATACTTTCATATATGCAGTAATCATGTTTCTTGTTTAAGTAAATAATTTGCTGTTTAAATGCACCTCTAATTAGATGCTATATCTGTTTGTTTTCTACACACAAGTGCAGTAAAAAAGTTTCCTCTAGTCTAACATGGCGGATATTTTCGATAAATATTTATTGTAACTAAAACATAGTTTACTTTTTGTGTGTTTTATTTTAAGTTGTAAACTGTGACGTTTGCTGATGCTTTTATTGTCAAAGAAGACCCGGATGTACAACCGTGAACGTTTAAAAGTGACGTTTGTTTTCCTTCAGCCTCAGCTGAATTGATTTGACTTTCACCCAATTATCTAAAGGCTCGTGTGTGACGTCAGACACACGAGCCAATCCACGTGTGGACGGTAGGTTCCACATTAGCACCGCCTACTTTCAACGTGTCAACAAAACTGCCGTAAAACGGCCGGAACTGTCGTTCGTGAGTCGCGTTCTATCAGGCAGAATTTAAGAACCTCGACCCGTTTTTCTTTTTCTGTTCCAAACCCGGCGCTGCTCAGGCTGTGACTGCGGGCTGGCGGGATGGGGGCCTTTGAACGGACCGTTCTGGTGACGGGGGGCTCCGGGTTCATGTAAGTTTGTGCTGGGAGATGCGGACATGCGCACTGGGGCGTGTGTGCGTCTCGTGTGCTCTCTGTAACTGCAGCTGTCTCTGCAGCGGCTCTCACCTGGTCTGCTCTCTGGTTCGTGAACATCCGGACTGGAGGGTCATCAACCTGGATAAGGTGAGTCTCCTGACCTCCTCCTGTCAGATCCACCAGCAGGTGAGTACGTGACCCCCCTGTGTTTCAGCTGGATTACTGCTGCAGTCCCAAGAGTCTGCAGAGCGTGGAGAACAGGAGGAACTACACCTTTTTGCAGGTGTGTGGAGGTGAGGTGACCAGTGTGGTTCTTGTCGGCGTGTGTCCTTCAGGATCTTTTTCCAACAGGGAGACGTGTGCGACTCCTCCACGCTGGAACACATCTTCAGCACCGAGAACATTGATGTGGTCTTTCACCTGGCGGCCAGAACACACGTTGGTAAGCAGCGGCCGTAAGGCTCTGGTTCTGGAACAGTTTCTGATCCATTTCAGCAGCTCCTCTGTTGTCACTCAGAGTCCTCCTTTCAGAATCCATCCAGTTTCCAATGGGTCAACGTGGAAGGAACCAGAACCTTACTGAGAGCTGCCCATAGGGCCCAACACCGGCCACAGCGGTTCCTGTACATCAGCACGGATGAGGTGTATGGAGCCAGCACCAACTGGGTCAGCACAGGAAGGAGGGACGGCTCTGTTTTGCTGGATGGAGATCCGGTTTAGGTTTTTGAGGTTCACCCTTGGTTGTTCTTCAGGAGTTGGATGAGTGCAGTCCACTGAGGCCCGCCAACCCGTACGCCGCCACGAAGGCAGCTGCAGAGAACCTGGTCAGGTCCTACTGGAACCGGTACCAGGTGAGCAGGTTTGGGTGTGCAGTCGTGGTTCTGGTCTTAAACTGGGCTCTGATGGTCTGCGTTTGTGCCTCCAGCTCCCCGTCATCATAACCAGGAGCAACAACATCTACGGCCCCCGACAGTACACTGAGAAGGTAGAGCCCCTGGGGGGTGGGGGTGGGGGTTGTCATAGTAACCAGCAGCTCGATCAGAAACCAGGACTGAACCCAGATCAGAGGTTCTCCTGATGGCTGGAGCCCCTCCGATCTCTCCGTCTGGTGGTCGTGTAGCGTCTACAGACTCCACCTGGTCTGGGTCATTGTGAGGCTCTGGTCGATCTGTGGTCGCTCTGGATCGGAACCATCCATCCAGAGAAACATGCTGCGTCAGCAGCTTCAGTTAGTTCTTTCTTGTGCTTTCAGGTCATTCCCAGGTTCCTTAGCCTCCTACAGCAGAACAACAAATGGTTGGTGTTCTTAAATTTGGTTCTACTGTGTCAGAGCAGAACACCTCTTTACAGGTTCTCTCTGCTGCAGCACCATTCAGGGAACCATCCCCAAATCACGCCACTTCCTGTTTGTGAGTGATGCCATCAACGCCTTCCTGCTGCTGCTGGAGAAAGGAGATGTGGGAGAAGTCTACAACGTGGGTTCCAACTGTGAGGTTCCCATCCTTCAGTTGGCTCAGGAGCTGGTGAAAATGGTTGGTTGGAGGTTCTGCTTGGAGCGTCAGGATTCAGGCTGAGGACTCACACCTGCTGTTTTCAGGTGAAGAACGTTCCAGACTCTGAGGTGGACGAGTGGCTGGAGTTTGTGCCGGACAGGTCAGTAAAATGTAGCTGCAGGACATAGCTAGAACATCTCCAGCTCCTGCAGGAATGTTCTAGTCCGTCCAAACACAGCTGGACATCAGTGATGTTTTCAGAGAAGTTCTCCCCACACAGCATCCAGAACATGGAAGAACAGAGGAACAGACTGATGATTGTTTCTAATCAGGACTTAAACGCTGTGAAGCTACATGCTAAAGCTAGCGGTCAGACAGAAATGCTGCTTTAGGAAGGTTCTCGTTAGGGCTGGAGATCATCCTTTATACGGACAAATCCGATGTTTGAATGTTTGTTGTAGTGAAGACACTCCTGCAGATAAAATCACATCTGTATCAGCGTCACCACGGGAACGGCGTCAGTTGTTCCGTCACCACGGGAACGGCGTCAGTTGTTCCGTCACCACGGGAACGGCGTCAGTTGTTCCGTCACCACGGGAACGGCGTCAGACCTAACCCTTAATGTGATCTGATTCAAGCACTCACACGAACAGAGGTTGGAACTCAAACCTCCACCCATCTCATCTTTGGATCTTTCTCAGACAGACCAGAGGTCACACACAGGTCATGGAGGTCACACAGAGGTCATAGAGTTCCTGTCTCCTTTTAGATGCACTTCTTTCTCTGGGAACCTAGCACAAAACAGCGGCTGCTCCACTGGACATGGTGATTGTGTTTTAATCGGGGGGCGGTTGTGCTTTGGTTCCACAGGCCGCAGGTGGAGCTTCGGTACCCGATCACCAGTGAGAAGCTGCAGCGTCTGGGCTGGGGGGCCCAGGTGTCCTGGAATGAAGGCATCAGGCAGACAGGTGAGAAGATCAGCTGATCAGGAACCTTCTTCTGGAGACGCTGAACCCTCGTTCTCTCACAGTGCGATGGTACCAGGACAACCCGGACTTCTGGGCAGTCGAGCTGACAAATCCCCCCCCCTGACAGCGTGGGTAGTTCTGCCGACTGACGTGAGAACCGGTTTCTGCTGGACCAGGAGAAAAACCTAAAGCACTGTCGGGTCGGCTTCCTGTTTGCAGAACAGGAAGCATCACTTCTGTGAAGCAGCCGAAGACCCCCCCCCCGATGGTTACATAATGAACATTTCTAATGATAATGAAAAGTTTCTGTTTTGTACGTGAATCCATTTTAACTTATGATGATTTAAAGACTGATTCCTACAAACTGGTTTCATTAAAGACATTTTATTCTAGAACAGGAAACGGTTCGTTAAATCCGTTCTGATGTGGAACGCCTGAAAACGCAGACGAGTCAGAAAGTCTCATCTCAAATCCAAACTTTATTTGTGGTCAAACAGATCAGTTTGTTTCCATGTGTAGAGCTCTGCGTGCACAACCGCTAAACTAATACAAAAAAGCAAGTTCTAACTAGCGGGCAGCTACCCCTCAAAGGCTCTGGCCAATCAGAAGCCACCGCCACAGTGGCATTCTCGCTACAGGAAATCTGAAAAAGGATGAAACAGGTCGTGGGAGTGGCTTCTGTAACAGAAGCTGTCATTATGGTCTGCTTCTCTGATTGGCCAGCAGCCTCCGGCGACCGCAGCGCCGCCTGAAGAAAGGTGCAAACACAACACCGAAGCACGCCACATTCTCCCAGATGAAGATTTTGAGGATGACCGCAGGTTCCACAACCAGGGCTACCCAGGAGAACCACAACCCCCAAACTGGGTCCATGTTTGTGTTACACTGCATGTTTTTGACGAACTGGGGTTTGGTGGTTCCGGTTTAATCCAGACCTTTAATCCAAACCTTTAATCCAAATTTTTAATCCAAACCTTTAATCCAGACCTTTAATCCAGACCTTTAATCCAAACCTTTAATCCAAATTTTTAATCCAAACCTTTAATCCAAACCTTTAATCCAAACCTTTAATCCAAACCTTGGCATGTTTGGTTTCCCCCTCAGATTAGCAGCCAATTCAAAGAATTGATAAGGATTGAAAGTACCTCCATTTCAGGAGATTTGCAACCTAAACATGAGGGGGGGTGTGGCCGTCTGTGCCCCCCCATCAGACACCTCCACCTGTGGTGGGAGGCAGGTTTCCACCCTGAAAGCAGAAGTGAATCCTTTAATGTTTTAACAAGACATTAGTTTTTGTTCTTTCAGTTTTTCCTTAAAGATCTAATGTGGTTGTTGAGGCTAACAGGAGGTTGTTTTTGAGTTACGTCACTTTAACAAGTAAAGAAATACCCTCCCCCCACTGCACAGAGCCATCCTGCCCCCTCCCCATTCAGAAAATGTGGTTGTGGATTCTGAACATCCGCGACAGCACATTGACAGCATTAACATGGTTTAATGCTGATGCTGTTACCATGGTAACAGAAACGGTTTCAGCTGTTGCTATTGACACCTCATGGAACAGCTAAAGCTGTTACCGTGGCAGCAGAACAGCTGATGCTGTTGACATGATAACAGCTGACATGGTCACAGAGCAGCTAAATAGCTGTTACCGTGGTAACGGAACAGCCAGATTGTTGCAGGAGTCTCTAAGGATGACTTCTTGTCACCAAAACAGAAACTGTGTTTCTGTAACAGCTGATAGGGTCTAGCAGCTGTTCCTGAGACAGGAAGCAGACCTGAGGACCTGCAGGGGGGGGGCAGATGTACAGAATGGAGGCTCTGCTTACAGAAAAATGTTGTTTTTTAATGGAGCTGGGGATGGAATTCTGGGGTCAGAAGCACCTTCCAACACTGTAATACAAGAACAACTAAACTCCGCCCACTGCATTATTTTACATTAAAAAGCTCACACGACCCCAGAAAAATAGACATTCTGACTCTTATCAGTGACATTCCGCTTTTCTCTCCTGTCTTTTGGTCAAGCCTCTTAGTAAAATATGGACTTTTGTTTTCAGCTTATAAAAATAAAGATTTTTCAAAAATGTTCAACAAACGAGCAGCAAAAGCAGACTTCTGTGCAAAAAGCGAAATCCTACAGTTTCTGTTGAACAAAACCCAACAGGTCCTGGGGAAGGCCGCAACGAAGCCGAGGACTTCCACTGACCGAACGCAGCCACAGACACGGCTCCGCCCGTCACCTGTGCAGCACACCTGCCCCCCCCGCCCGTCAGGACTCTGTGGTGGACTCATCATCCAGGGGGGGTCATCTTCATCAAAACGATCCTGACGCTGAGCAGGAGGAAGAGGAAAGCAGCTTACAGCCCAAACCCACTTTGGACCGCTCCATCAGGACTGGAGGGCTGGGGCTCAGGCATCAAAAGGCTTTTCTTAAAAATAGAAAGCTAAAGTGCTGGATTCATACCAAACATTCAGACCACCTTAAATCCACACAGACATTCAGACCACCTTAAATCCACACAGACCTGCATAGATGCAACCAATTGGACCTGAATTTACCTGTAGGACAGGTGAGTGCAGCTCAGTTTGGGGCTTCAAACCAGCCGTTTCTGGAAGGGATTTGGACAAACAATCCTCAGTTCAGGACTGGAGTCCATCCGCCTTTACGAGGCACCGTGAAGGTGGAGGAAAAAGACGGAGGACATTCCAAGAGAGGGGTCACTCCAGGACAACCCCCTCCTCCCTCTCCCTGCCGAACAGAACCAAAGACAGAAGCCGACCAAACTATTAGGAGGAATCTGTTTCAACAGCTGCTCACTAGGGGGCGCTATTGTCCAAACCCAGCTCTGACCAGAACAGAAGAAGGAAAGCAGCTGGTCTGCCAGTCGTCTGCAGGAGCTCCTGCTGCTCCTCACTGCACCTCCTTTACCAAACTTCAGCTTCAAGCTGTGGCTGGTTCTCCTCCAAACACATCGATCTTACAGCACCTCCTCTCTGTGGTCCATCTGTGTTCACACTGACGTGAACCAGAGTTCAGGTGACCTTCACACCTGCAGAACCTGGAGAACCATCAGAGAAACCCAGACCTGCTGTACAGCCCAGGAGGTTTGGAGGAGGACGTGGAACGAGGAGGTCATCAGGAGCAGAGGTGGAACATCTACTGAGTCTGAGTAAGATCAGGCAGCATATTTAATTCTTAGCTGGAGAACTTCAACATCAGCTGATCCATGGAAACAAAAAACAGCAAAGCAAGCCTGTGCCTTCTCTCATCGCCTCCTGGTGGTTGTTAAAGGCACTGCAGTGTCCGGCAGATCCGCGTTTGAAGCAGCTGGATTCCTCACGCGTTCCGGTCAAACTTTCATCTCCAAACAGGTGGAGCGGTTTTCTAAACGGGTGAAGCAGCAGGACAGTTAGAGGACAATCAGCACGGCGTCCTTTCAAACCACCAGTTCAGGGTAAAAACCTTACTTCCTGTCTGGGTGACGGTCACAGCTATGATTGTCAATAGCAACGCTTTTCCGTTTGGTGGATTCTAGGTCATGATGGAGAAACCTGCAGGAGGAACCAAGGAGAACATCGCACTAAAACCCCCTGAAGTTGAAATGATCTTCTGGGACATTTCTAAAGGCTACATCTCCACCAAGCAGCCAAAGTGACAACAGGAAGTCCTCAGCAAACAACAGCCCGATGGACCAACCAGCCTTTGTCCAGGTCTGAGCTTTGAACAGAAGAAACTCACAGCACTGTTGATGTCAGACGGTCCTTTTTATTAACATCTCACTGCAGGAGACAGACGTGAGCTCCTGGAGCCCCTCCAGTGGTGACGGACCGTCAGTATCTGCTGCGCTTTTTCACCTCTTCTGGACCAAACCAGCACATGCAGACGTGTACGACCAGGTCAGTGGACACGTCCATTCCTTTGTTTCCTTCAGGAAGAACATCTTCAGATGCTTGAGGCTCCTGAAGTCCACAAACCACACTATCAAACCATCAAACAAGACCAGGTTCACACCCCCAGGAGCAGATCACTTCCTGTGATGGGAGGAGCCTCAGGTGGGCGGGCAACGACGGTCTAAACTGTGAACCCCTAACTCCCCACTAACTGCCCCTAAATGTCTGAGCGAGGAGACCAAAGGCGCAGAACCCCCAACCCTCCAACAGGGAGGTCCTACAGGAGAACCCCCCACTCTGCTGTCTGACAGGAGAGTCCTCAGGAGGACTCCCAGTTCCACTCCCCAGGACAGAGTGAGCATGACGCTGATGGTTCTGCCTTTGAGCAAACATCTGGTGAAAACGGAGTTCCCGGGGTTTGTTGGAAGGAGGTCCGGCTTCCTCACAGACCCCCCAGAACCATCCAGCCAGAGGATGGAGGTCCTGGTGAAGCCAGAGGGACCCCATCCTCTGCAAACAGCTGGGAGGGCAGTGGGGGAGACCGCTGCTTCCTGAAAACCTCTGCGGTTCTGAACATGGCGGGAATCTGTCCTGATCCGGTTTTGTTTTGAGGGAAACCATCAGATCGATTTGAGGAGCCACTTCGGGTCCCCAGAACGGCCCGCAGAACCGGGTTGGAGAAACTCCTCAAAGTTTTACAGCTTTTAGTTTTGCCAAGGTTTGATTTAGTCCCAGCCTGGTTCGTTTTAGTTTAGTTTGGGGGGGGTCAGGCCTACCTGGTAGGTCTAACACCTTCACATCATGGAACCCAATTCTTAAAGGCACAGTACAGAACAAATGATCCTCTGGGCCTCAGGAACCTCACCCCCCCACCATGACCTCTTCAGTCAATGTTTTCAAGGTTGAAAAACAAAAATGTTCCGTTTTTTCGTCTGCTGCTGAAGGAGGCGGAGCTTAGCAGGTTCCTGGGTCTGAGGGATCAGAGCCATTCTTCTCAGAGAAGGTTCTGGACCCGACCCGACCCGACCTGCTCCGCTGCTGGAGCTTCAACGGAGACACCAAGAACCAACGGAAAAGCAAAGTCCCACGTGGAGGGGTCTTCACCCCCCCTCCTTCAGGATACCTCAGAGGGGGCGGGGCCTCCCTCAGTCAGAGTCCAGAGTCCCTTCATGTGGCCGACGTCAATAAGAGAGGAGCTTCAGAGACGGAACCCAGAAGTCTACGCCTAAGAAAAAGACATGGGGGCTTATATATTTCTATATTTGGTAACATGCATGTGGGGGTCTGAAGGGTCGTGGAGGTGAAGACGACAGAAAGGATGAAGAAGCAAAGGCAGGTAAAGCTGGGGGCGTTTAGCTGCCCCACCAGTCCACTTGAGAGTGCGAGTAGTTGCCCCCATAGCCGTCGCTGGTGTAGAAGTTCCCAAAACCCCCTGAGAAGAACAAGAGATGGTTGTGTCAGCAGAACATGGACGGGTTCTGCTGCTATCAGAACACTGGATGGTTCTGGATCAATGATCTGAATCATCGTTTTGAAGGAAACGGCTTTTCAAAATAAAGTGTCACATGAAACACTGTTTGCATTCATGAATTCTTCTGATTAAGACGTTTCTGGTGCTCTGATGTGTTTTGTTCTGGCCTCACCTCCTCCAAACCCACGGTTTCCCACGTGCCCCCCCTGGTTGCGTCCTCCACGCCCGCCAAAGCCCCCTGCTCCGCCTCCAGCGGTTGTCTGGCGGTAGTCCCGTGCTCCAAAGCCTCCCGTGAACCTGAGAACACAAACACCTCATGACACCTGCAGCGTGAGAGGAGGTCGGCAGGACGTTTGGAGGGCGGAGCACCTCTTAGAGCGCCCCCTGTTGCTGCTCTTGTGCTGGTGTTCGTACGCCAGGCTCTCCAGCCACGAAGGGACTTCCTGTTTGGCCTCCACTAGGATGTCAAGCAGGTCTTTAGTGATGTTCCCATTTTTGTCGTTGAAGAAAGACGTGGCCAAACCTGCAGGAACGCCACGCATGACAAATACTGAGGGGGAGGGGCTACCACGACCATTGAGCCTCCACCGCGGGTTCTTTTGTTGTAGAACCCCACTGATGTTCTCCAGCTCTGGACAAACCTGAAGAAGGTTAGAGGAAAAGCTCACCCAGGTTCCCCACGCGTCCTGTGCGCCCGATGCGGTGGACGTACTCCTCGATATCGCTGGGCAGGTCAAAGTTGATGACGTGTTTCACGTTGGAGATGTCCAGACCGCGAGCCGCCACCTGAGCACAGAACAGGACATTTGAAGACCCCGCCAACCCTCTCCAGCTCAGTGATGCGCTTCCCTGCACTGACCGCCGTCGCCACCAGTATGGGACATTTCCCTGATCGAAACTGGTTCAGGGCCTCTTCGCGGTCTCGCTGGGAGCGGTCGCCATGGATACTGGTGCAGGCGTACCCCTCCCGATACAGGAAGTCCTCCAGGGCGTCCGCTCCCTTCTTGGTCTCCACAAACACAAGAGTCAGCGAGTCTTTCCCTGTGAACCCAGAGGAGGAGCCAAGTCCTGAACCCGTTCCAGACAGAACCAGCAGCTTTAAACCATCAACCTCCTCTGACATCATAAAGCCGCACTTCTGACCCCCCAGGGCTAAACTGGAGCCGCAGCAGTGGGTGTGATGTGGGCGGAGCGATCAGCTTGTCATGCAAACATCCGCTCGTCTCGTCCTCCTCTCAGATGTTTGTGAACATGAACCCCCCACCCCCCCTCATGGAGCTGCATGCAGGTGAAGGTCTCTGGACCAGAGGAAGCTCAAAACCCATGCAGAGACCACACAAACACAGCGCCATGCGGCACGGACGACACAAACCGCCATGCTTACTATGACCAGCCACAGGAGGGGGAGGAGCCAAAGCTTACCGGGCTTCTCCACGCCGTCTCCAGAACCGTCCTTCACTTCACTGGGGATGACTTGAGATAAAACGACACCAAACATTCACGTCTGACTGTTTCCTGACAGAAGGTCATGAGCGTCCGTCAGACACTAAACCGAACGCTGTGTTTGTCCTCCACGACCCACAATGCAAAGCCAATTCCAGCTTTTTGACTGTGAAGATACCCCCCACATGTTTTAGAAGATGGAGAAACGTTCAAACTCCTTCATGCTTCAGATGTTTCTACATGCAGCATCTTCAGGAGTCCTGCTCCTCCTTCTGCTCAGTAAAAATGAACATCCAGACTCTTATTCGGAAGATTTTTTCTTTCATTCAACCTCTAACATTTCATTTAGGGTTTTGGATTTCGGAGTTTCAACGTTCTCTCTTCAGTTTCATCAGCTGGGTTCTGTTTCTTCATAGAAATGAACATTTAACAAGTAGAAATGTCAACGTTTGGCTTGAAAACCGTCCTGTCTCTTATTTTGAAAGGATTCTGGTTCTGGACTTCCTGCAGCAATAACGTTTCCTCTTTCGGATGTCACTACAGTGAGCATGTGGTCAGCTCAGAGACGCTGCACCACAGCTCCACCAACACCTTCCTCTTCTTCCTTTGGTGTGTTCAGAAAACGTCTCACCTGTGGCGCTCAGCAGGTCCAGGAGGAAGGACCGCTTGTCGCTCTCCTCCACCCACACCACCTTCTGGGTGATGTTTTCTGAGGTGGAGCCCACTCTGCCCACCGCCAGGAAGATGTAGTCCTCCAAGAAGTCCCTCGCCAGGATCTGCAGAGCGGACATTCATGAGCATCGTCTTTGGAGGAGGAGCCTGTGCTCAAGGCGGGGCGGGTCACCTGGATCTCTTTGGGGAAGGTGGCGCTGAACATCAGAGTCTGTCTGATGCCCTTGTGCGGCATGGTGTCCTGCTCCACAATGCGGCGGATCTGCGGTTCGAATCCCATGTCCAGCATGCGGTCCGCCTCGTCCAGGATGAGGTAACTGTGGGACAGCGCTGCTGAAACCTCATCGTGAGCGTGACAACCCCGCCCCCGTTTACCCTGGACTCACTTGCAGTAGTCCAGGCCGATCTTGCCCCTCTCCATCATGTCCACCAGTCTTCCAGGCGTGGCCACCAGCAGGTGGCAGCCTCTCTCCAGGTCCCGAATCTGCTGGCCGATGTCAGCTCCTCCGTAAACCACGCAGGGCCGCACTCTGGAGCGGTACGAGAACTGGACCGGGACAGAGCGACAGAGTGGGCGTAAGCTCACCGGACCTTCTGCGTGTTCTGGGCGGCGGGGGTTACCTTCCTGGCCTCATCGTAGATCTGCAGGGCCAGCTCCCTGGTGGGGGCCAGAACCAGCGCGATGGGGTACTGCTTACGCCGGCCATACTTCCCGTTGTCCTGCAGGAAGGTCAGAGGTCACATCGGAGCTCCGCCCCCAGGTCTCCGGGTCTGGAGCGTCTGCTCACCGTTCCTGAAGCTTTGGCTGCGTTCAGAGCTTCTCCTGGTCCGTCTGTGTAGATCTGGCTGAGGATCGGCAGCAGGAACGCCGCAGTCTTCCCCGAGCCTGAAATACAAACCCCACCCCCACGCCATCAGTCTCTGCAGAGCATGAACCTGCCCCAGGAGGATTCAGAGATGGGGGGTTCACCTGTCTGGGCGCAGGCCATCAGGTCCCTCTTGGACTTGATGATGGGAATGGCGTATTTCTGGACCGGCGTGGGTCTGGTGTAGCGGCTCAGGGCGATGTTGCCCATGATGATCTCCCCCATGTCTACGTCCTGAAACTGGTGGGGGGGTTTTACACACAGATGCAGGGGTCAGAGAGACGCAGGAGCAGCCCCCCACCCCAATGCAGCTTACGCTCTCGATGTGGTGGGGGCAGTTCTGCCCCGTCGCCTCCACTGGAATGTCGTCGTATTTCTCAAAGTTGATCCCCGTGTTGCTTCCAGAAAACAGCTCACTGCACACAGACAGGTATGAGCAGAACCCGTCAGAACCCGTCAGAGCCTATCGGAGGACGGTGGGCGGGTTCTGGTGGTTCCTGTGACCGCAGACTCACTGTTCCAGACGTTCGTTCCTCTGTGTGGGTTTGGACCAGTCTCCGTCTTCTCTGGACTCCTCCACCCAGCGGCTGTTTCCTGCCACGCCGGCTCCGAACCCGCCGTGTTCATACCTGGAATGGCCACGGCGGTTAAACCGATGGTTAAAATGGCGAGAACAACGCGCTCTGGGTGCTCTGCGCCTCACCGTCCTCTGTTGGCGTTTCCTCTGTCGTTGAAGAAGGCCGACTTCCCCCTGTTGTTGCTGAAGCTGCTGTAGGCGTCCTTGGTGGGGGTCCAGCCTCCTGCATCTGAACGCACAGCTGCAGCTGTAAGAACCGCCTGATGGCTCTGAAGAACAGCAGGTACTCAAACCCACAACTTCTGCTCCGTTTGACTTAACTGCTGCAGTTCCTCAAAAGCCCTCTGGGGGCAGATGCGAGTCCTTTGTTTTCCAGGTTTGGCGCTTGGAATTTTTTGTGTGGTTTGACGTTTTTTTTATTTCTAACAGCTCGGGGAGAGCAGATTTAAACATATTTGTTTTAATGAAACTGAATTTACACATTTTTCTGTTTTCTTTCTTGATTGGCAGGTTGAGGGACCTGGCAGGCCTCTTCTTTGTCTCGCCGCGTTGTTGTTTTCAGCATGTTGTTCAAGTGGGCGGAGCTACAGTCAAGGTACCGTCCCACTTCAGACTTGATTTGAGCAGATTCTAATCAATTAAACAAAGACACAGTTGTGTGTTTTTACGTCTGTGTCGTGTTTATGAACGGGGTTTTTTGGTAATAATTTGTTTAAAGATAGAAAGTCGCCGTTTTCTTACTTAAATAGGGCCCACATGCAGTTTTAAAGTACTTTATTCACTTTAGATGCACTGAAAGAGAAAAACACCAAACTGGAGCAAACCGATTGCTATGGAAACGCTCCTGTTGAGATCAGTGGGATTGCCAACTCAAAGTTTTACACGATTTTATTCGTTTTAATTCTTTTCAGACGTCCAACCTTTAAAACGTATATTTCACTTTTATTATAGAAAGTAGAATTTTTTTTTCCTAGATTAGAGATAAAACTGAATTACTTAACTATCTGGCGATGTAAACTGATCGTATTTTTGTTTCTTAACTCATCAAAGTGAGGACTGCGTACTGGAACGGTTTGACGGGTTAAATGTTGGTTTGGTCCAAACCTGAGACAAATAGTGGATTTCCAATCATCAAACATGGTTTAAGCCAAACACCCACCCATACCCACCAAAGCCCATGGGCTGAGCCGGGTTCATGGGGTTGAAGGATCCTCCCCTGTTACCACGATAACCACCAACTCCACCTCGCCCCCGCTCCATGCGAGGCGGGCCGCGGTTGAAGGTATTTCCACCGATGCGGTTGTCATGGTAACCGTTGACGAAGCCGCTGCGGCCCCCGTCCCATCCGTCTACCAGAGAGAACAGGTGGAGGTAATCAGAAGAAGTGCCGGTGGAGCCGGGACTTCGCCCTGACACTAACAGGGAAACTCACATCCGGCTGTGGGCGCGATGGTGAAGCCGCCTGGTCGTCCAGCAGCAAAAGCGTTTCCTACTGAACACAGACGGAGAACGTTAGAGGTTCTGCCTTTCTCCAACTTTCAGAAGAAATACTGGATCCCAGAAGCATTGTTTCAGTGACACGTTCCTGCTCCGGGAGACGTGTAATGAATGGGAAGTAACGGCGTTCCCCAAACTCACCGTTCTTGGATGCATCTTTGTTCCTCAAATGTGGAGGAATATATCGTCCTGAAAGACGGAGAACAGAGTCACCTCAGTGTTGGCTGGTTCTCTGTCAGTTCTGGCTCTCACAGGAACGCTGTGGGATAAACTAGCAGCAGATTACAAAAGTATCCAGATTACTTTTTCCTCTAAAGCAGGGGCGTGCGGCCTGCCTCTTAGATGTTCCTCAGAACTCTTTAGCTCAAGCTCATTATGGTAGTGTTTCTTGAACTTCTGCATGGTTTGGATCTAGATCGGCAGATGATCTGATCTAGAACACAGAAGAACATTTCCAGCGTGTCGGCTGCTTACTGTTAGTACCTCCACCTTGTCCATCCGGGGCGCTCAGGTCTAAGACAGCGAGCTGCAACACAAAGACAAACGCTTCATGGAGCTGGAGCTTCACAGAGTCTTCTAGAACGTCTGACAGCATCATGTTCTGCAGGTTCATATCATCAGAAGCATCGACTGAACCCGTTATGTTTTTGGCTTACGGAGAAGTCATTGATTCCTGCAAATGTTTGAATCTTTCCTGATGATAAAGATCTAACGTCAGAGTTTCACACACATGCAGACATGTTAAAGAGTTGTGACCCTGATGGAACCCAACAAACCCAACAAACCGATGCTCCTCACTGTTTGCTCTAAAGTGGGGCGCGGTCCTCCCTTCAGGTGAGTCTACCTGTGCTCACATGAGTGGGGTAGATTTCAAACTGGCAGGAGAGCATCTCTCTCCTTTAGATCACTGCTGGACGCAAAAGACTTTTCTTCAAAATCCAGTCTGTTTATACTTCCGCTTTTTTTTTTTTTAAATAAAGGTTGACATTTTTTTAATCAATTGATTTTTGGAACCATTAGGTACAAAGACAACAGGAAAATCCTTTCAGTTCAGCTTTAATGAAGTTAGTTTTGACTCATGTGGAAAGTCCACATTTCTGTAATGAATTGTTAAAGGTGATTCTTTCTTAGCTAAAGGTTTTTATTTCACATTTCCTATTTATTTGAATGTCTCAGAGTCTGTTCAGAAGTTTGCCTTCCTTCTGATAATAACATTGTATTTATTTTCATAAACAAACGTCTGATTTAAAGTCATAAGAACTTTACTTCTATAAGATCTTTTAATTAAAAAAAAAACGTAAAAAATGTATGTTTCTTTCTTTGATGCTTTTGGGGACATGAATCCCACATTAAACAGATGTCTGTGTTTCTTTATTCTCTAACAATCAAAATGACTTCATTATAAATAAACATATCTCCATTTATTGTATTTTTAAGTTCACTAAGAACAAAAACAATCATGTTTTTCTGTTTTGGAACATATTTCTTTTGTCTTCTTGCATCTCTTGTTTTTGCAGTTATTGTTTTGACTTTGATAAACTATGTAAACATAAATGATTGTTGTTTATTATCAAATGTTTATCTTTGAATCATTTGAACATGAACAGGTTTAATTCTGCCGGAAATGCTCCAGAAATGTCGCGTCTCCTTTTCTCTTTCATCAGCACCATTATTCTGGAGGCACGCGGACTCAGGCGCGCGGCCCGGTTCGGGTCAGCTCCGGACGGTTCAGCTTCATTAAGCAGAACATCAAGTACTTTTTTGCTCCGGGCGGTTTTTCGCGGTGACGCAGATGAAATTATCTTGGTTTTGTCCCCTCTGAGCCCCCGTAATCAGTGTTCAACGGTAGTTTGATGCTGGGATGGAAATCTGCGCAGTTTTCTGTATCATCCTCTGTACGGGGACCAGCCATGGGTACGTTACATATGTTCACCCGGAGAGTCCGTCGGGAATGGGGGTCCGCTCTAGCCTCTAATATCCCCTTCGTTTCGGTTTTAAATCAGTCAAACCCCCACCCGCCGCCCGCTCCAGCACAGACCCTCAGTTTAAACCACGCAGGACGGACGCGGGGATGTTCCCGCATCGCTGCTAGTCTGAGCGTTTGGAGCGGACCCAGGAATCCTGGCTCTGTAGCCAGGAGGCTAACGTGCGTCCCCGCGGCGGACGGCGGACTCGAACGCCAGACCCCCCCTGAGCTGCGCGCTCACCTGCTGCTCCAGCGCGTGGGCGTTTTCGACGGCCACATGACTCATCACTATGGAGTACGGAGGGAAAATGTTGGCGCCGAAGAAGGACCTCTTTGTTTGCCGGTTTGTTGTTGTTGTTGTTTGTCGCTGCCCCGCGCCCGTCTCCGTGGTGACGTCAGGCTGTTGTTATTTCATTTGCTGGCAGAACGAGCTTGTCCAAGAATCAAGGTGCGTTTGGGGCGGAATTCGGGCTCGAATCCGGTGTTTGGAGCGCAGGAAAGACGGCGGCTGCAGACCCGGTGGAGGCTGAGTGACGCGCTCACGGAGGAAGCGGCGGAAGCGACATTTCACAATAAAACCTCAGATTGTAGCTCACAAAAACAAAAGCTGAGCTGCGACAGAGGACGCGCTGGAGTGGAAACGGGAACAAACCATAAAACAAGGCAAAAAGAAAGGACAATAAAAAGTGGGGTTATTGTTACATCTACACGAAGATCATGGAGTTGCAGCAGCAACTCAGCGCGGAGATGTGCGGGGATGACTGTCCGTTCTCCCGCAGTCTTTCCTCTGAATGCAGCACGCTCAGGTTTTAGTCAGTTCACGGAGATCAAGCCAACGTTTTGTGAATAAATCTGTCTCCACGTCAGCAGAAGTAAACCTCCAATGTTCCAGGACTGAAGCCTGAGGAACGCCGCCCTTCACTGTTTAGCTCCTCCTCTCGTCTTCATCAACAGTTTCTGCTGCCAGAGACCTTCTTCACGCAACAAATACTGATGCTTCAGAACGCCTCATTCCTAGTAGAACCTGCTGCGTTCTCCTGAGCTCAGAGATGTGCTGAAAGAAGCCGTGATGTTCTCAAGCTCCTGAAGATTCCATGAAAGAACTTCAGCAGACATTCCAGACTGTCAGGTTGTTCCCAAAGTTCCTTCCAGTTTCAGCTGGAGCCGGAAGTTTGTTCTACCCCCCACAGTGAAGTCTTTTATGGAGGTTTTCCTTCAGTCGGATTTGGTCTCAGTTCATTCCACAGGGATCTGAGCTCCAGCTGACAGCCTGAAAAGAGTCTGGAAGAAGTGAAGCTGCAAGTTTCCCCTGCAGTTCTCATCTGTGTCTGCAGATGGCGCCAAGACCTCATCCCTGATCTTCATCAGGGGTGAGGGATGAAGATCTGACTGTCAGCTTCCATTTTTCAATCTTTGTTTTTATCCCCTCAGATATTTTATTCCAGAATCCTTTCTGAAGGTTCAGGACGTCTGCTGTCTGTCAAACGTTCTCCTCTCATCGTGGTTCTGCTGAGCCCGATCGCAGAATCTGGACTCATGTTTTAAGACTCAGATCTCATATCAATATTCATCGAGTTGCTGGGGGTTTATTAAAGCATGAAGGAGAAGGTCCTGCAGTGTGTGGGGGGGGGGCTGCTCCTGTCTGGAGCTGCTGACAGCAGATGGCAGAAAGAAGGAATGATGGGAAATGCTCATTAGTATCAGGGAGTGGAAGTGTGTGTGTGACTGATGATTTCCCTGGAGTTTATGAAAAATGAGATTGATTCTAGGTTCAGTCTCGGTGCACGTGAACGTGTGCACGTTGGATTCCATCTTTTTGGATTAAAGATATTTTTGTCAGGAAACAGTTGGACTTTGTGTTTCACTGCAATCCCAGGTTTTGTCAAACATAAAGTCCATGTTTCCTAAAAATATGTTTATAATCGAGAGATGATCTGTCAGAATATGTAGAGACAAATCTGTCATCTGCTTCCCCACTGGGCAAATATTCACACACACAAACATCATCCCACATTTTTACACACAACCACACAAGAAAGACTAAACGCTTCCTTTTAAATAACATTGAAATAGTTAAATTATATGCTGTTATTCACAAACTAATAGTTCATCTTAAAAATGAGCTTCAAGGTTTTTTCCTTAGAATTTGTAAAAGTGTAAAAATTGTCAACCGGATCAGATGCAGCTGGAAGAAAGTTTGAAGATATGAACTTCAAAACATTCATGCATAAAATGTGTGATGATCTGAGCATTTTTGGTTGTTTCCTCATTCAGTATAAACACATACATCTTTGGGTTTTGAGGATTTCTGTTGTGTTGATGAAGATCACAGAAGGTTTATCTTTTTCTGCTTTAGGTCCTTCGTCTCATCAGTTTCTTTGCCATTTCCAGCATCTTCACTTTAAGCTTTACTCCTCGTTTGTCTCCAGCCTCATCCTTCACATGGTGAAAAAAGCATTCAGCAGGAAAATGACTGGATAAAAAGAAATGAACATGAAATGAAAGGGAGCTGATGCTGAGGCATAGAAGAACACGCTCAGATGAAGCTTTAAACGTTTCAGACATTTTTAGTAAAATGCTGCTGACACAACAAAACAGACCAGAAGAAAACAAGCAATGAAAACACCAGACAAACAGCTGCAGATACTTTCAAGTTTGAAAATGTCTAATGGTCCTGTTGCTGGGCAGAATTTGATCAAACTCCCTGTGTGATGACAGCTCTGAACTCCTGAGTTTTGTCTCCATAGAAACCCAGTATAAACAAACATGAAAAAACATTTATTTTAAAGAAGGATTCAGATAAATGTCTGAATAAAAGCATGAAAGCTTGAATTTATTGGCATTTGGATCTATTTTGATCTTATTCATTTTCAATCTGAATAAATAAAAACAAAGAGTTCACGTAAAAATACAAAAGCAACAAAAAACAACCCCAAAAAATGACTCATTTGAAAAGTAATCCGCTGTGGTTAGAATAATCTGAGCTGTAAAGGCTCCAGAATCCATCATCACTCAGGGAGGGGGGCATTTCACCCCCCCAGCACAACTACAGAGGAAGTGACATCACTCATCTCCTCAGTTTTACTTCTCTATGCCTCCTCTACATCTCTGACCCCCCATCAGTGATGTCTTTCCTCACCCCCTCCATCACCAGCAATAATCCAAGGGATTATTTCCCACTCACATCATTTTCTGCCATCAGTTTCCAGTGGAAAGAGTCATGTAAACATAAGGATGCTGCAGATTTCAGATCTGCTTGTGTTTCTCTGCAGAAACGCTGCTTCACCATTCATCTTCAGCTCTGAGGTTCTGATGCAAAGAGTTTAACGCCTAAAGTTTTTCTAAATAGTTATCTTCTAAAGTTTTTGTTCATTACATGTTTTATTCCTGGTGTTTTTGTTCATAAAATGTTTGCTCCTGAAGTTGTATTCCAAATGTTGATAAAGTTCTTGTCCCGAACATCTTTTCTTTTAAACGTTTCTGTTCCTAAAGTTTTTAATCCTAATGTTTCTGTTGATAACGAGTCTGTTCTTAATGTTTTTGTGAATGAAGTGTTTGTTTCTGAAGTTTTTATTCATATGTTTTTGTTATTGTATTGATTCTGTACTGTGTCTGTTGGTAAAGTTCAATCCATTCATCCATCTTCTTCCACTCATCCATGACCGGGTTGCGAGGGCAACAGTCTAAGGTGCCCAGACTTCCATCTCCCCGCCCATTTCTGGTGGAACACCAAGAAGTTCTGTCTCTCAGGTCTTCCCGGGCCCTCCACCCATTGGGAAACACCCGGAACACCTCCCCAGGGAGGTGTCCAGGAAGCATCCGGACCAGATGCCCAAGCCACCTTCAACTGGGGTTTACAAAAACATTCTCAACATGTTGATAAAGTTTTTAATCCTAATGTTTAGGTGATAAAGTGTTTGTTTCTAATGTTTCTCTTAAAGTCTTGGGAGTTTAGCCTGTTGACCTTAATGACTCTAGAACACAAACTGTTCCTGAATCGTTGTTCTGTTTTCCAGAGAAGCACTTGCAGGACAGCTTGTCAAAAGAACACGCGTTCTCTTAATGACTTATAATTAGGGAGTCTCTTCAGTGGGGGGGTCTGAGGCCTCATCAGTGAAGTTATGTTTAGAACAGTCTTCTGGTCATGAAGACAACTGTTGTGTTGAAGCAAACCTCCAGCTGAGAAGAAAACTGGAAGAAAACAGGGGCTGCTGTTCAGCCTGGAGATGTTGCAGAAGCATGATCGGGGGGGGGGGGGGGGGGGGGGGGGGGGGGGGGGGGGGGGGGGGGGGGGGGGGGGGGGGGGCATTCAGATTATGACAGACAGACAGAGGGCGGGGCCTGGACTGGAACAGGAGTCACAACACTTTGCTGTGTAGATTGCTGACCTCACAGAATAACAAATTGAAAAAACAGACAAGTGGATGAGAGTGAGACGGACAGGTTGTTGAGTGAGGCAGACAGGTCAATGAGAGGATGATAGTGAGGCCAAAGAGTCAATTTAGAGAGAAACGGACAGGCCAGTCAGAGTGAAACAAAGAAGTCTCTATGAGAGTGAGACATGCAAGTCTGTGAGAGTGACATACGCAAGTCTGTGAGAGTGAGACATGCAAGTCTATGAGAGTAAGACATGCAAGACTATGAGAGTGAGACATACAAGTCTATGACAGCGAGGCATGCAAGTCTGTAAGAATGAGACATGCAAATCTGTGAGAGTGAGACACGCAAGTCTGTGAGAGTGAGACACACAAGTCTGTGAGAGTGAGACACGCAAGTCTGTGAGAGTGAGACATGTAAATCTGTGAGAGTGAGACACACAAGTCTGTGAGAGTGAGACACGCAAGTCTGTGAGAGTTAGACATGCAAGACTGTGTGAGTGAGACATGCAAGTATGCGAGAGTGAGACATGCAATTCTGCGAGAGTGAGACATACAAGTCTGAGAGTGAGACATGCAAGTCTATGAGACTGAGACACAAGTCTGTAAGAGTCAGACACGCAAGTCTGTAAAAGTCAGACATGCAAGTCTGTAAGAGTCAGACATGCAAGTCTGTAAGAGTCAGAAAGTCTATGAGAGTGAGACACGCAAATCTGAGAGAGTGAGACATACAAGTCTATGACAATGAGGCATGCAAGTCTGTGAGAGTGAGACATGAAAGTCTGGGAGAGTGAGACACACGAGTCTGTGAGAGTAACACGCGCAAGTGTGTGAGTGAGACATGTAAGTCTATGAGAGTAAGACATGCAAGACTATGAGAGTGAGACATGCAAGTCTATGAGAGTAAGACATGCAAGACTATGTGAGTGAGACATGCACGTCTGCGAGAGTGAGAAATGCAGTTCTGTGAGAGTGAGACATATAAGTCTATGAGAGTGAGATATGCAAGTCTTTGAGAGTGACACACGCAAGTCTGTGAGAGTGACATACGCAAGTCTGTGAGAGTGAGACATGCAAGTCTATGAGAGTAAGACATGCAAGACTATGAGAGTGAGACATACAAGTCTATGACAGCGAGGCATGCAAGTCTGTAAGAATGAGACATGCAAATCTGTGAGAGTGAGACACGCAAGTCTGTGAGAGTGAGACACACAAGTCTGTGAGAGTGAGACACGCAAGTCTGTGAGAGTGAGACATGTAAATCTGTGAGAGTGAGACACACAAGTCTGTGAGAGTGAGACACGCAAGTCTGTGAGAGTTAGACATGCAAGACTGTGTGAGTGAGACATGCAAGTATGCGAGAGTGAGACATGCAATTCTGCGAGAGTGAGACATACAAGTCTGAGAGTGAGACATGCAAGTCTATGAGACTGAGACACAAGTCTGTAAGAGTCAGACACGCAAGTCTGTAAAAGTCAGACATGCAAGTCTGTAAGAGTCAGACATGCAAGTCTGTAAGAGTCAGAAAGTCTATGAGAGTGAGACACGCAAATCTGAGAGAGTGAGACATACAAGTCTATGACAATGAGGCATGCAAGTCTGTGAGAGTGAGACATGAAAGTCTGGGAGAGTGAGACACACGAGTCTGTGAGAGTAACACGCGCAAGTGTGTGAGTGAGACATGTAAGTCTATGAGAGTAAGACATGCAAGACTATGAGAGTGAGACATGCAAGTCTATGAGAGTAAGACATGCAAGACTATGTGAGTGAGACATGCACGTCTGCGAGAGTGAGAAATGCAGTTCTGTGAGAGTGAGACATATAAGTCTATGAGAGTGAGATATGCAAGTCTTTGAGAGTGACACACGCAAGTCTGTGAGAGTGACATACGCAAGTCTGTGAGAGTGAGACATGCAAGTCTATGAGAGTAAGACATGCAAGACTATGAGAGTGAGACATACAAGTCTATGACAGCAAGGCATGCAAGTCTGTAAGAAGGACACATGCAAATCTGTGAGAGTGAGACACGCAAGTCTGTGAGAGTGAGACACACAAGTCTGTGAGAGTGAGACACGCAAGTCTGTGAGAGTGAGACATGTAAATCTGTGAGAGTGAGACACACAAGTCTGTGAGAGTGAGACACGCAAGTCTGTGAGAGTTAGACATGCAAGACTGTGTGAGTGAGACATGCAAGTATGCGAGAGTGAGACATGCAATTCTGCGAGAGTGAGACATACAAGTCTGAGAGTGAGACATGCAAGTCTATGAGACTGAGACACAAGTCTGTAAGAGTCAGACACGCAAGTCTGTAAAAGTCAGACATGCAAGTCTGTAAGAGTCAGACATGCAAGTCTGTAAGAGTCAGAAAGTCTATGAGAGTGAGACACGCAAATCTGAGAGAGTGAGACATACAAGTCTATGACAATGAGGCATGCAATTCTGTGAGAGTGAGACATGAAAGTCTGGGAGAGTGAGACACACGAGTCTGTGAGAGTAACACGCGCAAGTGTGTGAGTGAGACATGTAAGTCTATGAGAGTAAGACATGCAAGACTATGAGAGTGAGACATGCAAGTCTATGAGAGTAAGACATGCAAGACTATGTGAGTGAGACATGCACGTCTGCGAGAGTGAGAAATGCAGTTCTGTGAGAGTGAGACATATAAGTCTATGAGAGTGAGATATGCAAGTCTTTGAGAGTGACACACGCAAGTCTGTGAGAGTGAGACATGCAAGTCTATGAGAGTAAGACATGCAAGACTATGAAAGTGAGACATACAAGTCTATGACAGTGAGGCATGCAAGTCTGTAAGAATGAGACATGCAAATCTGTGAGAGTGAGACACGCAAGTCTGTGAGAGTGAGACATGTAAATCTGTGAGAGTGAGACACACAAGTCTGTGAGAGTGAGACACGCAAGTCTATGAGAGTTAGACATACAAGACTTTGTGAGTGAGACATGCAAGTCTGCGAGAGTGAGACATGCAATTCTGCGAGAGTGAGACATACAAGTCTGAGAGTGAGACATGCAAGTCTATGAGACTGAGACACAAGTATGTAAGAGTCAGACACGCAAGTCTGTAAAAGTCAGACATGCGAGTCTGTAAGAGTCAGACATGCAAGTCTGTAAGAGTCAGAAATAAAAGTCTATGAGAGTGAGACACGCAAGTCTGAGAGAGTGAGACATACAAGTCTATGACAATGAGGCATGCAAGTCTGTGAGAGTGAGACATGAAAGTCTGGGAGAGTGAGACACACGAGTCTGTGAGAGTAACACGCGCAAGTGTGTGAGTGAGACATGTAAGTCTATGAGAGTAAGACATGCAAGACTATGAGAGTGAGACATGCAAGTCTATGAGAGTAAGACATGCAAGACTATGTGAGTGAGACATGCACGTCTGCGAGAGTGAGAAATGCAGTTCTGTGAGAGTGAGACATATAAGTCTATGAGAGTGAGATATGCAAGTCTTTGAGAGTGACACACGCAAGTCTGTGAGAGTGAGACATGCAAGTCTATGAGAGTAAGACATGCAAGACTATGAAAGTGAGACATACAAGTCTATGACAGTGAGGCATGCAAGTCTGTAAGAATGAGACATGCAAATCTGTGAGAGTGAGACACGCAAGTCTGTGAGAGTGAGACATGTAAATCTGTGAGAGTGAGACACACAAGTCTGTGAGAGTGAGACACGCAAGTCTATGAGAGTTAGACATACAAGACTTTGTGAGTGAGACATGCAAGTCTGCGAGAGTGAGACATGCATATCTGCGAGAGTGAGACATACAAGTCTGAGAGTGAGACATGCAAGTCTATGAGACTGAGACACAAGTATGTAAGAGTCAGACACGCAAGTCTGTAAAAGTCAGACATGCGAGTCTGTAAGAGTCAGACATGCAAGTCTGTAAGAGTCAGAAATAAAAGTCTATGAGAGTGAGACACGCAAGTCTGAGAGAGTGAGACATACAAGTCTATGACAATGAGGCATGCAAATCTGTGAGAGTGAGACACGCAAGTCTATGAGAGTTAGACATGCAAGTCTGTGAGAGTGAGACATGCAAGTCTGTGAGAGTTAGACATGCAAGACTGTGTGAGTGAGACATGCAAGTATGCGAGAGTGAGACATGCAATTCTGCGAGAGTGAGACATACAAGTCTGAGAGTGAGACATGCAAGTCTATGAGACTGAGACACAAGTCTGTAAGAGTCAGACACGCAAGTCTGTAAAAGTCAGACATGCAAGTCTGTAAGAGTCAGACATGCAAGTCTGTAAGAGTCAGAAAGTCTATGAGAGTGAGACACGCAAATCTGAGAGAGTGAGACATACAAGTCTATGACAATGAGGCATGCAAGTCTGTGAGAGTGAGACATGAAAGTCTGGGAGAGTGAGACACACGAGTCTGTGAGAGTAACACGCGCAAGTGTGTGAGTGAGACATGTAAGTCTATGAGAGTAAGACATGCAAGACTATGAGAGTGAGACATGCAAGTCTATGAGAGTAAGACATGCAAGACTATGTGAGTGAGACATGCACGTCTGCGAGAGTGAGAAATGCAGTTCTGTGAGAGTGAGACATATAAGTCTATGAGAGTGAGATATGCAAGTCTTTGAGAGTGACACACGCAAGTCTGTGAGAGTGACATACGCAAGTCTTCGAGAGTGAGACATGCAAGTCTATGAGAGTAAGACATGCAAGACTATGAGAGTGAGACATACAAGTCTATGACAGCGAGGCATGCAAGTCTGTAAGAATGAGACATGCAAATCTGTGAGAGTGAGACACGCAAGTCTGTGAGAGTGAGACACACAAGTCTGTGAGAGTGAGACACGCAAGTCTGTGAGAGTGAGACATGTAAATCTGTGAGAGTGAGACACACAAGTCTGTGAGAGTGAGACACGCAAGTCTGTGAGAGTTAGACATGCAAGACTGTGTGAGTGAGACATGCAAGTATGCGAGAGTGAGACATGCAATTCTGCGAGAGTGAGACATACAAGTCTGAGAGTGAGACATGCAAGTCTATGAGACTGAGACACAAGTCTGTAAGAGTCAGACACGCAAGTCTGTAAAAGTCAGACATGCAAGTCTGTAAGAGTCAGACATGCAAGTCTGTAAGAGTCAGAAAGTCTATGAGAGTGAGACACGCAAATCTGAGAGAGTGAGACATACAAGTCTATGACAATGAGGCATGCAAGTCTGTGAGAGTGAGACATGAAAGTCTGGGAGAGTGAGACACACGAGTCTGTGAGAGTAACACGCGCAAGTGTGTGAGTGAGACATGTAAGTCTATGAGAGTAAGACATGCAAGACTATGAGAGTGAGACATGCAAGTCTATGAGAGTAAGACATGCAAGACTATGTGAGTGAGACATGCACGTCTGCGAGAATGAGAAATGCAGTTCTGTGAGAGTGAGACATATAAGTCTATGAGAGTGAGATATGCAAGTCTTTGAGAGTGACACACGCAAGTCTGTGAGAGTGAGACATGCAAGTCTATGAGAGTAAGACATGCAAGACTATGAAAGTGAGACATACAAGTCTATGACAGTGAGGCATGCAAGTCTGTAAGAATGAGACATGCAAATCTGTGAGAGTGAGACACGCAAGTCTGTGAGAGTGAGACATGTAAATCTGTGAGAGTGAGACACACAAGTCTGTGAGAGTGAGACACGCAAGTCTATGAGAGTTAGACATACAAGACTTTGTGAGTGAGACATGCAAGTCTGCGAGAGTGAGACATGCAATTCTGCGAGAGTGAGACATACAAGTCTGAGAGTGAGACATGCAAGTCTATGAGACTGAGACACAAGTATGTAAGAGTCAGACACGCAAGTCTGTAAAAGTCAGACATGCGAGTCTGTAAGAGTCAGACATGCAAGTCTGTAAGAGTCAGAAATAAAAGTCTATGAGAGTGAGACACGCAAGTCTGAGAGAGTGAGACATACAAGTCTATGACAATGAGGCATGCAAGTCTGTGAGAGTGAGACATGAAAGTCTGGGAGAGTGAGACACACGAGTCTGTGAGAGTAACACGCACAAGTGTGTGAGTGAGACATGTAAGTCTATGAGAGTAAGACATGCAAGACTATGAGAGTGAGACATGCAAGTCTATGAGAGTAAGACATGCAAGACTATGTGAGTGAGACATGCAAGTCTGCGAGAGTGAGAAATGCAGTTCTGAGTCTGTAAGAGTGAGCCATGCAAGTCTATGACAGTGAGGCATGCAAGTCTATGAGACTGAGACACAAGTATGTAAGAGTCAGACACGCAAGTCTGTAAAAGTCAGACATGCGAGTCTGTAAGAGTCAGACATGCAAGTCTGTAAGAGTCAGAAATAAAAGTCTATGAGAGTGAGACACGCAAGTCTGAGAGAGTGAGACATGCAAGTCTATGAGAGTGATACATACAAGTCAATGACAATGAGGCATGCAAATCTGTGAGAGTGAGACACGCAAGTCTATGAGAGTTAGACATGCAAGTCTGTGAGAGTGAGACATGCAAGTCTATGAGAGTAAGACATGCAAGACTATGAGAGTGAGACATGCAAGTCTATGAGAGTAAGACATGCAAGACTATGTGAGTGAGACATGCAAGTCTGCGAGAGTGAGAAATGCAGTTCTGTGAGAGTGAGACATAAAAGTCTATGAGAGTGAGACAGACAAGTCTGAGAGTGAGACATGCAAATCTATGAGAGTGAGACAGACAAGTCTGAGAGTGAGACATGCAAGTCTATGAGAGTGAGACATGTAAGTCTGCGAGAGTAAGACATGAAAGTCTGAGAGAGTGAGACATGTAAGTCTTTGAGAGTGAGACATGCAAGTCTGTAAGAGTGAGCCATGCAAGTCTATGACAGTGAGGCATGCAAGTCTTTGAGAGTGAGACATGCAAGTCTGTGAGAGTCAGAAATAAAAGTCTATGAGAATGAGACATACAAGTCTGAGAGAGTGAGACATACAAGTCTGTGAGAGTGAGACATGCAAGTCTTTAAACTATAGCCTGCTGTCACCGTCAGCTGAGATTGTAATTATCATGTCAAAATAGATGAATTTTTACGTCTTAAAGGTTGAAATGGAAATCCATGCTGCACTTGAGGACCTCCTCAGGTGACCTGAATGATGACCTGCACAGGTGCTGCACCTTTGTTGATGTTGTAACCCTTCTGCAGAAAACAGAGCGAGACGTGGGGACATGCAAGCACATCCAGGAGCTGGAGGCGGTCCTGATGCTGCACTAGACAATGACCAGGAAGATCAGACCTTCATATCGAGTTCCCATTTGCAGTAAAGGCATTCTTTAAAATGAGTTTTGAACAAAGCTTTATTGACACAGATCAAACAGACAGCATCTCAAACAAACACGTCTGAAGTCTAAGTTCTTCAAAAACTCAAGAACTTCTATAATGTTATGGTTCAACCCTTCAGAGGTTCTCCAGAACAAACACGGAAGAGGGGCTCAGCCGGTCAAGGCAGCTCATGCATGCTGGGTTAGAGGGGGCCACTCTGAGGTCAGCCCGGAGTCCCAGTTCAAGCTTTTACTAGGGTTTGAATGGAGGTGTGGGTCTATAGTCTGCTGGTGGAGCTGCTGGTGGAGCTGCTGGTGGAGCTGCTGGTGGAGCTGCTGGTGGAGCTGCTGGTGGAGCTGCTGGTGGAGCTGCTGGTGGAGCTGCTGGTGGAGCTGCTGGTGGAGCTGCGGTGGAGCGGCGGGTGGAGCGGCTGGTGGAGCGGCTGGTGGAGCGGCTGGTGGAGCGGCGGGTGGAGCTGCTGGTGGAGCTGCTGGTGGAGCGGCGGGTGGAGCGGCGGGTGGAGCGGCTGGTGGAGCTGCTGGTGGTGTCCTGTAGCATCTGACTTTGTTAAAAACATGTTATCGGTAAACAGTGAAACTGTCCTTCCTCTGGGGGGACAATCACGAGTGTTTGCCCCCCACCCCAGCTCATAAAACAACCGGCCCCCCCTCGTGTTTCTACAGAAATGAAAAGTGAGGTCCGGGTGTGCACAGCTGCCAGTGACAGTCAGGTCAAACGTCTAATAATAAATCAGACCCCCCGCTCCATGTGTTGACAGTTTCCATGGTGAGGTAACCAAAGGCCGCCGCTGCATTCCTGCACGCTCACACTCTGACATTTACTCGGGGGGGGGGTCTCTTTCCTTCCTTGATGTTCCACCCCTTCTTTCTCTCAGTCTGTTCTTCCCTTTCCTGCCCCCCCCCCACCCCACCCACCACCACCACCACCATTCCCCCCTCTTCTGATCAGAAAACTCTTCAGGTTTGGTTGAAGATACAACCTTCAGTCTGGAGGTTAAATGAACCAGCTGAAGCTCAAAGGTCAGACGTGCCTTTCAAAATAAGAGCTTTGGTTGGATCATCAGGACGAAACCAGGCACTTAGAAACACTCAGGACTGATATGTACGTGGGGCACGAGGGGTGTCTGTGTGAAAATGGAAACGGGGGGGGGGTCATCATTTATTACAGAAACAATCACATCATACAGAAAATATTGGGTTCCAATTTCCTAACCCCCACAAAGAAGTGTCTTCATCCTGACTGGTGCTAAATTATTTAATGAAACCATGAAAGTTCTGTCAGAAATTCCGTTATCCACAATAAATCACAAAACCTGTCAAGTGAGTCAAGTTTTCATCACTTTAAAAACATCATTTTTTATTGAATAGAACATTTTCCATTAATACATTAATATAAAATCTATTAAATGAAGTTTGCTTTCAGAATAAAAGTTATTCTGTGAAAATAAACTATATTGAATTTATGCTTTGAAAAACAAACTTTGAGGGTCGGATAAACCCGGAGGTGAATCTCCGAGTCATGGAGGTGTTTCATGGTGATGTTACCTTTATGAAGCTGAAGGATCCTCTCTGGGCTGAACTCTTTTTATAAAAAGCTGCTGATGGAGATGAAGCAGAACTGTTTCCCGTCATTTCTATACTGAAATCTGTTTCCTCCTCCGTTTTTGGCAGCTTCACCTTCAGTTCCTCTTCCTGTCTCTTTTGTTTTATGACTCGGTTATTCTATTCTGGTAAAACAGCAGAGCCCGGTCAGAGCCGCTGCTTTGGTGACTGATGGCATCCAGGGAAACCACGCCGTAAATATGTTTTCTGCCAGCTGTTGCTGAACAATCACTTTAAAAACGATCTAACTCAAATGATTTGATTTCATTTCTGGTTCTTGTGTGTTTTTCAGAAAGGTGACGTCGTCTGTTAGCGTGGCTAAAGACCGACGCTAGCATGAAGCGTTTCTAGTAAAATGTCATTAGGTATGAATGAACAGGAAGTTTAAAGCAGGTGTTGAGTCGACTTAGTGCCAAAACAAATATTTACATGTTTCCATAAACAAAACCGTTCTGCAAAGCTAACACACACACGCACGTGCATAAACATGCACACACATGCACACGCACACAGAAAACACACAGTTCTGACGGCCGCAAAAAAGACTGTGGTAAATGACCGTGTACGGCTGAAAGGGGCGTGCACACTCCCACACACACATCTATAAAAGAGCGTCACACCAACACGTGAACGCACGTCTGTCAAGTTAAAAAAATCACATTAAAACCTCAGAAGTTTGAAAAACTATATTAGAGAACAAAACAGCGTTCTTTGTTCTCCGATTCAGGTAGGAATATTCTGGGGGGGGGGCAGCACCTCCATGTGGAAATCAAAGGAACTTTGCAGACTGAATACTTTAGAACAGGAAGTTCACCTTCAGTCGACCGTCTGGTGACCCCCATGCCCCCCGCAGGTTTCAGAGTCTGGACGTTAGCGGCTGAAGGAAAGAGCTGCTTTTCCTCTGAAGACGTCCGCGTTTCCCAGCTGGCAGTAAAGTCTCCGAGCTTCCAGAGGTTCCAGTGAAGCTCCAGTTATGCAGCAGACCCCCCCTCCCCCATAGACCCCCCGACACCCCCACTGAAGAGTCCAGAGCACCCCGCAAAGCCCCGTCTCACTCCCACCGCTCGTCACCCGCAAACAGCTGGGTGTCCCAGAAGTCGCGGGCGGGCGTGTGTCTGTGGAGTGGGTGGAGCTTCTTCCTGGCGCCGCTGTGGGACGGTGGTGGGGGGGGTGTATGTCAGTCACGATCCATGCTCATGAGTGGAAACTTGCCGTGAGAACCCGGGCCGCGGTTGTTCCTGCTGCAGCAGCGAGCGAAGAGGAGGCCGAGGAGCAGAGAGAGGAGGCCCACCCCTAAAGGCATGAGGAGACCAGGGAGGGGCAGTCAAAGGAGAACAGAAAACGTTCTAAAACGATCCAAAACGACCGGACCCCCCTCCAAATACCACCACAGTATATCTGTGTGACCCAGCCCTCCCATACAACACATAGCAGTACGGAGAGCAGAGGAGACCTGATTCTCAGCAGAACCAGAGTTCCATCTGAGTGTGGAGACACTGTGGTTCTAGCATTTAAAGAAAGGTCTGGATGGACGTAACTAGAACGTCTTAGGAACATTCTCAGGTGACCTCATTGTAAAAAAGCAGAAAGTTACCCAGAGAGGCGGCGCTGCCGTACAGCAGCGGGAGCTTCAGGGAGTCCCACACTGCAGGAGAACAGAATAGAACTTTAGCAGCATGTTCTATACACACGTGGACAAAATTGTTGGTACCCCTCAGTTAAAGAAGGAAAAACCCACAATTCTCACTGAAATCACTTGAAACTTACAAAAGTAACAATAAATAAAAATGTATTGAAAATTAAATAATCAAAATCAGCCATCACTTTTGAATTGCTGATTAACATAATTATAAAAAAAAAACAAACTAATGAAACAGGCCTGGACAAAAATGATGGTACCCATAACTTCATATTTTGTTGCACAACCTTTTGAGGCAATCACTGCAATGAAGCGATTTCTGTATTTGTCAATGAGCGTTCTGCAGCTGTCAACAGGTATTTTGGCCCACTCCTCATGAGCAAACTGCTCCAGATGTCTCAGGTTTGATGGGTGTCTTCTCCAAATGGCATGTTTCAGCTCCTTCCACAGATGTTCAATGGGATTCAGATCTGGGCTCATGGAAGGCCACTTTAGAATAGTCCAACGCTTTTCTCTCAGCCATTCTTGGGGTTTTTGGCTGTGTGTTTTGGATGGTTGTCCTGTTGGAAGACCCATGACCTGCGACTGAGACCAAGCTTTCTGACACAAGGCAGCACATTTCTCTCCAGAATGCCTTGATAGTCTACAGATTTCATTGTACCTTGCACACATTCAAGACACCCTGTGCCAGATGCAGCAAAGCAGCCCCAAAACATGACTGAGCCTCCTCCATGTTTCACCGTAGGGACAGTGTTCTTTTCTTCGTATGCTTGGTTTTTGAGTCTATGAACATAGAGTTGATGTGCCTTACCAAAAAGCTCCAGTTTGGTCTCATCTGTCCAAAGGACATTCTCCCAGAAGCTTTGGGGCTTGTCAACATGCATTTTTGCAAATTCCAGTCTGGCTTTTTTAGGATTGTTTTTCAGCAGTGGTGTCCTCCTTGGTCGTCTCCCATGAAGTCCACTTTGGCTCAAACAACGACGAATGGTGCGATCTGACACTGATGTACCTTGGCCTTGGAGTTCACCTTTAATTTCTTTGGAGGTTGTTCTGGGCTCTTTGGATACAATTCCAACGATCCGTCTCTTCAATTTGTCATCAATTTTCCTCTTGCGGCCGCGTCCAGAGAGGTTGGCTACTGTCCCGTGGGTCTTGAACTTCTGAATAATATGAGCCACTGTTGTCACAGGAAGTTCAAGCTGTTTAGAGATGGTCTTATAGCCTTTACCTTTAAGATGTTTATCTATCATTTGTTTTCGGATGTCCTGGGACAATTCTCTCCTTGGCTTTCTGTTGTCCATGTTCAGTGTGGTACACACCTTTTCACCAAACAGCAGAGTGACTACTTGTCTCCCTTAAATAGGCAGACTGACTGATTATGAGTTTGGTAACACCTGTGATGTCAATTAAAGGACACACCTGAGTTAATCATGTCAGTCTGGTCAAATAGTTTTCAATCTTTTATAGAGGTACCATCATTTTTGTCCAGGCCTGTTTCATTAGTTTTTTTTTTAAATAATTATGTTAATCAGCAATTCAAAAGTGATGGCTGATTTTGATTATTTAATTTTCAATACATTTTTATTTATTGTTACTTTTGTAAGTTTCAAGTGATTTCAGTGAGAATTGTGGGTTTTTCCTTCTTTAACTGAGGGTACCAACAATTTTGTCCACTTGTGTACATGAAAACGCTCACCTGAGGGCGGGGACTCACCTGCAAACTTGACGATGAGGAAGACTCTGCTGGAAGTCAGCTCTCCGGCTTCAGTCCAGGCTCCCGTAGCGGCCGACACGTACCACGGCATGGCGAAGCACTGGTACTCGCCGCTGTCGCTGTGGGAGGGCGAGAACGTTCAGCTTGGTGTTAGTTCACCTTTGCTCACCTGCGCAGACGCATGAGGGCTCACCTGGACTGAGTGCCATGAATGCTCAGCAGGAAGGTGTTGGCGTCCTTGCGCTCCAGTGAAACGTCGCTGGAAGAGTTTCGGTCCGCCTTACTGACAACGCCAAAGCGGTCCATGGAGGCCAACAGGATGGATGCTCCACCCCCTCGCAGGTGGCTGAAGTACCACCTGACCTCATACGCCACGTTATCTGAGGAACACAAACATGAAAAACTGGTTCTTAGCAGTTCAAGAGAATATCCAAACAAGAGCAGAGGAGACGCAGAAAAGAGAGCTGGAGAATCCGAGGAGGAGGGGAGACAGGCTGTTATTAGTCTGTCAGGGAGAGAAGAACCATTAGGAACCACGAGGAAGCGTGGAACCCCGCAGAGCCTGAGTCATCCTCCCACACTCTGGAGGCAATCCAGAGATGAAGAACAAGAAGAAACATTTACAGTCCAGCAAACACCAGGACGATGAAGAACCAGAACCATGAAGAGGAGCAACAAAGGAGGAGAAAATATGGAAAGTCCAGGAGGAGGGAACGATGCGCTTTCAGAGAGACCATGATCTTCCAGCTCCATCCCAACCTTCCTGATCAGGATAGGAGGAGACGAAGAGCAGAGCTCTCCGTCCAGCCACAGGAGAAGGCATGACACTGGGGGGTTGATTGACCGCCCGCCGGCGTGACCTCACATCCCTATAGACCGGGGTGGTGGGGGTGGGGGCGCAGAGTCATCCGAGCAGTTCTGTGTTCTACGATGTGAGGCTCTCTGCATCGTGTTCTAGAGGTTCTGAGGGATCTTTCTGTGGTTTTCTGTGTGGAAGCAGCCCCCACCAGAGGAAACATTGTTCCACTTTTCTAATGATCTTTTACCCATTTGCTCGGTCGTGTCCATTTTCTTCTCTACCTGAAGGTTTTCTGAGACTGAACTCCTGTTTTTATCAGGCAGTTTGAACAAACCTTAACTGAAATTTACAACAATAAAAGCATCAACAGGATTAAACTGAAAGCAGCAAAAACAAGATAAAAATCAATTAAAAACGCAAAACTTGAGCTCATCTGACTGCAGAGAAAGCTCTATAACCTCCCCCCATGAAGAAAAGGAAAGCTGCTCAAACGTTTTTCTGTTCAGTAGCTTCTTAACCCCCCCCAACAGCAGGAGTCCACAGGGGGTTGATGAAGGAGGAGATGGTTCCTTCAACATCCAGACATAAATCATTTTGTCTGTGAAGAGTATCATTACCAGGACCCCCCCAAAGGAGCATCCAATTGACAACCCCTCTAGATATGGACTGTCTCACCTCCCCATCTTAACCAGCAGTGTAAACCCCCCCATGTAAGAGCTGCAGTTCAGGCAGATCATCAAACAGCATCTGATCTTCTCCTTGAGGGTCTTCATGCTGTACATCAGGTTTCATGGTGGGGTTTACAGAACTCCTCACTTCAGCTCAGAAACACTCGTGTTTTGTGATCAGATAATAATAATTGATCTTTAAAGGATTGTAGCATCATCTTTCAGACCCATCTCCCTTTGCTGGGTCTGGTTCTGCTGCAAGTTTGTTCCTGTGTCTCTGCTTTCCTCACCACCATCACTATAACCTACAACCATCTCTGTATTTCATTAAAATTAGAATCATCTGGATTCAACTGTCCAATAATATGTGCTGCGCTATGAGACGAATGCAGTCATGAACTGGAAAATCCTGAACCGGAGAGCATCACGAATAAGAGAGTCATAAAGTGGAGCGTTGCAAACTGGAGCATCACAAACCAGAGCAGAGCATCACGTATCTGAGCATTGCTACCCCAGAAAGTCGTAAGATGAAGCGTCAAGAACCCAAGTGTCACTAAGTGGAGCTTTGTCAAACCAAGCGTTTCAAACTATTGCGTCACAAAACAGAGCGTCAAAAACCAGAGTGTTACGAAGTAGAGCTTTGCAAGTCTAAGCATCTTGAACCGGAGAGTCATAAGATGAAGCGTCACAGACCAGAGCGTCACAGACCGGAGCGTCACAGACCGGAGCGTCACAGACCGGAGCGTCACAGACCGGAGCGTCACAGACCGGAGCGTCAAGAACCAATGTCACAAGTGGAGCTTGGTGAAATGAAGTGTCTTGAACAGAAGCGTCACAAAGTAGAGCTTTGTCAGCATGAGCGTCACAGACCGGAGCGTCACAGACCGGAGCGTCACAGACCGGAGCGTCACAGACCGGAGCGTCACAGACCGGAGCGTCAAGAACCAATGTCACAAGTGGAGCTTGGTGAAATGAAGTGTCTTGAACAGAAGCGTCACAAAGTAGAGCTTTGTCAGCATGAGCGTCACAGACCGGAGCGTCACAGACCGGAGCGTCACAGACCGGAGCGTCACAGACCAGAGCGTCACAAACAATGTCACAAGTGGAGCTTGGTGAAATGAAATGTCTTGAACAGAAGCGTCACAAAGTAGAGCTTTGTCAGCATGAGCGTCACAGACCGGAGCGTCACAGACCGGAGCGTCACAGACCGGAGCGTCACAGACCGGAGCGTCACAGACCGGAGCGTCAAGAACCAATGTCACAAGTGGAGCTTGGTGAAATGAAGTGTCTTGAACAGAAGCGTCACAAAGTAGAGCTTTGTCAGCATGAGCGTCACAGACCGGAGCGTCACAGACCGGAGCGTCACAGACCGGAGCGTCACAGACCGGAGCGTCACAGACCGGAGCGTCACAGACCGGAGCGTCACAGACCACAGCGTCACAGACCAGAGCGTCACAGACCAGAGCGTCACAGACCAGAGCGTCACAGACCACAGCGTCACAGACCACAGCGTCACAGACCAGAGCGTCACAGACCAGAGCGTCACAGACCAGAGCGTCACAGACCAGAGCGTCACAGACCAGAGCGTCACAGACCAGAGCGTCACAGACCACAGCGTCACAGACCACAGCGTCACAGACCACAGCGTCACAGACCACAGCGTCACAGACCAGAGCGTCACAGACCAGAGCGTCACAGACCAGAGCGTCACAGACCAGAGCGTCACAGACCAGAGCGTCACAGACCAGAGCGTCACAGACCACAGCGTCACAGACCAGAGCGTCATGAAGTGAAGCTTCGTGAACCAGATGCTTGTGATCCAACATAAATGCAAAGGAAACGCCAGTGTTCTCCATGTGGACATTAAGGAGGATCTCACTGCATTTGTCTTTTTAAAACAGTTACATCAAGATGCTGGAGGAATGGGGGGGCAGGGGGGCGGCAGCAAAAGAAGCAGAAAATCTGAGCTCATAAAACTGAAATGATCGTCTGTGGAAATGAAGTCTGATTGGATTTCTGTGAAGGAATCCCTGGAGGACAGTTGAGGCAAAAAACACACCGCAGAACTGCATGTGTGTGTCTGTGTGTGTCAGTTTGTGTGTGAGCGCATGTGTTAGCATGTGTGCTTTAGCAGAGCTGCCGCTCTCTGGGAGTTTCATGAAGCAAACTTTCCATTTGCAGCAGACTTCCTGAAGGGTCTCTTTAGGTGATCTTCTCTGAAGGATCTTCAGGTTCAAACCAAACCAAAACGCCACAGATTGAAGCCACATCTGCACTTCAGGGTGAAAACCTGATGAACAAACACAACAGATGCTGCTCCACGTAGTTTCTGAATATTTCCACTGACTGGAGGTGGGAAAATTAGCGTGTCTGGGGCTGGGAAAGGCGCTGTACCCACCGCCTTTGACATCATCAGAACTGCTGTCAAACACCCTCAGCTGGGCCGTGGAGCTGGTTCTTGTTCTGGTCTGGGTCAGATGTTACGGTTCCTATCCTCCGGTCTCTGCTTCATCCCAGCCCCCCACCACTTTAAATTCCCTGTTGCATCTCGGTGGGTGGGTACCAGCTCGGTACTCTTCGTTTCCTCCTCATCCTCTCCCTTCAGCTCCTCCATTGAGGGCTCTCTCTCCCCAGCCCTGGCCTATTCTTCGTCTGCCTCGTTCGGCCTCCGCGGCTGGCTAACGGAGCGTGAGATTAGCTAATTAACGGCTGCCTGGCAGCCGTGCAAAGACAGCTGGGTAATCTGCAGTTTGAAGAAGACAAGGGGGAGTGGGGGGCATCTATTTCCTTTTTTCCTGCAGCCCCCAATCTGATCATGAATTCAAGCAGGTTATTGACACGCATCAATCAATGATAGGGGAGGGGCTTCAGGTTAGAGCTTTCCTCTGGTGGCTCAGAGATCCAGAGGGGTGTGAAACTCCCTATAGAGAGACTCCCACCCCTGTGTGAGGAGGGCAGAAATGGTCAGGAGGCAAGGCCGCGTCTCTCCCCACCACGCTCCAGAAGAGAGCGGCGGCAGGCAGGCTCCGCCTCCATGTGTGCAGCAGCATTTCTGCAGTGCTCGTGCATGTAGCTGCACGCTCAGATCACAAAATAAGATTCAACCCCCTCCCCTTGAAAAACTATGACAACAAATGCTCCAGGATGAATGAACTGTCAAACAAGCAAACCCCGCCCCCAAATATTAAAATAAGGATTTCAGTTTCCATGACAACTGAACCAAAGAGGCTTTTTTTTTAAATCAGGACCTTAAATAGTGAAGTGAGGATAAAACTTTTGATTGACAAGTGACCGGCAAGACCTGGCGTCAGGCCCCGCCTCTTTGCTGATTTCAGCAAATGCGTGGCTTTGATGATGTCATTTCCTTCCAGAATGGTGACATCTGCCAAGAACAGGCCTTTGAACACACCCTGTCTTCATGTTCTATGAAACTCATTTCATCAACCTTTGTGTTTCCACTTAGTTCATCTTATTCAATCTGATTTATGCTGATGAAGCAGGTACAGCGTTCCAGGTGTGAACACTTTCCAAAGAGCTAAAGCTTCATCCTGTGACAGACGGAGCCTCACTTGTACGGCGCCGTACCCCCTCCACGCCACACCAGGCTCAAACAGCAGTGACACAAACAGCTTTGAGTCACGAGGACTGGGCTCACCCCACAGGAGAACAAGCACCAACAAGAACGTCTTTTTCTTTTTTTAATCCCAAAGGAATGAACTGTTGCTCAACCTCTGAGCGGGACCGCCCCCGGTATGACACAGCGCAGACTCTGGTGAAACTGGAAGACAGGATCCAAAACCTCTCAAGACGTCCTCACTGATCGTCCTTGGAAGAGAACTGGTCTCTGTTGCTAAAGGGAACCTGCAGAGACTATGTTCCTCCTGACAGAAAGCTGTTCAAACACCAAAACAACTAGAACCAGATCAGTTCAACATCTGACCACTAGGGGGCTTTCTTCAAAATAAAACACCATACTTTGATTCCGAGTTTGAATATCTGTCACATGTAGAGTTATCACTTCAACCCAAACCGTCTGTGTGTTGTTATCATGGTAGTTTGCAGTGTATTTACTAGTAATTGTGTACTGGTCCTCGTTGTATTTGTGTGCGGTTATGCTAACGATTAATAATGTGTGGTTGTTGTACCCCTTTGCTAACAAAGGCAGATGGCACGCAAGCCTTTTACTATTATCCAAGAAACGTAAGGAGCGATGCCATATTGGAAGGGTATGAAAACAATGAGACAGGCTTAGCAGAGACAGTAAAATGCTCAGTGATCAGAAAAATATGACCAGGGCCGTAGTATTAATACTTTTGTACAAAGAGCAACAGATCAACGACATTTCAAAAAATAAATGCGTCATATATTAAAAGCAATGCATACCTGATGCATGGTTGTGGTTTTGTTTAAATCCACACACAGACTAAGGCTTAGGGTTAGACCGCTTGCTGCCGTTGTATAGGCTATGGGCCGGTCTCATCCTAGTCACATCCTTGATTTTTCAGCTCTGTTTGTACAATTGTAGCACAGCCGTGAACGGCATCTATAGCAATCCAACGTGGCGTCCAACTTTGCATCAAGCTAGCATGACATCTCTAGCCTATATAGAAGTCAACGGTTGTAACAGTCTTTAATGCATTTATGTGTTGCGTCAATGATGTGTTGTTGTCGTACAGGTTCACAGTGTGTTTGCGTTACTGTTGTGTATTGATCTGTGGCATTCGTATGGCGTTCACTTGTTGTAGCCTTAGTGTGTTGTTGTTGTACCAGTCAGTGGTGTGTTTGCTCGTAGCTGTTGTGTAAAGGTTTGCTGTGTTTGCTTGTTGTGGTTTGGTGTTTGTGTGTTATCGTACCGCCCTGTGAGGTGGATCCTGACAGCGTCAGCGAACACTTCATTGTGGCGGTCTCCATGGGGAAAACGCTGCCGGAGTCAGACTGGAGCTCAATGGAAAAGGTCAGACCTGTGAGGGAAAAGGAAGTCTCCAGATTCAGTAAACATATTTCACTTCCTCAAAAACAGGAGACCAGACAAACAGGAAGTAGAGCAAACAGGAAACCAGACAAACAGGAAGTAGAGCAAACAGGAAACCAGACAAACAGGAAGTAGAGCAAACAGGAAACCAGACAAACAGGAAGTAGAGCAAACAGGAAACCAGACAAACAGGAAGTAGAGCAAACAGGAAACCAGACAAAAATTAGGTCAAAACGTACCGTTTTCCTGAAAATCTAGCTGGATTTTGTTGGACTCTGAGTTTTTGACTTTGGTCCAGGTCTGTCCCGGCTTCTGTTTTGTGAAGGCTGTGATTTTGCACCAATAGTAACCTTTGTCAGAGAGCTGCACGCCTCCCATGCGGAACCGAAACTCTGTGGCTGCAGACTTGGTCAGAACCAGAGCATCTCTGAGTAAAGAGCAGACAGGAACATGGATCTGCATGTGGTCCAACATGAAACCCAGAGGCTCTGCACACCAGTGCAGCATCTCAACGCATAAACATCAGCAGGTAAAAGCAGGCTCGGACCACGTACCTTCTGGAAGGTTCTGTTCCCGGCCTGTGCTGCATCACGTTGTCCGGGTTCAGAGTCATGATAGTTTTGTTGTCCCCTCTTAGGTCGTCCTTCCACTGGATTTCCACCGAGTATCCCGGCTCTTCCAGGTTCTCGGTGAACACTTCACAGCTCATTTCAAATGTGGCCCCGCCCACCGATGCTTCTCGAACTTTTTTTGCAACAACATTCACAACTGGATCTGGAAACAGGACCAGCAATAGTTAGAACAACAAAAGGAGGTGCGGCTTTTGTCAGATGATGGAATGACATCCGCTCATCGGGAGATTTCTGGATTAAAGTCCACTGGCGACGCCTCCTTCAAACATGAGCGTTACCACAACAGATAGTGGTGGATGGAGTTTCACAGGTCAGGAGAGGTCACAAAGACAAAGGCATCAACAGTCAGGGATCTAAGAATGAAAAAAAATACCCTCCTTACTTTTGCGGACCCACTGGACAGGCAGGGGGAGCTTTTGTACTCCGAGGTCTTAGTGACGTCTCCCAGGCTGCTGACGCTCCACGAGGAGACGGTGCAGACGTACTCGCCGCTGTCCACATCCTGTGGAGCAGAAACAGTCGGTCAGACTCCACCCTGTCAGGATGTTGAGCAGAGCGGCAGGGGGGCGGAGCGGCAGAGGGGCGGAGCGGCAGGGGGCCGGAGCGGCAGGGGGCCGGAGCGGCAGAGGGGCAGAGCGGCAGAGGGCCGGAGCGGCAGGGGGCCGGAGCGGCAGAGGGGCGGAGCGGCAGGGGCCGGAGCGGCAGGGGGCCGGAGCGGCAGGGGGCCGGAGGGGCGGAGCGGCAGGGGGCCGGAGGGGCGGAGCGGCAGGGGGCCGGAGGGGCGGAGCGGCAGGGGGCCGGAGGGGCAGAGCGGCAGGGGGCCGGAGGGGCAGAGCGGCAGAGGGCCGGAGCGGCAGAGCGGCAGAGGGCCGGAGCGGCAGGGGGCCGGAGCGGCAGGGGGCGGAGCGGCAGGGGGGCGGAGCGGCAGGGGGGCGGAGCGGCAGAGGGGCGGAGCGGCAGAGGGGCGGAGCGGCAGAGGAGCGGAGCGGCAGAGGGGCGGAGGGCCGGAGGGGCGGAGCGGCAGGGGGCCGGAGGGGCGGAGGGGCAGGGGGCCGGAGGGGCGGAGCGGCAGGGGGCCGGAGGGGCGGAGCGGCAGGGGCCGGAGGGGCGGAGCGGCAGGGGGCCGGAGGGCGGAGCGGCAGGGGGCCGGAGGGGCGGAGCGGCAGGGGGCCGGAGGGGCAGAGCGGCAGGGGGCCGGAGGGGCAGAGCGGCAGGGGGCCGGAGGGGCAGAGCGGCAGGGGGCCGGAGGGGCAGAGCGGCAGGGGGCCGGAGGGGCGGAGCGGCAGGGGGGCGGAGCGGCAGGGGCCGGAGCGGCAGGGGGCCGGAGCGGCAGAGGGCCGGAGGGGCGGAGCGGCAGAGTCGTTAAGTATACTGTTTACCTGCATTTGCAGGAAGTGCAGCTTGAAGGCGTTGAATTGGACTCTGCTCAGCGTCACAAGCCCCTCCTTGAGACGCTCAGTGTACGCCAGTCCTGGGAGTAAGTTTCCGTGAGCATCCAGCGACGCCACGACCACAGGTGTGTTGACGTCTCCTGTGGGAAATCAGACATCGAAGAATCTGATCAAACCAGGAAGTTCTTCCGGTTTCTTTGTTCAAAGGAAATAAATGTGAGGAACCTGGACGAGGGGCGTGCTCCCATTTCACAGCCAGCCGGCTCTGCGCTGGCAGGTGAGTGATGGCGCTCACATTGCAGACCAGCTCTGCAGGGTCGCCGGTCTTCATGGGGGCCACAGCGGCCTTGAGGGTCAGGTTGAAGTTTGGCTCTGGAGGAAAAATAGAGACGCAGTGAAGACGAGATCAGCCTCAGGAAACTGCAGGTGAAACGTCTCTGCGTGGAAGTTTCACCTCAGAACTAGAACATCTGAGAATCCTCACAAACAGAGAAGCTGAAGCCCTGAGGTCAGAGAACAGTCCTGGACTCTGACCAGGTCACAGAACACAACAAAATCCAATCCTCTTTAAAACCTCAGACCTGGAGCACAGCTGGATGAGCTGAAACCTTCATCACTTCTAATGCAGAAGACCCCCCCATAATGGGGGAAGCTCTTTACTTCCTGTTCAAACTGATGAAGTTGATTCTCCTCATCTTCACGGAGCCTTCATCTCTGCTGTTTGTCAGTCTGAGGCTACATTCACGTCGGGATCAGAAACGCGTGCTCAAGCGCACGCACGTCTGTGAACGTGTATATGTGCGTTTCAGGCTCCCGTGTTCATAACTCTCACGCCACGCGATGGTACGCAGGTGTTTAAGTCTGTTTCCGAGCTCACTCTGAAAGTGAAACCAGTTGAACTTGGACCAATCAGAGGCTTGGACTTGGTCGTGATGTATGGATGGCGTCCTGAAGTGCCAACCGTGTCCAGTCCAGTCTGAACGCCATAAGCTGAACGTGCGCTCAACAATGCACGTTTAAGGATACTCATTTAGTATCACATGCGCGGTGTGAACGTAGCAAGAGACCTTCAGCTTAGTCTGGGGGGGTAACCCAGCTCCAACCCCCTCAGCCCCCCAGCAGAGATTCACTTTCACAGAGCGCTGATGTTTCACAGCTTTAACATTTCTCCTTCAGGAGCTTCATCCACAGAGCCGGAGCCGGAGCCGGAGCCAGGACGGAAATAGACCTGAAACCACACACTGAAGCACACGTGTGTGTCTGTGTGTGTCTGTGTGTGTGAGTCTGTCTGAACCAGGTGCTCCCAGCCAGACACACACACTGTGGCTTTACACACCAGTGAGCACACACACTTGTGTTTGGCTAAGGTGGTTTGTGATGTCAGCTGGACGTCAAGCCCAATCCATGACTCACACAACGTCACCATCTGTTACAGCACACAGAACACACATGCACACACAGAACACACGCACGCACAGAACACACACAGAACACACGCACACACACACACACACGCACGCACGCACAGAACACACACGCACACACAGAACACACACACAGAACACACACACACAAAACATACGCGCGCACACACATACAGAACACACACACAGAACACACACACAGAACACACACGCACGCACGCACGCACATACAGAACACACACACAGAACACACACACAGAACACACACACAGAACACACACGCACGCACGCACAGAACACACACGCACGCACGCACAGAACACACACAGAACACACGCACGCACAGAACACACGCACAGAACACACGCACGCACAGAACACACACGCACGCACGCACAGAACACACGCACAGAACACACGCACGCACAGAACACACGCACAGAACACACGCACGCACAGAACACACGCACGCACAGAACACACGCACGCACAGAACACACGCACAGAACACACGCACAGAACACACGCACAGAACACACGCACGCACAGAACACACGCACGCACAGAACACACGCACAGAACACACGCACAGAACACACGCACGCACAGAACACACGCACGCACAGAACACGCACGCACGCACGCACAGAACACACGCATGCACAGAACACACACAGAACACACGCACGCACAGAACACGCACGCACGCACGCACAGAACACGCACGCACGCACGCACAGAACACACGCATGCACAGAACACACACAGAACACACGCACGCACAGAACACGCACGCACAGAACACACACACAGAACACACGCATGCACAGAACACACACAGAACACACACACAGAACACACGCACGCACAGAACACACACACAGAACACACGCATGCACAGAACACACACAGAACACACGCACGCACAGAACACACACACAGAACACACGCACGCACAGAACACACACGCACGCACGCACAGAACACACACAGAACACACGCACGCACAGAACACACACAGAACACACGCACGCACAGAACACACACAGAACACACGCACGCACAGAACACACACAGAACACACGCACGCACAGAACACACAGAACACACGCACGCACAGAACACACACAGAACACACGCACGCACAGAACACACACAGAACACACGCACGCACAGAACACACGCACGCACAGAACACACACACACACAGAACACACACACACAGTACACACGCACAGTACACACGCACAGTACACACACACAGAACACACGCACAGAACACACGCACAGAACACACACACACGCACAGAACACACACACACGCACAGAACACACACACACACACACACAGAACACACACACACAGAACACACGCACAGTACACACGCACAGTACACACACACAGAACACACGCACAGAACACACGCACAGAACACACGCACAGAACACACACACACGCACAGAACACACACACACGCACAGAACACACGCACAGAACACACACACAGAACACACACACACAGAACACACACACACGCACAGAACACACACGCACGCACAGAACACACACACACGCACAGAACACGCACGCACGCACAGAACACGCACGCACGCACAGAACACGCACGCACGCACGCACAGAACACGCACGCACGCACGCACAGAACACACGCACAGAACACACACACACACACAGAACACACGCACAGAACACACGCACAGAACACACACACTCACACAGAACACACACGCACAGAACACACGCACGGGTTGGATGAAGGTGGTGATCCTTTTCTTTGTCTAATAAAGGAGAAACGGAGAGAAACCAGCAGAATAAATCCTGCAGTTCGGGATCAGGAGTTGTTTTCATTTTTCCAAACATCCGTTTGTCCAGATCTGCTGACTAAGACTCCACAGATGCTGAGTCAGCATTTGATACAACTGTTCACTTCCACCAGTGGTGTGTCCAAACCAGTGTTTATTCAGGATTCTTCCAGACCCACTAGATCAGTGAAACCAGCAGCTGGTTCCAGAGTCCACACAGGTCCAAACCCGGTTCGGTCCTAACAAACAAAGCAGTTCTACCTCAGTTCTGTTTACATCGCCGCTTTGGAGAAAACTACTTTGAGACCAAAGCTTCATCAGACCTACCAGTGTTCAGAAGCAATGCTTGATTTTCAAAATAAAACAAAGAGCTTCTGTTACTTTCAAAGTAAAGTGTGATGAACGCTGTGGGAGGGGGATCAAGATGCAGCTGGGGGGCCTTTACAGTATACAGATATCCGCTTTCCCAAATGAAGCACCACTGACATTAAGTCGAAGTGACAGGAGGAACAAACTGGATTTGTTGCCGGGGGTGGGAGGAGCTACCGCGTGTTCAGAGCGTTCGTTGTTGGTGCTGGGGGGGCTCATAACTTCTCCAACTCCTTCCCCTCATTTAAAGGCTGTGCCTGCAGCAAAGCATCGTGGGAGGAACTCTGGGCTGCACATCAGCAAACAGGAAGTGACTGGCTCGTTTGTGGGCAGTGGGAAATGTCGCGCTGGTGTTTTCGGTTCCAGCAGATGCAACATGAACGGCCCTCAGGGAAACCTCCTCAAACACAGAACGTGCACGTGGCATTTGCAAACCCACTGTCCCTCAGAAGAAACGTGCGCGGATGACAAGTAATGGGGCATAAACAAAAGTACCACCGGATCGTTCAGCTGTGCCGTTATGCTAACTGACCTCCAATGCGCCCGTAAACAGGGCTGCTTCTCCAAATGCGACAGAAATCCTGCAGCTACGCTGGTGCACGACGACAACAGTTCAGTGACTGACGGTTGAAACCGCTCTGAGGGACGTTTCCTCCTCAGTTACCCACTTTCAAGCTCATTGTTGGATTACTTCAAGTCAGATTTGGACTGGTCATCTCTTTTCTGTCTGGTTTGTCTTAAAGGAATTGAACCCACAAACTTCACAGAATGTGGAGGACAGAAAGACTTTTATTGTGAAGATGCACAGGAAAGGCTGCAGGTCTGTCCCCAAACAGCAGCTTCTGTTGGAACAGAACCCAACACTCCATAAACACGAGCAACCCGTGTTTATGGAGCTTTTTTCTTTTTCAGAATGTCTCAGCTCAGCAGACAGCTTCTAAAGACAAACACCTCTGCTCGTTCTTGAATGGAGCAAATGAGCTCGGATAATCTGAGTTTACAGCTAAGAGCCGCCCTGACCTCCAAACCAGGAGAACCAGTTCCTGCCAACACATGTACCAACTGCAGCCTGGACTTGATGAAGAACACTGAGCTCCTCTGAACATGGACCACGTCTGCAGCAGCCATGGCACAGGCAATTCAACCTGTCACAGCACGGAACAGGCAAACGTGCACGCATGTAAAAACTCTCAAACACAATCACGCATGCAAAGCAAGTGCACAAAAACATGGATGCAACATCTGTGCATCGCATGGATGAATGTGACACAAACATGCACGCACGCATGCAACTAGAAAATGCATGCAAAGCAAGTGCACATAAACATGCATGCGACCCGTTCTAGGACAGAACCAAGGCCTGACTCTGTTGTGAGCTGCTCCTCATCTCGGCTCTAAACTGGCTCCTAACAGAAACCGAGTCTGGACCAAAGGTCACAACCTTAATGTTGGTTCAAACCACATGAAAAACCAACATAAAACACAGAATCTGATCGTCAGCTCAAAGAAAAGCATCAGTAATCTGTGGAGAACCGAGGTTCTGGACCTGGCTCGGCTGAAAGGGGACAGGTGGGTTCTGTTTTCACTTACTGATCTCTGAGACCTTCACGGTCACGCTGTTGGAGGTCTTCTCTGCGGTCTGGAGCCATGCTCCTCCCCGCTTTACAAAGGCCCGGGTCCTGCAGGTGTACACGCCTCCGTCCACGCCGCTCACCTCCCTCAGCCTCAGCCGGTACTCGCCCGCCCCGGTCCTCTCCAGGCTGCCCCCCCCCCTCTTTGAGGAGTTGGAGCTCACCACGCCGTCGCGCTCCATCCCGATCAGCTCTCTGCCGTCTGCCAGCCAGCCCACCTCCAGGGCCAACGCTTCCAGGTTGTCCGCGGCAACTGAACACAGCAGGGTCAGAGTGTTGCCGGGGTAGAGGAGCAGCGAGGAGGAGGAGGGGGAGGAGGGGGAGGAGGTCTTCACGGTGAGGGACTGGTCTGGAAGGGAGAAGACGCCAAACCCAAAATCAGAAGATTCATTAATGAAAACTCATCAGAGAAACGTCTAGAAGATGATTTATCAGGAGGACCCCCACAGTAACAAAACAGCAGAGAACAAGCATTACAGCTGTAACACATGGAGGTGGTAGTATCATGGAATGAAGGGGTTGTCGTCTTTGCTTCAGAACAAACAGTCAAATCAATCAGAACGCCTGAGTTCTTCAGGTAAATCAACAATCAGGTGTGTCCTTCTCATCAGGCAGACCGAGTTTCAGATGCTGCAGACAGGAAACTCAAGACAGCATCCGATTTAAAAAAGGATGATGTCACTTCCTGTCTTTTAAGCCTGAAAATGTTTCCAGGTTTTCCAGTGCTGCCATTTTCCTGTTTAAATCTCTGGTCAGGAGAGCGTTAGATGGGGAACTTGAAACCTTCTCGTCTCAGTGAATCTGATTCTTGATGAAGATCTGGATGATATTCATATCAAGGAGATCATTATGGAGAAACCACGTTGCATTATGGGATGGAGGTGCAGCTTGATATCAGCTGAACCTGCTTGGAAACCATGGAGCTGATGAGTGAGTCAGGCCGGGCTGTCAGGGCTGGGGGCTAACATGAGAAGCTGCTGGGGGTGTGGCTCAAAGCAGCGGGAATTAAAAGTGTCAGTCGCTCCAGAATCTGGGGTTGATCTGGACTCTAAATTGGTTTCCAGTAACAACAAAAGCCGGCAGAGGTGCGGTGGGGGGTGGGGGTCAGTACGGTGTCTGGACGAGGACAAAAGAGACAAAGCCGACTCTGTTTGACTCGCCTCATCCTCTTTACTCAGACTCTTCATCACACTAACCCCACTGAGGAGGACTCCGCAGCACAGATATCAGATACAGTGACCACGGCAACCACAGTGAGGGGGGGCTGCGTGTTGTCTGGGAGCCTCAGTGTTAGCAGGGGGGGTCAGAGAGCTCCTGGGAGAGAGCGGGCACAGGAAAGACTTGGAAGAGAGAATGGGTTCAGGCAGGGATAGGAAACTCTCCCACGCTCCCCTCCCAACAGAAAAAGAGCAGCACGTTGGTGGGGGGGGCCTGAAGCAAACATCTACACATTAGATTCTCCATGCAGCGTTAAAGGAGCTCTCAGGGTCACCTTTGGCCTCTCTAGGAGGCGGAGCTTCAGCTGACAGTTCAGAACAAATAAAGAGGAGTCGTCTGACCTGTCGGTGTGACGGCGAGCTGCCCCATCTCCATGACGCTCTGCACAATATTGACCCATTTCCCGTTCTCGCTGGTCCACTCGGTGCCAGTGCAGCTATACATGCCACTATCAGAGGCCATCAGTCTGGAAATGACCAGTTCAAAGACTCCGTTCCTGCCGGGAACAAAGCGTACGGCCCCCTCTGCGTATCTCTGAGCCAGATCCCCTCTGGTGGTCACTCCCTCCCCAGGACCAAAGGTCAGAAGCTCCTCAGAGGACGTAGCGTTCTTCACGGACCAGCTGACGGACAGGTAGGTGGAGTGGGTCAGGTCCCGGGTGACGCTGCAGCCCAGGACCAGGTCACTTCCTTCTGGAAGGACTTGAGGCGGGGCTTGAGGAGAGACCTTCAGGGTGTTGGGGATGACTGGCGGGAAAAACCAGAAACGGAAACGTCAGAAAAACAGTTTCAGGAAAACCTTTCTGAAGATGAACAGACGACGAAGAGGATTCTTCTTCATCAACCAGAACTTACAGACTAGTTAAGGTGCGAGAGCTGGCTCCTTACAGACTGTGTGCACACACACGGGTGTGCACGTGATATCTGAGTGTGACGCCTGAACAATGTCTTCACAAACGTCCTCATTTCTAACAGTCGGAGCGCGCACGTTTCCCGTGAACAGCACAGACGAGGTCCTTGTACAGGATTTGAGAGAGAGTCTAAAAAATGACGTGTCAGTGACCTGACGTTGTTTTCACCAACTTCAGCCCAACATGTCACAGCTGGAAGCAACAGTTCCTACACAGCTCTGTGTCATCAAAATTCCATCAGGATTCCCGTGTCCGTCATGATCCGTTCAGACAGCTGACACTCCTGTGTTTGAAAACGACGCCATTCTACATCAAATCTGAGTCCCTGATTGGTCAAAGTTCATCTGGTTGAACTTTCAACACACTGTCAGTGCGTGTACGTACAGCCTGAAAACAAGGTAGAAACTCGTGCACGTGAACGGAGAGTTTTGAACCGTGTGTGTGTGTGTTCTGTGTGTGTGTGTTCTGTGTGTGTGTTACTGTGTGTGTGTGTTACTGTGTGTGTGTGTGTTCTGTGTGTGTGTGTTACTGTGTGTGTGTGTGTTACTGTGTGTGTGTGTGTGTTACTGTGTGTGTGTGTGTGTTACTGTGTGTGTGTGTTACTGTGTGTGTGTGTTCTGTGTGTGTGTGTTACTGTGTGTGTGTGTTACTGTGTGTGTGTGTGTTACTGTGTGTGTGTGTTCTGTGTGTGTGTGTTCTGTGTGTGTGTTCTGTGTGTGTTACTGTGTGTGTGTGTGTTCTGTGTGTGTGTTACTGTGTGTGTGTGTTCTGTGTGTGTGTGTTACTGTGTGTGTGTGTGTTCTGTGTGTGTGTTACTGTGTGTGTGTTCTGTGTGTGTGTGTGTGTTACTGTGTGTGTGTGTTCTGTGTGTGTGTGTTACTGTGTGTGTGTGTTACTGTGTGTGTGTGTTCTGTGTGTGTGTGTTCTGTGTGTGTGTGTTACTGTGTGTGTGTATTCTGTGTGTGTGTGTTACTGTGTGTGTGTGTTCTGTGTGTGTTACTGTGTGTGTGTGTGTTCTGTGTGTGTGTTACTGTGTGTGTGTGTTCTGTGTGTGTGTGTTCTGTGTGTGTGTGTTACTGTGTGTGTGTGTGTTCTGTGTGTGTGTTACTGTGTGTGTGTTCTGTGTGTGTGTGTGTGTTACTGTGTGTGTGTGTTCTGTGTGTGTGTGTTACTGTGTGTGTGTGTTCTGTGTGTGTGTGTTCTGTGTGTGTGTGTGTTACTGTGTGTGTGTGTGTTACTGTGTGTGTGTGTGTTCTGTGTGTGTGTGTGTTACTGTGTGTGTGTGTTACTGTGTGTGTGTGTGTTCTGTGTGTGTGTGTGTTCTGTGTGTGTGTGTTACTGTGTGTGTGTGTTCTGTGTGTGTGTGTTCTGTGTGTGTGTGTGTTACTGTGTGTGTGTGTGTTCTGTGTGTGTGTGTGTTACTGTGTGTGTGTGTTCTGTGTGTGTATCATTGTGGAACACGCTTGGACGGCTTCTGGTGAATGTGTTACACTAGTCGTAGCTCGCCTGGCTACGCCTCCTCTCGTGCTGAACACGATTCCCTTCCTCATTCAGGAGTGTCTGGGCTTGTGTGTGTTTGTGTGTGGGGGGGGCAGCTTAACACCCTTCAGACTAAGCTGCAGTCAAAGGGGGCGGTCCCTAAATGTGACGTGTTTGCACAAACCTGTGGATCTTTGAACTTCTGGAAACAGGAAGTGCAGGAAGAAGTGAAATCAAATGAGGAAGAGTTTCGTATAACCTTTATTGTTCCGACAAAACGAAAGCATTTCATTTAGTTAGTACTAACCAATCGACCAGAAAAAGGACAACATTGATTTGTGTTTTTGTGTTGCTGCTTCTAAACACACACAAACACACACCCACACACACACACACACACACACACACTCAACAATCATTACTTTGAGCACAAACAGGCAGCAGCGTTTCAGACGACGAAAGAATTGTAAAGTTTAAAAGTTCGCCTTTTAAATGCAGTCATGTGATCTGGACGCTCCATCCAGTACTAAAGTGTACTAATGTTTTATATTCAAATTTCAGAAAAATCTGCTTTGTCTTCTGTGAGTCAAACTAAATCAATAAGATCAATGTTGCATAAAGTTCCAGCAGAAATGAGGGGCGGGGTTTCCAAAAGCTTATAAACGCTCCTTTAATCACCTGAAACCTCTGACTGACCAAACCCATGAATCTGTTTTCATCTAAAACTGTTGTCATAAAACAAAAGAATAAGAGACTTCTGTCAATCATCCGCTAAGCTGCAAGTTTGGAAACATCTGCAGTTCCTGCAGTCATGCGCTCTGCAGAGGTCAGAGTGAATTCACCTGTAAACCTGGTTCTGGTCAAACCGGTTCCTGACTTTTAGAAACTGTGCTGCTGCTCTGCAGGTTCTCCCCTGGTTTCAATCGCAGTGAAATATTCCAGTCCTGTTCCAAACCCTCCACAGAAAGATCCCATCTCTCAGTATTCCCAGATTCTCCCACTTTCATCAAAAACGTTGAAGAAATGTATGAAGATTTAAAAACCGCCCCCCAAAGCAGGAAGCTGTGTTCCATCAGGATCAAGCACAGAGTTTCTCAGAAGATTCACGAGTTTAAGTTCATTAAACATGAAGCAATCGTTTCAGCCTCCTACCTGTCAGTATCACCCCGGCCTCGTAGTTCCCAGAAGTTATGGAGTCGGTGCTCGGCGTCCTGCACTGGTAGGTGCCCGAGTCCAGCGCCTTCACCGCTCTGATCCTCAGCTCTACAACGTTATCCTTCAGCCGCTGTATTGAGATGTCCCCGGACGTCACGCGGCTTCTGAGCGAGCTGTCCGTGAAGTCGGATTCCATGGTGGAGATGATGTCGACCTTCAAGTTGTTCTGTTTCAGCATGCTCCAATCAAAGTCCTGACGGAGAAGAGGACAACAATCAGTGGAAGCAGCTCCTGGTCTCGTCTGACCTTTGACCTCTCCTTTTGAAAATATAAACCTCTGAAACTCATTAAAACCCAGTGGTTTCTGATAGTAAAACAATGTCTGTTGTGATGTAGAAAGTACTAAATAAAGTTAGAAAGGTTGGTGGGCGGGGCTTAAATGCTTGCTCTAAAGGGGTAATTAAAAATAAAAACCAACTTTTTGACTTTTAAGTGTATGATACTGTTCATTCCTCTACATAAACAACCTCAGGACCATATCTTGATCATTTCTGAGGAACCCTCTACAAACCTGCGCTCTCTGACGCAGCCGCTCCTCTACCTACGAAAACGAGCGAGTTCTAACGGGCCCTCGCGGGAGCCCAGGGGCCCTCGCGGGCGGTCACGTGCGCTCACGGGCCATCGCGGGCGCTCAGGGGCTCTCAGGGGCCCTCGCGGGCGCTCAGGGGCTCTCAGGGGCCCTCGCGGGCGGTCACGTGCGCTCACGGGCCATCGCGGGCGCTCAGGGGCTCTCAGGGGCCCTCGCGGGCGCTCAGGGGCTCTCAGGGGCCCTCGCGGGCGCTCAGGGGCCCTCGTGGGCCCTCGCGGGCGCTCAGGGACCCTCGCAGGCGGTCACGTGCGCTCACGGGCCATCGCGGGCGCTCAGGGGCTCTCAGGGGCCCTCGCGGGCGCTCAGGGGCTCTCAGGGGCCCTCGCGGGCGCTCAGGGGCCCTCGCAGGCGGTCACGTGCGCTCACGGGCCATCGCGGGCGCTCAGGGGCTCTCAGGGGCCCTCGCGGGCGCTCAGGGGCCCTCGCGGGCGCTCAGGGGCTCTCAGGGGCTCTCAGGGGCCCTCGCGGGCGCTCAGGGGCCCTCGCAGGCGGTCACGTGCGCTCACGGGCCATCGCGGGCGCTCAGGGGCTCTCAGGGGCCCTCGCGGGCGCTCAGGGGCTCTCAGGGGCCCTCGCGGGCGCTCAGGGGCTCTCAGGGGCCCTCGCGGGCGCTCAGGGGCCCTCACAGGCGCTCACGAGTTGACACCGTAGACTGAGGACAGCCCTCTTCAGGAGTCCGCCCCCGGCTAACACACACTCTCTGCAGAGCTAGTGATGATCTGTAAACGCCTCATTTTAAATGCCCAACGTGCACGTCAACCTTTCCAAAAAGTCTGGATGCTGATTTTCTGCATGCACGGGCACGCGCAGGCCAGCTGAGGCCGGCTCCAGGATGACGTTGTGAAATGGCCGTGGCCGACATGAAGCGAAAGGCGGAGCCTCAGAGATCGAGTCGTACGAAAAAAGTCTACAAAAATAAGTCCTATTTCATCAATAAAGAGTTGTTCAGTGTTCCAAAGGTCATTTATGATCAAAGATGTGTGAATCGTTTACTCTGAGAAGCATGGTATTGCCCCTCGAAATAACAGCAAGCCTGGGGGCGGGGCTTAAAAGCGTAGTGTGATGTCCTTACCTGCTCACGAGGTCCATCATATTGTTTCACATCACACTTGATGGCGACCGGCTGACCCTCCACTCTGACCAGCGGACCAGGAGGCACGGAGACGATCCGGGCCTCACTTTGACCTTGAAGAAACAATCAAAGTTCCTCATCATCCTCATGTCACACACATCTAGACAGCTGGATTTAAACAGAAGGAAGACCATCATGAACCTCGGTGGAAACGGGGGCGGGGCTTAGTTCAGAAGGTCAGGAGTGGGGGGGCAGGATGGAACGTGGAGTATTATGGGAAGCTTCCAGGTTTCACAGATCTGTTCATCTGAGTTTAGACCTGCCAGCAGTCCTTCATCTTCTTAACGGGGATCTTCACTAACTGAGCACAGGTCTGACGGTGTTCTGAGGAGGTTTGCTCTAACGTGACGAGAAGCTTCAGACCGGAAACGGGATCAGCTTTGGCTTCAAAAAGGTCTTGGTGATCCGTCAGCAGGCCGGCTGGTATTTGTGGGAATCTGCTGAGGGGAGGGTTTCTCCTGCAGAAGGTCAAGATGTAAGCGGTTGAACGTCATGTTCAGGGTTTGATTTCCTCCAGACGGGACGCTCTGTGAACAAGCCGTCAAACTACAGCCGCAGACTTTTTTAAACTGTCTGTGACTCATTCAAATGATTTCCTGAAGTTATTTCAGTCCAAAGAGCAGAAGTTCCTGAACCATGAGCGACCAAATCCACCGTTTAGTTCTGAAGACACAGACGCAGGACCCGCCGGGCTCCTGCAGGACCCGCCGGGCTCCTGCAGGACCCGCCGGGCTCCTGCAGGACCCGCCGGGCTCCTGCAGGACCCGCCGGCTCCTGCAGGAGCCGCCGGGCTCCTGCAGGAGCCCTTTATGGAGCCAAACCAGAGCTCCAAACCTACAGCCTTTGAACTGGAGAAATCCCATTTGAGGTTCACGAGATCATGCAGCTCATAGTCTGTTTCGGTGGAGTTTATGAGGAAACGCTTCAGGTGAAGAAGTTCCCTGCAGGTGGAAACCAGCAGTCAGTCAGACTCTGGAGGAACGTCGGAGCTCCACCACAGTTGTAAAGGCTTCAGATCCACCAGTGCTTTGTACTCCCGGTACTCAGTACCGGTACTCAGTACCGGTACCGGTACTGTTTCTGCTCAGTTTCTGCTCAGAAGCAAAGTGCTGCTTTAAGAGGATCTATTTTACACTGAATTCAACATGAAAAGGAACTTGAATCTGCTGCTGTCAGATTAAAATAAATCATAATTGTTATCTAGCCTTTAGAAAATATAACACTGTTAGAGTTTCATTATTGTGAATATTTCAAAGGTACAGGTCAGAAATAAATGGCCTAATGGCCCCAAAAGAAGTGTCTTTTTTTTTTTTCTTAAAAAAAAAGAGTATTTTCATAAAACATGGCGAGGTTTTGTGGCTCTAGCTCGATTTTGTCCGTAAGAAACCGGACCGCATTGTTCTGTTAGAGGTTGCAGAGCCCTGGTTTAGCTGTTGCAGTAATAGCATCATTCAAAGTACACAAACACACTCTTTATGCCCATGCACGCTGTGTATGCTGGCAGAGAAATACTTGAAATGAATCCATATCAGACTTTAACATCTTGTCCACACATGTCAAATGAAGCTAGAATTGAGATTTTACAAAGAATTCAAACTCCGTTTTCGGTGGGAAATCTGAATTTGAATGATTCTGATGCAGATCTCAGCCCATCAATCTTCACTGTGATTATTTCAAGGATAAAATGAATAAACTCCAGGATGGCTTTTTAAAAGTGAATAAATACAAAATGAGCCAAAAGAACCAGACTTTGGAGCTTTGAAATGAACTGATCTAAAAGATTCGGATCCCTGAAAAGAGCCATAAATCCCAGCTCGATCCAAAGTATAACGGTAGACTGTCCTTCACCCACTAGCTTACGGCTAAAGGCATCAACCATTGATATGTTTCTTTATAACAATAAGCTGGTGTGCATACGAGCTGTACAAGTTTAAACAAAGTTTTCAACTCCAGCAGGTCATCCTCCTCTTCCTCGCTCTCATTCATGGTGCAGACAGAAATAAACAGAAAAGGATAAAATATCTAACAGACATCATAAAACAAAGACAAAAGCACACATTTAAACCCCACCCAGACATACAAAATGAATGGTATCCACAATTCCTTGCCCCGTCAGATCTGACAGCAGACCCAAAGTTTCTGTGACCATTGCTACGATACATTAGGCGTGTTTGAGACGAACCAGGCGGACGCAGCGCATGTGCGCTGTATGCTAGTTAGCTTTGTGCGCCAAAATCACATGTCAATCATCATGAAAATATCATGAGAAGGGGGGGAGGTTGGTGCAACTCGTCCACTTAGGCAACACAGCTGGATCTGTGGATCAGTGGATCATCTGTGGATCTTCTGTGGATCATTTGTGTATCTTCTGTGGATCATCTGTGTATCTTCTGTGTATCTTCTGTGGATCATTTGTGTATCTTCTGTGGATCATCTGTGTATCTTCTGTGGATCATCTGTGGATCGTCTGTGGATCATCTGTGGATCGTCTGTGGATCATCTGTGGATCGTCTGTGGATCGTCTGTGGATCGTCTGTGTATCTTCTGTGGATCGTCTGTGTATCTTCTGTGGATCTTCTGTGGATCGTCTGTGTATCTTCTGTGTATCTTCTGTGGATCGTCTGTGTATCTTCTGTGTATCGTCTGTGGATCATCTGTGTATCGTCTGTGGATCATCTGTGTATCTTCTGTGGATCATCTGTGTATCTTCTGTGGATCATCTGTGTATCTTCTGTGGATCATCTGTGTATCTTCTGTGGATCATCTGTGTATCTTCTGTGGATCATCTGTGTATCTTCTGTGGATCATCTGTGTATCTTCTGTGGATCATCTGTGTATCTTCTGTGGATCATCTGTGTATCTTCTGTGGATCATCTGTGTATCTTCTGTGGATCATCTGTGTATCTTCTGTGGATCATCTGTGTATCTTCTGTGTATCTTCTGTGTATCTTCTGTGTATCTTCTGTGTATCTTCTGTGTATCTTCTGTGTATCTTCTGTGTATCATCTGTGGATCATCTGTGTATCTTCTGTGGATCATTTGTGTATCTTCTGTGGATCATTTGTGTATCTTCTGTGGATCATCTGTGTATCTTCTGTGGATCATCTGTGTATCTTCTGTGGATCATTTGTGTATCTTCTGTGGATCATTTGTGTATCTTCTGTGGATCGTCTGTGGATCATCTGTGGATCATTTGTGTATCTTCTGTGGATCGTCTGTGGATCATCTGTGGATCATTTGTGTATCTTCTGTGGATCGTCTGTGGATCTTCTGTGGATCTTCTGTGGATCTTCTGTGGATCTTCTGTGGATCTTCTGTGGATCATTTGTGTATCTTCTGTGGATCATTTGTGTATCTTCTGTGGATTGGTGGATCTGTGGATCAGTGGATCATCTGTGGATTTGTGGATCTTCTGTGGTTTTGCGTTTATTGTTGCCTTTAGAAGTTAACTTGTGAAACTCCAAGTGAAAGAAAATTGGACCCTAAGATCTGCTGGAACCTTTTCTAAAGAGAACGACTAAGAACAATGTTTGTTATTGTATTTCTTATGACATATTATGATTTTTATTGATCAAGTATTACATTCACTCTGCATTTTATGTTTCGACTCTCATGAAAGAGAGAACTCCCACTTCTTGTTGTCCACTGAAAGCCCTGAGATCCACACAGGACATGAACGGGAACAGATGTAAAGGCTTCAGATCCACTAACTTCTTTAAAAGAAACCAACAGTGGAAACTCCCTTACAGTCACGCAGGTGGGTACTTTTAATTGATGACGTGCTTCTCATAGCATAACAAGCACTCACACGTGACCAACCCATCTCACCTGGAAACAGAAACTGACAGGAGTGGAGGGAAAACTCCTCCCTTCGCCTTCCAAACGTTCAGGAAGCTCACCTGAAGGACATTCCACACACAAACCCCGCTCACCAAAACGCCTTTTCTACGTGTTCTCTTCTCTTTGACAGAAGAACACTCCGAAGAAGCATGTGTGCTTTTGTTTAAGTTTTTAAAAACCATTCTTTACATCGGCATGACTCAGCTAACACGAACCGTCTTTACGTGTCAGATTTTCCCTTGTGAACCGCGGTGCAAACCGGCAGCAGGTGGAAGCAGATCGCCGCTGGGATTCATGAAATAAAGTTTTAAAATACGACAAAAATAGCCTTTGATATAAATACCATTTATGCCGAATTATTTAGAAGAGACTTTAAACCACAAAAGCGATCAGATGTACTTCTTACAATGCACGATAAGCTGACAAAAAGCGATCATTTCCCGCTGGTCGGTGTGCCAACGGGCTTCCGTACAGCCGGAGGGAGCAGCGGAGCTGAAGAAGAAGCCGCTTACCAACACAAAAGAGAGCCGCCAGCAGCGCGAGCGCAGGCACGCGCCTCTCCATGTTCCCGGGCCGCTTCCCCAAAGTCTCCCGCTCCTTCCGGCCCGATGTCAGCCCAAAGCCCTGGCGTGTCCCGCCGCAGAGGAGGAATCCAGGTAAACTCCAGGAGCAGGTGCAGCGGTCCGGGGGAGGAGCGGGCACGCGGAGACCCGTCTCCAGTCAGAACCAAAATCCGTGACGGGACGACAGATCCGAACCGGCTGGAAGACAGCAGCAGAATGAGAGCGGGGGAGACAGACCGGAAGTTAGGTGATGGTCTGTGGGAGGGGCGAAGGAAAAGGGGAGGGTCCAGGTGAGAGGGACCCTCCCACACCCATGCGCACACACACACACACACACACACACACACACACACACACACACACACACACACACACACACACAATCAATAAAGGAGGAAATGTAAAATACATTTTTTGTTTATGAAAATGAGACTAAAACGTAAAAAATGAGTGAATGGATGGATGAACGGATGGATGGATGGACGGACGGATGGATGGATGGATGGATGGATGGATGGATGGATGGATGGATGGATGGATAGATGGATGGATGGATGGATGGTTGGATGGATGGATGGATGGATGGACGGATGGTTGGTTGGATGGACGGACGGACGGACGGACGGATGGATGGATGGATTTATGTAAGGTGGGCAAAAACAACAACTGTCTTTTTTAAGCCTTTAAAATGGCGGCTGGGGGGTTGTCTACATATTTGAGGAGAGGACGACTGTGGAACAGACTCGGATTTTTGAGGGAGGGGTGGATGTTAGCTTGCATAACTGAGCAGCCTTTTCGTTTGAGTCTGTTCCTGGGCCCCCTCCCCCAGCACAGAGGACCACTGAGGTCACCAGAACAATGAAGTTCTACCTAAAGGACGTCCTGAAGGCAGCTCTGATCCTTCTGGACGTGTCCTCCATGTTTCCTGCTGGGTTTTTGTCCAGGTGAACACTCCAGATGCTCCTTGGCGGGTGGTGGGTGGGTGGGGGTTCTGGGGTTGAGGTGGAGCTGGATCACTGTAGACCACCTGGTAAAGACCACAATGACAGCTCCGGATCATCTTCTCACATCATGGACCCTGGTTTTGGGCTGATACCCCAACTGCAGATCTTCTGGAGAACATGACCTTTGACCCTGCATGAGCCTCCACACTCACCTGCAGTGTTTCATGAAGCTCACAGAGCGTTTTCTGGAGCACTTCCTCCTCAAAACGCTGAATGAGATGGTTTCCCGTCAGAATCATAGAGGTGGAACGCAGGAATGTGAGAGAACAGTCTGCAGATGCTCCATCACAGAAGAAAAGCATCAAAAGCTGGAAGGGAGAGATCTTTGAAGAACGTTCCTTGAGGAAGTGAGAACTAAAATAGAAATGGCTTCAATCCCTCAGATTTCTCTGTGGTTGAATCCGCTGGAACGTCCTGAAGGATGTCATCAAACTGTGACGTCTGGAAGAAGATTCTCCGCTCGGTGTGAAGGTCGCTCTGCGTTTCAGGGAAGCAGACGTAAAAAGCTGCTTCAGCAGCAGCAGCGCTGTCAGCACACGTCACTTCACACATCCCTGTGGTCCTGTCAGAAAGGGAGGGGGCAGAGGTCACCAGCTTCTGCAGGGAGCAAGTGCAGGAGAGTGGGGGCAGGAGCTTCAGCCGCAGGGTTAAAGGTCATAAACACCTGCCAGTGTCTGATGCTGAGCACGCTGCGGCCAGCTCCTAGTCAGGTGGGGGTTTCCCTGAAGAAAAGTGGCGTTGTGCCGCCCCCTCGTGGCTAAAGAGAGCCGCCATCTTTGTCTGCAAACAACCATGTGACCTTTACTCCTCTGGGATTGAAAATGAAAATCTCAGCAGAAATGCAGGAAAATCTGGGACACGTCGGTGCCCCCCCCCCCCCCCCAAAAAAAAAAAAAAAAAAAAAAAAAAGGAAAAAAAAGTGAAAGTTCAGACGTGTTCTCTGCGTGGATGTTCTAGAAAAGAGCATGATGGTGAGAAGAAAGTATCACTCCGATTAGTGCGTGCGTAGCTTTGGATCGGGGCTCTTTCCTGAACAGGTAACCCTCCCCGCTCTGGTCTGGACGCGAACCCACGGGGCAGCGCCACCTGCTGTCCCCCTGACTCCCGGGAAAGAGCCCCGCGTCTGAGGCGCCGTTAGGCGAGGGGCTGCAGAGAGAAAATGTTCAGTTCTGGAAAAAAGTTTTATTTTTAAAGGGACACGTGTTTTAAAAATGCGTTTTTAGATTTTTTTGTATTAATTAGCTGACATTTCTCCTTAAGGAAGTTTGAAAATGTCAAGTTAACCAGATATTATTCACAATCTCGGTTCAGAGCAGCTGATAAAAACAGCATTCTTACAGCATTTAAACCATCACTTACACACCAATCTTGGAGACTCACATAAGATTTGTGTGTAAATACAGTTTGTTTGTGTAACAAGTGATTTGTGTGTAATTTTTTAAAGATTTGTGCGTGTAGTTAGTTTGAAGCTGTTGTAATTTTAAGTTGTGCACATTGTATTTCGTATTTTTTAAAACAATTTTGCCATTTATGTACTTATGCATAAAATGTGTTGTATGAGTTACAAGTTAAGAATTCCGCACAAACAATTCCAAAGGTACGCACGAATCAACAATTATGCAATCGGAGTAACACTGATTTCTCTCCACAGAAACAGTTCTTCTGCTGCAGATTTGTGAGTCAGAGGAACTGAAGGACTTCCAGGACTGAAGGACTGAAGGACTGAAGCAGTATGAAGCGGGGCATGAAGCAGGATGAAGCAGTATGAAGCAGGGATGAAGCAGGATGAAGCAGGGATGAAGCAGGATGAAGCAGGGATGAAGCAGGATGAAGCAGGGATGAAGCAGGATGAAGCAGGGATGAAGCAGGATGAAGCAGGGATGAAGCAGGATGAAGCAGGATTGTGCAGGATGAAGCAGGATTGAGCAGGATGAAGCAGGGATGAAGCAGGATGAAGCAGGATTAAGCAAGGATGAAGCAGGGATGAAGCAGGATGAAGCAGGATTGAGCAGGATGAAGCAGGGATGAAGCAGGATGAAGCAGGGATGAAGCAGGATAAAGCAGGATGAAGCAGGATTGAGCAGAATGAAGCAGGGATGAAGCAGGATGAAGCAGGATTGAGCAGGATGAAGCAGGGATGAAGCAGGATGAAGGAGGGATGAAGCAGGGATGAAGCAGGATGAAGCAGCATGAAGCAGCATGAAGTAGGATGAAGCAGGATGAAGCAGGATTGAGCAGGATGAAGCAGGGATGAAGCAGGATGAAGCAGGGATGAAGCAGGATGAAGCAGGATTGAGCAGGATGAAGCAGGATGAAGCAGGATGAAGCAGGATTGAGCAGGATGGAGCAGGATGAAGCAGGATGAAGCAGGATAAAGCAGCATGAAGCAGGATGAAGCAGAATGAAGCAGGGATGAAGCATGATGAAGCAGGATGAAGCAGAATTGAGCAGGATGAAGCAGGATTGAGCAGGATGAAGCAGGATGAAGCAGGATGAAGCAGAATGAAGCAGAATGAAGCAGAATGAAGCAGGATGAAGCAGGATGAAGCAGAATGAAGCAGGATGAAGCAGAATGAAGCAGGATGAAGCAGGATGAAGCAGAATGAAGCAGGATAAAGCAGCATTAAGCAGAAAATGCTCAGCGTTGCAGGAGTGAGCACCAGAATGAGATTTCACACCCAGTAAGACATGTTGCCTGTTTTTAAATGTTTGCAGTAATTACTTGGATGAATAAGAGCTGGTGAGGTCTGGGAAGGGTAAGCAAAGGCTGATGGGAATTGGAGTTTAGATGAGGCTCAGGAAACTGTCAAAACTCTGGAATTCTCATTCTATAATTTGAACTCTGGTGGTCAGATGGAAGGACTGGAGACTGACTCGTGACAGTTTGATCACATGACAAAGACTTCAGTTGAACTAAACCTGCAGGATATGAATTATTATTTTTGCATTAAAAAGTTACAAAAAGTCGTTTTGCATAAAAAAGAAGAAAAATAAATCGTCATTTAAGATAATTCATTAAAATGAAATAATTTAAATTACTCAAAATGAAAACTTGAATAATAAAATGTAGCAAAATGTAGATTACTACACAAACTTTTTATTTTGTAAAATAGATTCAGTTCTGTTTAAAGAGCAGACAGTAAACTGTATCACAAATGATGAAACAAAATTAAAGCAACTATATAATGGAGAACAACAAGATTATTATTATTTTTATTTAAACACAATTTTAAAAAGCATCAGATGTAATCTGGACCCAGAATAAAACATCCAGACTTTGTCTATTAGCAATTATTATAAATTATTTAGGATTATAATCCTAATCTGAGTTCAAATGAATCCCTACACAGAAAACAAAGAGAAAAACATCCATAAACTCTAGGTTATGATGCAGGAGCCACCAGAGGGTGCTATTGAGCACACCCACGCACGGACACGCGCGCACACACATGCACACCTGCAGCCCACACTCAAGCACGTGCGCATGCACGCACACACAATCACGGTACAGACTTGTGAAGGTAATATGTAAACTAAGCATTTATTAACATTTCTTAAAGCCGTAAACACTTCCTGCTTTTCTTGTCACATGAAAATGACGCAGCAGGAAGCTTGTGTCACAAAGACAAGGTTTGCAGTAAATCAAAGAGACATTTTCATGAAAGAGGAGTCATAAATGAACACTCAAGGACCTGAATGCAGCACATGACTCGCATCCTTCAGACGTTCAAAGGAGAATCTGACGGATAATTCTAAGAAACTAAATTCCAGACAAGCTTCTGCTTTAGAAAAATCCTTTCCATCAAACCTCTGAAATATTGACACTAAAATGTACAACTGAAATGTAGAAGAAAATGTTCAGAAGTTTCTCCCTGAGCAGCGTCCCTGCTGTGGGATCTCCTGGGTCTGGCTCCTAGTTTAGATCTGGGGGGTCTGTGGGGGCGTCCTCTGTGAACTTGACTTAGGGGGGGTCACTGGTGTGGACAGGTCCCCAAACTATCATCTCCCCACTTCAGTGCAAAGCTAGATTTCTTGGCTTGTGGGTAATACAAAGAAAGTTTGATGTTTGTGTTAATGAAGGGTTAAAAGCGCTGAAGTCGGTTCTCCTCCTGCATGAACTGTGTGAGCAAAGACCTCCCTGCTGAACGGCAAAGGCTGAGATGGTTTTCTGCTGACAGGAAGTCAAATGTTCATTTGACACCCAGAGAAACATAACTTCCTGTTTGCACGGAGGTTAACCATAGACGCGCATCATCACTGGACAAAGCAGGATGTTCACGTGACCTGTAGAAAATGGCTCCGTGAAACGAAGCCCAATCCGTCTCCATTACGTCCTGATGCGTGCGCCACCATTTTGAATCTGGTGGACAGCGATTGGTCGAAGTCGGTCTGAGTCACGGTTTTAGCGGAACCTTAGTCACCAATCATGACTCAGCTTGTTGGAATTTCACACCCCTTCCACTGAAAGCAAGGTGGGGAGAAGCTGTCAATCAAATGTTGGTGGTGGGGCCAGCGGGCGCCACAAGCTTTTATTGAGGCCTCTGATTGGTCCGTTTGTAACTGGAATAACTTGTGATAAAGAAAAAACATATTTTTAAAAAGAATTAGGATTATTAAGAAGACGTTAAGCAGAAAGAGTAAGAATGTTCTTCTGACCAATAGAATGACTGAGGAACAGCTGTTTGTTTCTCTATCAAACTCGATGGGATTTTGGCTTCATGGAACCAGCAGGTTCTTCCTGTTTGGGACACGAGAGGGGAGGAGTTGAGCTGTCCAGTGATCTATGTCAATGAGGTTATACTGAGATGCTGCCTTTCCACAGAACGCCGAAGAGGTGGAGCGTCCCTTTCAAAATAAAAGCATTCTGCATCAAAATAAGAGGCTGATCCCATTTAAGTGCAGGTCATTAGGAACGCACACAGAACGTCCGCAGGGTGGGCCACATAAGATAGTGCAGACAAACAATCAAACCCTTTTGAAAGTTCATGTAAAGTCATGGGTTCTGTTGAGGAACTTCTGAGAAACTGGAATGAGAGAGTTTGCTGGTTCTAGAAGATCTAGAGAACATCTGGTTGAAGGCCAAACATTCCAGGAGGTCTCCAAAGAATCACTGCGTTGGTTTTGCCACCACAGAAGAAAATGTGATGAACATAGTTTGGTGACATCTGCAGGCTGATGCAGAACCTGAGTGAGAACCGGGTGTCGGTGCTGCTAGGTTCTGGGCCCTTTCTTCCTGGGCTGAGGGAGGGGAGGGGGCACCTCGTCATCATTCTGATTGGCTGCCTTTGGTGCCTGGAAGCAGGAGACACCAACATTCACGGTTCTGATGAAGATCTCTGATAAACTTTTGCCCCTTTCAGTACCCAATGAGCCCCCACCCCCAATGAACCGCGGCTCCTCCTACCTGAGTGGCTCGTCGGGGGGAGGGCTGCGGGTGGTTGTTGGAGGGTTCAGAAGCTCTCTGCCGCTGGTGTCGGGAGCAGTTCTGGCGAGGTCCAGTATGACCGGCCGGCTGCTGGCGGGGCTGGTTCTGCTGCCGCTCACGAGGAAGAGGAGGGTGCTGTTGCTGGTGGGGGGGGTGTTGCTGATGGTGCTCAGCGTTGGTGTAGTTCAAACGAAACTCCATCTCATCTGTGGAGCAAAATGAGAGAGAACGTCTGTGAGGAACCTGAGCAGGAGATGCTGGATCTACGCCGCTCCTCAGTGGGACGGTCCCGTGGACCCGGCTGGACATCTGATAAATGACACACACATCTTCATCTGGTTCCGGCTGCTGCTCTTCTGGGTTTGCTGTTGTCCGAGGTGAGCTCTGACCAGGACGGGATGAAGCAGCAAGAAGAAACACGGCTCGTCCTCTGACTGTCATCTATGAAGACGACCCTGAAGGTCCTCACTGCACCACATTGACCCAGTAGCAGTCAGCAGACGTTCTGCAGATCATCCAGATGTTCTTCTGAATTCTCAGTGGATCCGTGTTTGTCCAAAAGTCTCTGTTGGATCCGAACTCTGACCTGAACTCCGGCTGCTCCTTCAGGACCTCTACTCTACAGGAATCCTCTCCCATTATGTGTTCTTGGACTCCTGTCAGTTTCTCGCTCTTCCTCTGTTCTACGTTTTCTCCATGAATAGATGATGGTGTTCTAAAGCTGCGGGAACATCTTTCAGAACTGTAACACGGCAGAGATTCGGGTTCTGAGTTTTTATTTGGGATCTTTCAGCAGCAGTTCCTCTAACTTCTCTACTTTGAGTTATGGTAGCACAGAAAGTTACGAAAGTTCAACGATCTAGAATCCAATCACTATTTAAACAGCAGAATGACTTTTTCACCGAAGTTCAGGCACCTTCTTCTAACAGGACGGTTTGGATGGTCACTTTAGTTTGATTTCAACTGGAGTTTATGACAAATGGGAAGTTCTTATTCAGGTTATGTTGGTTTGAGTCCTGGATACTAGACCTAAATCTTCTTCCTTAAAATGTTTCACCACTGCCGATGCTTTGACTTCATGACATTTTAGGAATAGGACGAAGAAAGGTTACCTCTCATGCGCATGTGTCGCCTCCGTCTGTTCTGGATGAAGCAAATGAGGATCAGAACAGTCAGCAGCAGGACCAAGCCTGAGGGAAACCACCACAGCAGCGTTCAGGCATGCTGAGATTCCTGAAAGAATGATGCTTTCAAAGCAAACCTACCTGCTCCTCCACCAACAAAATACCAGATGTATTTTGTAAAAACATCTGAGATGGTGCTGTCTGAGAAAGGAACAAGTTCAGGGACTACAAGCCACACAATGTGAAAGGAAAACAGAAAACATGAAAATGTTCATGATTTGGGTGAAACTCACCACTGCAGTCCTTTTCCAGAGGTTTACTCTTCATAGAGCTGACTTTGTTAGAAACTTGACAGAAGATATTTTTGGTTTTAACATCTGAAGAGTTTTTCTCAAGTTTTTTTGCCGTTCTGCTTCAGCAGCTCCTTGTTATTTTCAAACCATTTAATCATCGGGTCTTTGTCTTTCTGTGGAAAAAGAGAAACAAATAGAGGGATTAGGGATAGCTTCTGCAGAATGGGGAACCCAGCATCATACATAGGCCTTAGTCACATGACCTGGATATCTTCAGCGGGTTTCTGGGTTTGTAGAGGGTCATAGAGAGGTGGAGCTCAGGTGTGTGCAGGTCATGAAACTGGACCGTACCATTGTTGTGTGTGTGGTAAGTGTATTGTGAAGTATTGGTAAGGATAATGTGACACACGTATGACGTACATGTGTTGCTGTCATACGGCGTCCTCCCGCTGCGCTCTAGTCATTAGTAAGCTGTGAATACTGACTCCTAACGCTGCACGCATGGGGAGGAGGAGAACGTGCATCCACATGTTCTCTCTGAAGGTTCACTGAGCAGTCTACAACCTGGATACATCATGTGTGTCCCGTACAGGTTTGACCATTTTTCACCTGCAGGCAGCCCGTATCCACCTGTAAGGGCAGCTGGGTCTAAGGTCTATAGTTTGAAGCGATTTGTAATCTCTCGGGTCGCAGTGGTCACAAAGCCATCGGAATGGAACTGCCCCAATAGCTGGGAAATGTCACACAAGTTGATGACATCATCAACCATGAGCAGATTTTCTGCTGGCAGTACAAGCGCATGCAAACTGCACCATTTAACCTGAATGTTATGTTTACTTTCATGGCTGATGGTGTTTCCATGGAAGACGTTGCGTTTGTTCTCACCTTGTCAGGAGTGCAGGTAAATGAGACTTTTCCGTTCTTACAGTTGACCGTCAGATTTGGTGTCTTCACAGGGTCTGAAGATGCAAGAAAAGATGGAGACAGAAAAGATCTGAGTCTTTCAGTAGTTTTCTTCCTCGTGATAAGTCAAACGTTTCAGTCAAACACGGAGAGAAGGAACCTTCTTACCCATGACAATTAAACGGATGCTCTCAAACGGTCCAACATTTTTTCCATTCCTGTCGAAAACCTCTGGAGTGTACTTCCCTTCATCTTCTTTTGTCACGTATTTCAAAATGAGGGACCCATTCTTCAAAACCTCTGCTTTCTTGGAATCCTTTCCAGCCTCGTTTGTGTTTGAGATGATACTTAAGTCGTTTTTCCACTTTACCTTTTCGCCGCTCTGTAGTTTGTGCTCCAGAGGAAATGTGACGGTCCCACTGTTGCTGCAAATTTCTCAAGCAAAGAACCTTTGATCAAAAAGAACAGACAACAATTTCAGGAATCCTTTGTGACTCAAACATTGAAGCTTAAGACAGCAGATCAAAAACAGAACCAGACAGACCCCACCCCCAATACTAGGAACATTGTAGGAAACAGTTTTGTGCTGAAGAGAGAGCTAAGGCTACCAGGCTAACCGGTTGGTTCACATGCTTTTCCTTAGGACTGCATGTGTTCTTTCCCTGATTCTTTGACCAGACTTCTTTTGAGAACCAGAGCTCTCTTGTGAACCAGAATTCTCTTGAGGACCTGAGTTCTCTTGCTTGGCCCAAACCAAACTTCAGGTGAGCTTTCACACCTGCTGATCCAGGAGGACCATCAGAGGTCACCAGCTCTGGACCAGACCTGCTGTGACTATGACTTGAGCAGAGTTGGATGTGGGTCCTCGTGTGACAGAGTTTCTTCTGCTGGGTACCTGTCATGAGTGTCCACAGGCTGATCAGAAATGCTCCAGAGTGTCTGCATGCTGCTCAGCTTCACTGCTGCGTTTCAAGAAGGAAGGGAACTCATTAACCCACAGCGGATGTGGATCTTCTTCCCTCCATGACGTGATGCTTACTGATGACAAACTGACATTGAACAACAGTCTGGGTTTGTTCTGTTGTTTCTTCTGCTTTGGTCTCAGAAGGTCCAGCTGTTTTCATCTGAAAGCTGGTCTCGCAGATCTGCAGATGTCTGCTGCGCTGAAGATGGGTGAGGACTTTCATATCCTGCCATCCTCCTGCCCACAGACCTTACAAACATCACAGCAACATGCACGCCCACGTGCACAGCTCGAGAGCAGAGACACTGCCTCAGACGGTGAAGCAGATGGAAACTTCTGGTGAAACCTGAATGTTTGCATCATTTTCTGCATCATCATCAGCATAAAAACCAAGGAAACCATGGAAACAGTGCTTATAAGAAAGACTCAGGAGCAGAGAAACCTCTACAACAAAATAAGCGACCAGAAGCATCTGAAACATTAAACCTCAACTGATCCTACCCCCACCCCCATGATGGAAGACCAACACCAGAACAGCTCTTTAGATTTCATCACAGTTTCTCAATAATCACATTCTTCTGGTTATTGTGGATCTTTCTTCAGACTCCTGGTCAGGAAAATCTGCAGCTTTGAGCAATAATCCAACTTAATACGGAGCTTGACTATTTCTATGAAGTACAAAAAAAGCAAATAAGTGTTTTCTATTCTGTCTTTGAAAAACAAACTGCATCCACTGCTGCCTACTTAAATCATCTGTAGGGAAAATCTGCTGTTCTTCACTGACAAAAACTTGCTGGTTCAGATTATAAATGTATGTCGTCTGCAGACGCACTTCTGAACTGCCCCGCCACAAAATGGTGTCAGAACGAGGGTGTTTTTTTCACGTGTGCGTGGTTTTTTTTGGGGTTTTTTTTGTGGAGGGTTAGTGTTATATAAAATGGATGCAAGTAGATTTTTTACCTTTAGACCATTTTATGTAAATAAAAAACAAACTACAACTATTTGCTCCGCTGCTGAAAGAATCAAATAAAATCTAGTTTAAAAAACAGGTTGGACAGCGAGGATGATTTTATTAACACCTAAATAAAAATAAACAAACAATAATGTGAGAGATTGACCTGTTTCTGTTGTAAATAAATACATTTTCCTGTTGTTGTTTAACAGTTTAGATTTTCTGACAGTTTCATAGTTGTGGACGTTCACTGACGGACCGGCGCCTCCTACAGACAGACTTTATCCTGTTCAGATTCAAACCACACAAATGGAATTTCTGTTTTAAATAGACAGACAGACTTTGTTCTCTTTGACCTGAACCTCGTCTGCGTCCGCAGAAGTTCAGCAGAATTTCAGCAGAATTTCCTTTTTGGGTCAAGCAGCCCCCCCACCACCCTACCACCACACCAATTTCTGATGAAGGTTTCTTACTTTCTATTCATATTACTTCCTTTTTTCCCACAAACATTCCGAAAAAAAGACTTTCAATCAAAAAACAGCAGCATGATTTCTGAGAACTGGTCTCTACATTAGAAAATGAGAATTACATGCAGGTTTTTTTCAAGTGAATGTTTGGTCACAAAACCCTGAAATCCTGAACTTCCTACTTAAAGTTCTTTAGAGTCATATCCTCATTTCTATACCTTAAAATCCTCATAGATTTTACATGAAAACACATCTCTGCTCAGAGTGATTTAAAGGCAAAGCCAGGAGACCCTCCTGAATTCTGATGGAGGGAGATCCTGGAATGCTTGAGGAAAAATCTTTGTGTACCTTTGGAAGAGGCAATGAAGCCCAGCAGAACCAGGGTGACGGTGGAGACAGAAGCCATCTTCATCACCTTCAGCTGCAGAGAAAGAGCTGTCATTATGGAGGTCATTTCCTGCCACAGCGCATCTTTATTGCGGGGCTGCGCATGACGTTAAAAATGCCAGCGTGCGAGAGCAGCAGCAGCAGGAGAGGAAGTGATCCAGTAGCAGAGGAAGACACGCTTGCCTTGTCTGTTTTCTCCTCAAGAGCAAAAATCCACTTTGCGCTTATCTATGTCACAACAAGGGCCCCAAAACCGCTGCAAAAAGGGCCCCAAAACTCATGCAGATAGGGCCCCAAAACCCTAAAAATAGGCCCCCAAAACCCCTGCAAAAAGGGCCCATACTCCTGTAAATAGGCCCCAAAACTCATGGAAATAGGGCCCAAACTCTTGTAAATAGGGCCCATACTCCTGTAAATAGGCCCCCAAAACTCATGGAAATAGGGCCCAAACTCTTGTAAATAGGGCCCATACTCCTGTAAATAGGCCCCCAAAACTCATGGAAATAGGGCCCATACTCCTGTAAATAGGCCCCAAAACTCATGGAAATAGGGCCCATACTCCTGTAAATAGGCCCCCAAAACTCATGGAAATAGGGCCCATACTCCTGTAAATAGGGCCCATACTCCTGTAAATAGGGCCCATACTCCTGTAAATAGGCCCCAAAACCCCTGCAAAAAGGGCCCATACTCCTGTAAATAGGGCCCATACTCCTGTAAATAGGGCCCATACTCCTGTAAATAGGCCCCAAAACCCCTGCAAAAAGGGCCCATACTCCTGTAAATAGGGCCCAAACTCCTGTAAATAGGGCCCATACTCCTGTAAATAGGGCCCAAACTCCTGTAAATAGGGCCCAAACTCCTGTAAATAGGGCCCATACTCCTGTAAATAGGGCCCAAACTCCTGCAAAAAGGGCCCAAACTCCTGTAAATAGGCCCCCAAAACTCATGGAAATAGGGCCCAAACTCTTGTAAATAGGGCCCATACTCCTGTAAATAGGCCCCCAAAACTCATGGAAATAGGGCCCATACTCCTGTAAATAGGCCCCCAAAACTCATGGAAATAGGGCCCATACTCCTGTAAATAGGCCCCCAAAACTCATGGAAATAGGGCCCATACTCCTGTAAATAGGGCCCATACTCCTGTAAATAGGGCCCATACTCCTGTAAATAGGCCCCAAAACCCCTGCAAAAAGGGCCCATACTCCTGTAAATAGGGCCCATACTCCTGTAAATAGGGCCCATACTCCTGTAAATAGGCCCCCAAAACCCCTGCAAAAAGGGCCCATACTCCTGTAAATAGGGCCCAAACTCCTGTAAATAGGGCCCATACTCCTGTAAATAGGGCCCAAACTCCTGTAAATAGGGCCCAAACTCCTGTAAATAGGGCCATACTCCTGTAAATAGGGCCCAAACTCCTGCAAAAAGGGCCCATACTCCTGTAAATAGGGCCCATACTCCTGTAAATAGGGCCCATACTCCTGTAAATAGGGCCCAAACTCCTGTAAATAGGGCCCAAACTCCTGTAAATAGGGCCCATACTCCTGTAAATAGGGCCCAACTCCTGCAAAAAGGGCCCAAACTCCTGTAAATAGGCCCCAAAACCCCTGTAAAAAGGGCCCATACTCCTGTAAATAGGGCCCAAACTCCTGTAAATAGGGCCCAAACTCCTGTAAATAGGCCCCAAAACTCATGGAAATAAGGCCCAAACTCTGTAAAAAGGGCCCATACTCCTGTAAATAGGGCCCAAACTCCTGTAAAAAGGGCCCAAACTCCTGTAAATAGGGCCCAAACTCCTGTAAAAAGGGCCCAAACTCCTGTAAATAGGGCCCAAACTCCTGTAAAAAGGGCCCAAACTCCTGTAAATAGGGCCCCAAAACTCATGGAAATAGGGCCCATCCTCCTGTAAAAAGGGCCCAAACTCCTGTAAATAGGCCCCCAAAACCCCTGCAAAAAGGGCCCATACTCCTGTAAATAGGGCCCAAACTCCTGTAAATAGGGCCCATACTCCTGTAAATAGGGCCCAAACTCCTGTAAATAGGGCCCAAACTCCTGTAAATAGGGCCCAAACTCCTGTAAATAGGGCCCATACTCCTGTAAATAGGGCCCAAACTCCTGCAAAAAGGGCCCAAACTCCTGTAAATAGGCCCCCAAAACTCCTGTAAAAAGGGCCCATACTCCTGTAAATAGGGCCCAAACTCCTGTAAATAGGGCCCAAACTCCTGTAAATAGGCCCCCAAAACTCATGGAAATAAGGCCCAAACTCCTGTAAAAAGGGCCCATACTCCTGTAAATAGGGCCCAAACTCCTGTAAAAAGGGCCCAAACTCCTGTAAATAGGGCCCAAACTCCTGTAAAAAGGGCCCAAACTCCTGTAAATAGGGCCCAAACTCCTGTAAAAAGGGCCCAAACTCCTGTAAATAGGGCCCAAACTCCTGTAAAAAGGGCCCAAACTCCTGTAAATAGGGCCCAAAACTCATGGAAATAGGGCCCATCCTCCTGTAAAAGGGCCCAAACTACTGTAAATAGGGCCCAAACTCCTGTAAATAGGGGCCCAAACTCCTGTAAATAGGGCCAAACTCCTGTAAATAGGGGCCCAAACTCCTGTAAATAGGGCCCAAACTCCTGTAAATAGGGCCCAAACTCCTGTAAATAGGGCCCATACTCCTGTAAATAGGCCCCCAAAACTCATGGAAATAGGGCCCATACTCCTGTAAATAGGCCCCAAAACTCATGGAAATAGGGCCCATACTCCTGTAAATAGGGCCCATACTCCTGTAAAATAGGCCCATACTCCTGTAAATAGGCCCCCAAAACCCCTGCAAAAAGGGCCCATACTCCTGTAAATAGGGCCCAAACTCCTGTAAATAGGGCCCAAACTCCTGTAAATAGGGCCCAAACTCCTGTAAATAGGGCCCATACTCCTGTAAATAGGGCCCAAACTCTGCAAAAAGGGCCCAAACTCCTGTAAATAGGCCCCCAAAACTCCTGTAAAAAGGCCCATACTCCTGTAAATAGGGCCCAAACTCCTGTAAATAGGGCCCAAACTCCTGTAAATAGGGCCCAAACTCCTGTAAATAGGCCCCCAAAACTCATGGAAATAAGGCCCAAACTCCTGTAAAAAGGGCCCATACTCCTGTAAATAGGGCCCAAACTCCTGTAAAAAGGGCCCAAACTCCTGTAAATAGGGCCCCAAAACTCATGGAAATAGGGCCCAAACTCCTGTAAAAAGGCCCAAACTACTGTAAATAGGGCCCAAACTCCTGTAAATAGGGGCCCAAACTCCTGTAAATAGGGCCCAAACTCCTGTAAATAGGGCCCAAACTCCTGTAAATAGGCCCCCAAAACTCATGGAAATAGGGCCCAAACTCCTGTAAATAGGGCCCAAACTCCTGCAAAAAGGGTCCATACTCCTGTAAATAGGCCCCCAAACTCATGGAAATAGGGCCCAAACTCCTGCAAAAAGGGCCCATACTCCTGTAAATAGGGCCCAAACCCCTGCAAAAAGGGCCCAAACTCCTGTAAATAGGTCCAAACTCCTGTAAATAGGCCCCAAAACTCATGCAAATAGGGTCCAAACTCTGCACATGCGCCCTCATACCCCTGTCCCACCCGGACTTAGTATCATCATAGTCACTGTTTCTCCAGTTTGTTTTTCCTCTCATGACTAAAGTAGAATACTTATTATTTTTATTTTTTTAATCAACAGAAATAAAAAGAAGATTGACAACACAAATGAACATCACAGAATAAAAGCCTGTCAGAGACGACATGAGGCAGGAATGCTGACTCAGCTGAAAGAGACGCCATTTCATAAGAAGAAATCTTCATCTCTCAGAGGCAGACGAGAAGTTTCTGCCCCTTTTTCATTTTGTCACATTTGAAAAAATATTACCCTCCGCCCCTCCAGTCAAGGTGAAAGTCACAGCTTTTCAAAGCGTTTCCTCTGCAGATGGAACAGGATGTTGTGTTGAACCCAAACCTCCAGCTGAGCTGGGCCTCCTGCTTTTTCAAATCCACCCTGACTTTATCATTCATCAAAATAAGATCTGGAACCAGCCCCTCCCCCTGCAAAGACACATTTGTGTTTACAAGCAAACAAACGTTTAGTTTTAAGAAAACAGTCGATGTCTCTGCTGTTGTTTGGTTTTCTGAGCAAACTTTCATTAAAGGTGTTGAACCAGCAAACCACAGCTCTGGCTCTGGAAGTTTGGTCACATATTTCCTACAATGCTTTGCCGCTGTCCTTTAAAAAATGTGTAATTCTTTTACAAACAGATTGGATGGTTTTATACTGAGCTGTAGAACCTGTTTGTTCAAGAACATGAGTCTGCAGATCAGTAAAACATCCGTCATTAATCAGTGCTGCCAACTAGTGTTTCATTGTGAAACTACATGGATGCAAAGAAAATGACAGTAAAGTCAGAAAGCAGAAGCACGACATCATGTTTAGGATTCATCTCAGTTTTAATCACATTTTTAGGTTAATACTCAACCAATCAGAGACAGAGATGAGGAGGAATTCTCCATTAACCCTTTCACGCCTGCATCTTCTCCGGTGGCTCCTCCTCCTGGTTGGTTTAGGTGTGACGCCTTCAAACTTCAGCGGTTCTGCAGCAGAAGACGAGAGCCGCAGTAACGACAACATTGTTCTCTTTTAGTTTTCTGCTTCCTGGTTGTCTCTGGAAAAAAAAACAAACTCAAACTGGATTTAGAGTCTAGACTGGAATCCATGTTTTTGTGTGAGATTCAGACTGTAAACAACAGCAACCGCACAGAACGGTTCCTCCGTCTGCAGTAATGTGTGATCAGAGCAAACTCTGACTTCATTGGACCTAACAATGAAGCATTTTTAATCAAAGACATTTCCCATGATGCATTGTAATGTAGGAAAAGCAAACACACCCACTCCAGCCAACTGATGCTAACTCCACACAGACCTAATTGGAAACGTTCTCTTATTGTATGAAGGTTCTCTGTCAGAACGTTTGGGTTTTTATTTCAAGAACACAAAAAGGGTTCTGGATTCTGCAGTCCACCACCGGCCGGGCTGTCAGAATGACCCTGATGAAGACCGCACAGAGGGCAACTTCATGACCTCCTCTGAGGAGCCAGTGAGGATGAGAGAAGGAGAAAGTCTGAGACTATCAGAGGTTTTCTTCCTCCTGGTGACTCAGAAGACACCATCTTACCTCTGACCCATAACCGTGTGCTCTTTAAAGGTTCTGTTAGACTTCCATCCCTGCTGAGAACCTCAGGGGAGTAAACTCCTTCACTGCCTGTCTCCATGTTCTTCAGAATGAGGGAGCCGTCCTCAGAAACGTCTCCTGCTTTCTCAATAATCACGATTCCCTTGTTTTAAGCAAAGATGATGTTGGAGTCTGTGATCCACCGGTCGGGCTCCCCGGTTGGAGCTGCAGAGGAACAGTGATGGTTCCAGCTGCTGCTGCAAACATCTCAGATGTTTCTGAAGAACCTTTGATCTGAAAGAACAGACAACTAGATGCAAAAATGTGGCCAAATGAGAAAAATGTAACATTTTCTGAAGACTTGATCATTGGGACCCTGACCCCCCTGATCGCCTGCTGGGGGCGTTCCTTTGAGTCCTGGAGCTGCTGATGGCGGAAGGTCACATTCTGGTTTTGTCCAAATCATCTGCAGTCAGAGCAGCTTCGGGAGGAAACGCACAGATGTCGCCATGACAACATATTTTCTCCCAGCATCCAGGGTTTGAATCTGCTGCTGGTGTTTCAGGATCGTCAGCAGAAGCACTTCCTGTTTGTTGTCTGCCTCCTCTGTTATTTTCTCGTGGAGGGTTCAGTGTATCGGTCTGCATGGAGATGCTCCATGGACGGAGCTGGTCAGATTTGATCAACTGTCAAGCAGGAGGATGTTTGTGAAGACGATGGCTTGAAACTCTGCTCAGAAAGGTACAGATTCTCAGAAGTCTTTGGTTCTAAACTCTTCAGATTCAGTTCTAGAACCTGACAGGGAAACTTGGAGCACCTCACAACCTGCTTGGGTACAACTGCGGCCCCTTCCTCCTCCGCTCAGCGCCAGGGGCGGAGCTAGAGCATTTTATATGGGGGAAGGGGCAGAGGGCTTCAAAGGGGTGGTAAACACCAGAATGGAAAGCAACTTCAAATCAAAAGTTTTGTTGTTTTTTCATTTAAAAACATTGTTTTTGTCATGTTTGCAGTGCTTAAAGAAGCTTGTTTTGATGATTTCTTAGTCTTTGTCAATGATGATACTAATACCATCTCAAAAATAGGAGGGGTAAGCGTGGGGCAAAGTTTTTGCTGGGTGGCAGCTGCCCCCTTGCACCCCATAGCTCTGCCCCTGCTCAACACCAACATGAAGGGCAATTAAAGTGACAAACAAACAAGAAAGTTTCTTTGTAATTCCATCCTCATCAGTCTCGAGTGAGAACATCTTTAGAGATCTCTGCAATTCCCAGAGAAGCCGTTTCCTTGGAGAACACGTGGAACTACTTTATCTCTGCTGCTTAACCCTTTCACTGCCAAAGAGTAAAGCACATTTAGAACACACACACTCACCTGTCCAGCTGCTCATTAACACACATTTATAATCAGCCAATCGCATGGCAGCAACTCAGTGCCTGTAGTCATGTAATCATGTAGTCATGTAATCATGCAGTCATGTAGTCATGTAGTCATGTAGTCATGTAATCATGTAGTCATGTAATCATGCAGTCATGTAGTCATGTAGTCATGCAGTCATGTAGTCATGCAGTCATGTAGTCATGTAATCATGCAGTCATGTAGTCATGCAGTCATGTAGTCATGCAGTCATGTAGTCATGTAATCATGTAGTCATGCAGTCATGCAGTCTTGTAATCATGTAATCATGTAATCATGCAGTCATGTAGTCATGCAGTCATGTAATCATGTAATCATGCAGTCATGCAGTCATGTAATCATGTAATCATGCAGTCATGCAGTCATGCAGTCATGTAGTCATGTAGTCATGTAGTCATGCAGTCATGCAGTCATGTAATCATGTAGTCATGCAGTCATGTAGTCATGTAGTCATGCAGTCATGCAGTCATGTAATCATGTAGTCATGCAGTCATGCAGTCATGTAGTCATGTAGTCATGCAGTCATGCAGTCATGTAGTCATGCAGTCATGCAGTCATGTAATCATGTAGTCATGCAGTCATGATGTAATCATGTAATCATGCAGTCATGCAGTCATGTAGTCATGCAGTCATGGAGTCATGCAGTCATGCAGTCATGTAGTCATGTAGTCATGCAGTCATGTAGTCATGTAGTCATGCAGTCATGTAGTCATGTAATCATGCAGTCATGCAGTCATGCAGTCATGTAGTCATGCAGTCATGCAGTCATGTAGTCATGTAGTCATGCAGTCATGTAGTCATGTAGTCATGCAGTCATGTAATCATGTAGTCATGTAATCATTGTAGTCATGCAGTCATGTAGTCATGTAGTCATGTAGTCATGTAATCATGTAGTCATGCAGTCATGTAGTCATGTAATCATGTAGTCATGCAGTCATGTAGTCATGTAGTCATGTAATCATGTAGTCATGCAGTCATGTAGTCATGTAGTCATGCAGTCATGTAGTCATGTAGTCATGTAGTCATGTAATCATGTAGTCATGCAGTCATGTAGTCATGTAATCATGTAGTCATGCAGTCATGTAGTCATGTAGTCATGTAATCATGTAATCATGCAGTCATGTAATCATGTAATCATGCAGTCATGCAGTCATGTAATCATGTAGTCATGTAGTCATGTAATCATGTAGTCATGCAGTCATGTAGTCATGTAATCATGTAGTCATGCAGTCATGTAGTCATGTAGTCATGTAATCATGTAATCATGCAGTCATGTAATCATGTAATCATGTAGTCATGCAGTCATGCAGTCATGTATCATGTAGTCATGCAGTCATGTAGTCATGTAATCATGTAGTCATGTAATCATGTAATCATGTAATCATGTATCATGCAGTCATGTAATCATGTAATCATGCAGTCATGTAATCATGTAGTCATGTAGTCATGTAGTCATGTAATCATGCAGTCATGTAATCATGTAATCATGTAATCATGCAGTCATGTAATCATGTAATCATGCAGTCATGTAATCATGTAGTCATGTAGTCATGTAGTCATGTAATCATGCAGTCATGTAATCATGTAATCATGTAGTCATGCAGTCATGTAATCATGTAATCATGCAGTCATGCAGTCATGTAATCATGTAGTCATGCAGTCATGTAGTCATGTAGTCATGTAATCATGTAGTCATGCAGTCATGTAGTCATGCAGTCATGTAGTCATGTAGGCATGTAATCATGTAGTCATGCAGTCATGTAGTCATGCAGTCATGTAGTCATGTAATCATGCAGTCATGTAATCATGTAATCATGTAATCATGTAATCATGCAGTCATGTAGTCATGTAGTCATGTAATCATGCAGTCATGTAATCATGTAATCATGCAGTCATGTAATCATGTAGTCATGTAGTCATGTAATCATGTAATCATGTAATCATGTAGTCATGTAATCATGCAGTCATGTAATCATGTAATCATGCAGTCATGTAATCATGTAATCATGTAGTCATGTAATCATGCAGTCATGTAATCATGTAATCATGTAATCATGTAATCATGTAATCATGTAATCATGTAATCATGCAGTCATGTAGTCATGTAGTCATGTAGTCATGTAGTCATGTAATCATGTAATCATGTAATCATGCAGTCATGTAATCATGTAGTCATGTAGTCATGTAGTCATGTAGTCATGCAGTCATGTAGTCATGTAATCATGTAGTCATGTAGTCATGCAGTCATGTAGTCATGTAATCATGTAGTCATGCAGTCATGTAGTCATGTAATCATGTAGTCATGTAGTCATGCAGTCATGTAGTCATGCAGTCATGGTCCAGTCCACCTGCCGCAGTTCAAACCGAGCATCAGAACAGGGAAGAAAGGTGGTTGAAGGGACTTTGAACGTGACATGGTTGTTGGTGACAGACGGGCTGGTCTGAGTATTTCAGAATCTGTTGAGCTATAGGGATTTTCACCCACAACCATCTCTAGGGTTTACAGAGAATGGTCAGAAGAAGAGAAAATAGTTCTGAGTGGAAATGTCTTGTTGATCTCAGAGGTCAGAGGAGAATGACCAGACTGGTTCCAGCTGATAGAAATAACTCAAATAATCACTGGTTCCAGTCGAGGCCTGCAGAAGAACATCTCTGAACGCACAACACGTCCAGCTGTAGGCAGATGGACTACAGCAGCAGACGAACACACCGAGTCCCACTGCTGTCAGAGAAGAACAGGAAACTCAGGCTACAATTCAGGATCACCAGAACTGGACACTAGAAGTCTGGTCTGATGAGTCTCTGCTGTACGGTCAGAATGTGGCGTCATTAACATGAAAGCATGGATCCTGCCATGTTGCCACAAAAGAAAACTGGAATACGCTCCCATGTGGCTGCAGCACCTGAAAGTCCTCCCAAACAGTGTTCCATTTGAAAACAAACCTGAGTAAAGATCAGGGGCGGTATGGACAGGACAGGTATGTCAGAAAGTAAGATGAGATTTAAACCAAATCACAGAAAAATACAAATAAAATCTCACTTTATTTAGAAAAAAATCACATTAAAGTCAGATCATTTTCAATTTTTAAAAATCAGATTATAACAAGAATAAATTCGGATTAAAATCAAGAGTAATCTGATTCAACAAAAAGTAAAAATGGAAGCAAGCTGAAATTGTAACCATTGATTTTCTAAACCTATTTTGTCCCTTTTGGAGTCACGGGCTCCAGGAGTCTAACCCGGCCACTCGTGGGCAAAGGCAGGGACACCCCAGGATGAGTCCCCAGTCTGTTGCAGGGCCCCAGTCACACGCACACCAAAGGACCGTTTAGAGCGACCTATGAACCGATGAACCATGTTTTTACACGGTGGGAGGAAGCCGGAGTCCCCAGAGAAAACCCCACATGCACGGGGAGAACACGCACACCCCCAGGTCCCCCCTGGTCCCCCCAGGTCCCCCAGCCGGGACTTGAACCGGGCCCTTCATACTGTGAGGTAAGAGCGCTGACCGCTGCAGCCCAGTCTCTGCGTGACCAGAACAGGAGCTTGGTGTGCATAGCTGGCAGTAAGTCAGACCTGTTCCCGGTGGATCCAGCAGAGCTGCTCCTTCACCGGTTCTGTTCATGGTCTTTATGAACAGAACTTCAGGTTCAAATCAAACAAAAATCTGCAGAAATTCAGACACTTTTAGACAGTCAGACAACAACATTGCAGGAATACCCCCCCAGGTCAGTTCAGTCAAACGGTTCAGTCCACAGAGGTGCCTTTGTCGAGGTGGGGGGTGTCTTTTTATAGCCCTCATTGTTTCAGTGGAAAGTACCCCCCATGCTCGTCCAAAGGCCGCTGACCGACCGACATGCAGCATTCTATCAGGACCAGCCTGCAGAATCCTGTAGAACTTGCTTCAGCATGCAGGTCTGCGTGGGGGGGTCACCTGCAGACAGAGACGTCCAGAAAAGAGTTTTCACCAAACCTGAAGATCGAACACACATAAGGACACGCATGAGGTTGATTCATCATTTCTGAAGATTAAAATGAAGAACATCTTCCAGATTTCAGACTATAACAGCTCATGGAGACACTCCCTCCCCAAGCAGCCTCACTCCAGCATGGAGGTGGAGGAACCATGGTTTGGTCAGACTGAAGAGTCCAATTATTAGGCAATAATGTAATCCTGGTTCTGATTCTGTACATGTGTCCTCTCACATCATCAGCAGCTTCTATTTTCAGAGAAATCACAAACACGTACAAAAATGCCGGCGCGGCCCAGCCTGGCGGTATTTTCAGAACGTCCTTGATGTTCCAAAGCTGAGTCTCCTGGGAATCCCGGGATTGAGGGGGGTTGTTGGAGCCGGGACAGGTGATCAGGTGCAGCTTTTATTTGTGGACATCAGGTTTCTCACAGATTTAAAGTCTGATCCCTTAAAGCTGCTCTTTCTTTGGAAGTCTTTTTAAAGTCACATGGATGACCGTCTGCTTCGTCTCCTGGAAGCAGAAGGTCACATGGATGACCGTCTGCTTCGTCTCCTGGAAGCAGAAGGTCACATGGATGACCGTCTGCTTCGTCTCCTGGAAGCAGAAGGTCACATGGATGACCGTCTGCTTCGTCTCCTGGAAGCAGAAGGTCACATGGATGACCTTCTGCTTCGTCTCCTGGAAGCAGAAGGTCACATGGATGACCGTCTGCTTCGTCTCCTGGAAGCAGAAGGTCACATGGATGACCTTCTGCTTCGTCTCCTGGAAGCAGAAGGTCACATGGATGACCGTCTGCTTCGTCTCCTGGAAGCAGAAGGTCACATGGATGACCGTCTGCTTCGTCTCCTGGAAGCAGAAGGTCACATGGATGACCTTCTGCTTCCAGGAGATCCTGACGTTTCCTGAAACACCAAACTTCCAAAAGTGAAACTGAAGTTTCTGAGGATGGAGGTCCATCTGAACTTTCTCCTGCAGATTTCTAAGGAACAAGAAGAACTTACTCTCTGATTGAATTATGGCAAATAAAAGTGACTGGGGAGGGGGGCTGCACGGGGAGAAGGTTCAAATCCCAGCTGGAGTTTGCTCGTTCTCCTCGTGAAGTTCAAATAGATGCTTCTGGAGACCTTCACTCTTCAGGAGGTGCATAGGCTCCAGCAACCCACGGGATCATAAGGTTTCTTCAGAGCTGCTGGGGGGGGGGGGGGGGGGGGGGGGGGGGGGGGGGGGGGGGGGGGGGGGGGGGGGGGGGGGGGGGGGGGGGGGGGGCGTCAGAGTGCTTCATTTCCTCCTCAATTTTTTCAGGTCAGAGAAGGTCTCAGAGGCTTGGAGGTCCAAATATAGAAACTATGGGGAGGACACAACCCCGTATATGGAGAGGGGAGGGCTTGAAACAGAGGCAAACAGAAGATATGTGCTGAGCAGCCAACAACAGCACGGAGCGTTCCAAAACAAACCCAGCTGATGGAGAACAAAGAGCATGCACGCTGCAGATGTTCACTCGGAGCAGTTTTTCAAAAGCATCTTTGAAAAAACATTTTCTCAGATGTTCCTCATGATGAAGCTTCAGTTCTCTGATCAGCTGACAGCCTAAAGCTAAACATGCGTTCTGCTTAGAGTCAGAAACAGTTTAGTCAGGAGAAGCTGGAAGAACAAAGACGTGTTCCTGCTCTGTTCTCCTAACAAAGATTGTGTGTGACAGAGAGGAGTCACTCCTGCTGGAATCTCTCTTTGTTTTGTTTCTAAAGTTTCTTTTCTGCCTTGAATTCTAGATTTGTTCAGGCCTGATCTGATAAAAACAAGCCCCTCCCCCGAAAGGGGGGGGGGGGGGTGTCTCTGCCATTTGACCATGTAAGGCTGCAGAGATGGAAGAAGAAACCACTTTTTCTGCCTCACAGATGAATCCCTTTGCACAGACAGTTCTCTGCTGCTTCAGGGTTGCTCACGAGGGGGTTCTGGAGAGTTCTATTGGATCCTCCAGAATCACAAAGAAGCCTCACAGGTTCCATTGACCTGCTGCAGTCAGAACTCAAAAGATTTAGACTCTTTCTAAACCTCCCTGCCCTTTATCAGGTCAGAGGTGTAACGGTTGGGGGGGGTCAAAAAGCAGAAACTCCATTTAGAAAAAAAATGAAAATGAAAACTGAACTTCCTGCTCGAACCTCAGAGCCTCATCAGACCTGGATCCTCCTCCTGGACTCGGGCTGGGCTGTCCTCCTCTTCCTCCTCCTCCTCCTCCTCCTCCTCCTGCGGGTGGTGTACAGGCGGATGAAGCTGCATTTCTGACATTTCTCTGTCTAACTGCGAGCGGCTGCGTCCTCGACTCTCTCCAAGGTAAGAACCTGCAGATTTCTGAGTCACATGATGCAGATGAAGGGGTTCTTTAAGAATGTTCTGTCTGAAGATCTCAATGAAGATGATTCAAACTTTTGATCTGATCACGGGGGTGAGGGGTGGATGTAACCCCCTCACAGGGACAAACAGAGTTTTATCCGTAATTATCATCATATGACTGTGCACGAAGGAAGAAGGTTCCTATTCATGCTCTCAGTGTTTGAAGAATTCCGATGGAACAATCGGGAGGATGCCGATCATTCAGATGCTCATGGAAGACGGAGGTGTCTAAATATAATCCCTGCTTTCTTGTAGATTCTTTGAAGTGAAGCCGTCGCATATTTATCCGGATTTAATTAAGAAATGAGACTGAAGTGACGAGGACCCCCCCACCACCACCATGAAATATGCAGCTGAGTTTTGCCTCCCCAGGTTAGACCTCCTAACCTAGTTTGGTTAGGAGGTCAGCATCTGCTCACAAATGTTTCCACTTCTGACCATCTCTGAGGAAGCTCCGCCTCCAGCTCACAGGCTCTGGGTCCAGACTGACTGAAAACACACCTGAGCGCTTTCTCCGTTTCCGTGGAAACATAGAGATGTGTGGGAGTATTTCAGGATTCACCTTGAAGATGAAACTTTGTTACAAGCCCGCCCCAGTTACAGTAGAGGCATTCAGCTGTTGATGAGGGGTGGGGCTGGGGTGAGGAAAACAAAGAGCTGAGGTCATCGGCGCTCTAAAAATACAACCAAGAACTTTGATGAAAGCTCACAAGTGAGGATGTAGGGATTCAAACGCAGGAAAACGACAACAGGAAAAGTAAACAACAACAGGAAGAGTTCACAACAGGAAGAGTAAACAACAGGAAGAGTAAACAACAACAGGAAGAGTAAACAACAACAGGAAGAGTTCATAACAGGAAGAGTAAACAACAACAGGAAGAGTAAACAACAGGAAGAGTTCACAACAGGAAGAGTAAACAACAACAGGAAGAGTAAACAACAACAGGAAGAGTAAACAACAACAGGAAGAGTTCACAACAGGAAGAGTAAACAACAACAGGAAGAGTTCAAAACAGGGAGAGTAAACAACAACAGGAAGAGTAAACAACAACAGGAAGAGTAAACAACAACAGGAAGAGTTCACAACAGGAAGAGTAAACAACACGAAGAGTAAACAACAACAGGAAGAGTTAACAACAGTAGGAGAAAACAACAGGAAGAGTTAACAACAACATGAAGAGAAAACAACAACAAAATAACTGGAAGAGTAAACAACAGGAAGAGTAAACAACAACAGGAAGAGTAAACAACAACAGGAAGAGTTAACAACAGTAGGAGAAAACAACAGGAAGAGTTAACAACAACATGAAGAGAAAACAACAACAAAATGACTGGAAGAGTAAACAACAACAGGAAGAGTAAACAACAACAGTAAGAGAAAACAACAGGAAGAGTTAACAACAGGAAGAGTTAACAACAACATGAAGAGAAAACAACAACAAAATAACTGGAAGAGTAAACAACAGGAAGAGTAAATAACAACATGAAGAGAAAATAACAACAAAATGACTGGAAGAGTAAACAACAGGAAGAGTAAACAAGAGGAAGAGAAAACAACAACAAAATAACAAGGAGAGCAAACAAAAGGAAGAGTTAACAACAGGAAGAGAAAACAATCATAAAACAACAGAAAGAGTAAACAACAACATGCACAGAAAACAACAACAAATTAACAGGAAGAGTCAACAACAGGAAGAGAAAACAACAACGAAATAACAAGAAGAGAAAACAACAACAAAATAACAGAAAGAGCAAACAAAAGGAAGAGTTAACAATAGGAAGAGAAAACAAACATTAAACAACAGGAAGAGTAAACAAAAACACGAAGAATAAACGACAACAAAACAACATGAAGAGAAAACAACAACAGGAAGAGTAAACAACCACAGGAAGAGTAAACAACAAAAAACAGGAAGAAAAACCAAACATAAAACAACAAGAATTAACAAAAACATGAAGAGAAAACAACAACAAAATAACAGGAAGAGTAAACAAAAGGAAGACTTAATAACAACAGGAAGAGAAAACAACAACAAAATAACAGGAAGAGTAAAAAACAACAAAATAACAGGAAGAGTAAACAACAACAAAATAACAGGAAGAGTAAACAAAAGGAAGACGTAGCAACAACAGGAAGAGAAAACAACAACAAAATAACAGGAAGAGTAAACAACAACAAAATAACAGGAAGAGTAAAAAACAACAAAATAACAGGAAGAGTAAACAAAAGGAAGACGTAGCAACAACAGGAAGAGAAAACAACAACAAAATAACAGGAAGAGTAAAAAACAACAAAATAACAGGAAGAGTAAACAACAACAAAATAACAGGAAGAGTAAACAAAAGGAAGACGTAGCAACAACAGGAAGAGAAAACAACAACAAAATAACATGAAGAGAAAACAACAACAAAATAACAGGAAGAGTAAACAAAAGGAAGACTTAATAACAACAGGAAGAGAAAACAACAACAAAATAACAGGAAGAGTAAAAAACAACAAAATAACAGGAAGAGTAAACAACAACAAAATAACAGGAAGAGTAAACAAAAGGAAGACGTAGCAACAACAGGAAGAGAAAACAACAACAAAATAACAGGAAGAGTAAACAACAACAAAATAACAGGAAGAGTAAAAAACAACAAAATAACAGGATGAGTAAACAACAGGAAGAGTTAACAACAACAGGAAAAGAAAACAAACAAAACAACAATAAGAGTTAACAACAACAGGAAGAGTAAACAACAACAGGATGAGAAAACAAATGTTAAACAACAGGAAGAGTAAACAAAAACACGAACAATAAACAACAACAAAACAACATGAAGAGAAAACAACAACAGGAAGAGTAAACAACCACAGGAAGAGTAAACAACAAAAAACAGGAAGAAAAACCAAACATAAAACAACAAGAATTAACAAAAACATGAAGAGAAAACAACAACAAAATAACAGGAAGAATAAACAAAAGGAAGACTTAATAACAACAGGAAGAGAAAACAACAACAAAATAACAGGAAGAGTAATTAAAAGGAAGACGCAACAACAACAGGAAGAGAAAACAACAACAAAATAACAGGAAGAGTAAAAAACAACAAAATAACTGGATGAGTAAACAAAAGGAAGAGTTAACAACAACAGGAAAAGAAAACAAACAAAACAACAGGAAGAGTAAACAACAACAGGTAGAGTAAACAGGAAGAGTAAACAACAACAGGATGAGAAAACAAACATAAAACAACAGAAAGAGTAAACAACCACAAAAAGAAAACAGATGATTTCTACAGTTGTGCTGCACTGAAGGACTACGATGTTTCTTCTTTCTTACTGCGCTTTTGACCAAAAAAATGTTCTCCCACCACAAACCCTAAATCCACCAAAATGTGCACCATTACCCTAACCCCTAAGAAAAGGAACTTTTGGCAGAGTAACGACCCACAAATTTTTTTAAAAAGTGTGTCGGTAATATCCAAAGGAATATTTGAAATTAACATGAGATGGCACCAGGTTTACAACCACAACCAAAGTTTTGTTAACCTTGACCTCAGGAAGAGACCGCCATCTTGAAACTCCTCTTAGAGATTCCAGTCTATCATCTCTTATCTGCTGGAGCTTCAGTGAGAAGCTACCAGAGAACTAATGTCGGTTTTAAAGTTTGTAGACTTTGAACGGCGTTCGCACGGCGAGCTCACAAAAGTGGCGTTCCCTTGTTCCTTTCACATTTTTATCAGGGTAATGTGAAAATGTAATATGTGAATCGTTGCATCAAGCCTAACCTTAACCCTAACGATCTAACATAGAAATCCAAAAATGTACTTCATAAAAAATATATAGACCTGTTTGCTGCCCTCAGACAACCAACAAGCAAAATACTGGCTATGAGATCAAACCAACAGAAAGTTACCATTTTTTTTTTCATGATTTATCACGTGCAGCTCTGACCAGCGTGGCAGGGGCAGACGGAGGGGCATGTAGAAGCCGCTCAGCCAGTGAGGTCGGGTGAAGAGGCGGCGGCGAGGGTAGAACCTGCAGAACATCAAACCCAGTTTGTGGCTTTAACTGTCATTTGTTTCCTTATATTGTTCCTGATTTTTGTCTTCACTATCACCATACAAACACAGAGCATCTGGAGGGGAAGTTAAGCCAGAACTTCAGCAACAAAGACACCATTTAAACCACAGTGGTCCATCAGAAGGGTCCACTGACCAAGACGTTCCCCAGAAGCTCCACAGAACTGTGGGTTAGATCTCAGAACTGAACAGATTTACTGCAGAGGAATAAATGGAGGTTAAGCTGTGCTGAGCAGAACTCTGCATCAAAGATGTTCTGAGTGGAACCACACCACCATCTCATCAGGTTCAGAGGGACCGATGTTCTACTGAGAACTTCCAGACCCTTTATCAAGTTCTTCTGTACGTGGAACCAGGAGATCCGTGAGTCCAGCGGATGTCCTGAACCAGCCTGAAGGTCAAACTCTGAAGTCATGAAGCTGCTTTCTAACAAGCTTTGGAGAAGTTTCGACAGCGAAGAGCTTCAGGGCAGCTTCAAACCCTGATTTCAGGTCCAGTCAAACTGATGGTCAGCATTCCTGCTCAGACTTCCAAACATGTCCATCTGCAGCAGGTCCTGCAGCTGCTGCGAGGCGTCCACATAAAACTGTGACTTCTTTTAACAGCAGATAAAACTGTCAGCGCCGCGAGCTGTTTGTCTCGAGAGGAGCGGCCATGACGGCTCTGTTTTAGGAGACAAAGAGGACAGCGCACACGTGCACGCTGGTGCACGCTGGTGCCAGCCCAGCATCTCAGAGGAACCCATTTAAACCAGAAGATGAAAAGAACATAGCAAACAAACAGTTGTTTACTGATTGAAGGCAATATTCTGCTTGTTTGGAGGGAATTTCAGTTTGATTTCTTTGATGAAAAATCTCTAATGTCAAACAAAGAAAGTTGAGTTTTGATTACTGAAGTGAGTTTTCTAGAAAACATCCCTAAAACGCTTAAAACAAAAACACATTGGTGACGTAGTGGTCAGCAGTCTCTCCGCTCAGCAGGACAGTGCTGGTTCAAATCCCGTCTGGGTTCTTTCTCTGTTTGCATGTTCTCCGCGGTCCAGTGCTGCCTCTGAATCCTCCCTCAGCTGTGAATGATTGTGGTTGGTTCTGTGACAGACTGGCGACGCGTGCAAAGTAAACTCAACCTTCACCCTTCAGAAGCTGGGATAGGCTCCAGCAACCCCGCGACCCTAACTGGAATCAAGGAAATAGACGGACACTGATGGGGTCAGACCTCGTCAGACCTCGTCTCCAAACAATTTCCAGAAAAATAAAAAAACCGGCAGAGTGTTGTCCAATCAGAGGACACAGGGGGAGGAGGGCCACAGGGTGCACCTGCTGGGAAGAAATTCTTTTACCTGTAAAGTTTACACACGTGTGTGTGTATCTGTGCACGTGTGTGTGTGCATGTATGTGCTGGGGGGGTGGTGGTGTTAACACCTCAACAGGCCTCAGCTGGCGCCTGTCAGACGCTCCGCTCTAATCGCTCCATGTGCTGTGATACTGAAAGGTCACATTCTCCCCTCAGATATTGTCCTGGGGGGTCCACAGGTGGGGTGGGGGGCTTTGGCCGGTCATTAAATGGGTTTAACTGAAGGTCTTTCTGCTCCTGTATCTGTAGGAGAAAAGTCTTCAGTGACTCTCAGCGACTTCTCTCTGCTCCTCCCACCCAAACCGCAAAAATCTAACCATCCCCCATGGAGCGCGTTCAGCACATGACCAAGTCGGCCATCCGGCGGGCGTCCCAGATTGAGGTGAACCCCAAGCCAAGAGGAACCTGCAGGAGCTGTTTGTGAACTTCACGCTCATCCTCATCTGCCTGCTCCTCATCTACATCATCGTTCTGCTGAGCAGCTGAGGCATGCCCCCCCATGCCCCTACGCCCACTCCGGGTCACAGGGGGTGCTCCAGACGGCAGCAGCTGTCCCCCGCGTGACTCACCCACCAGAGTCATGTGATCAGATGTTAACCCCCAGTTTAAACCTGACCTGATCCTACAGGCAATAGGATTCCACCAAAGGCAGATGTTTCATGATCATCCTGATCCTTCACCCTGGAAAACAAACAGATCTTTATTTGACTCCATTTCCCATGAGCCTCGCTGTTTTGATTCTGAGATATGACCAGCAGCAAACTGCCCAAACTTCCTGACATCATTAATCAAAAACAAACTGACTGGCACCTCCTGGTGGCTGAACTCCCACGGCGCATGAAGCCCGATTTCTGGATTCACTTTTGAAGCAAAAATGATGAGATTTTCATGACCTGTTTGTGATTTTTGTGATGAATGAAAGGAGGACGGGTTTTACCACCATGTCTTCATCCTATCTCTAGGAAAGATAATGCAGCAAATATGTTTGCAGTGATGAGAAAACAGAAACGTTTGTGTTTGTAACACCTTAGTGATGACCACAGAATAAAAGACATTCAACATCTAAAGGCCTTTTCCTGAGTTATTTCCTGCTGCTGACATCTGCAGCCAAAAATTCATCCAATCAGATCCTGTTACCGGGCAGAAGAACTTTCTTAGAAATGCTTTAAATTTCATTTGTTTATATTTTATTGTGGTAAATTCAGAAACATACGATGCACTTTAATGTGTGTATAAATTCATATTTGAAATGCAACTTTATCTTTACAAAGGTGGAGTTATTTTGTGACATTAATGGCTTTATATCATTTACAAATAAATGAGCAAAACGTGAGCTTTTATCTCACAATCCAAAGTTTACTGTTCCAGATCACACAACAGAAATGATCCAAATACAAACATGTTCTTCTTGTTAAAGGAGTGCAGTTAAAAAAGACGGACATTAAAGTCAGAAAGTCAGACTTCCAGCTCAGACTTACGGGATCATCGTCTGGCCTGAAGAAGGAGCCTGATCCAAACCCGACAGGAAACACAAAGTTGGTAAAAATCCATAAACGTTAATGTGAGGAGTGGAACCGAGACGTGATTCCAGACAGATGACAGTTTCAAGGACAAATCCACCTTTCCAGATCATTCTGATTGATGAAACAGCAACACCGGACCTCTGTCCTGATCACAGAGCATCAAAATGATCAGGAAAGGGTTCAAATCCTGATGGTTCTTGAACCTTCCCCAGAAAGAACAGTCCTTTGGTTTGTCGAGAACTTCCACATGAGAACATGGTTTGATGTGATTGTGAGAAAATATCTTTAGAAAAAGCAAAATCATCAGAAATCCTAAAGATCTGAATTAAATCTAAACTTCACAGTGTGGAGGATTTGAACCAGCTGTGGATCAGCGTGTCACCGCTTCGTCTGCACGTGATCAGTCTGCACGAGTCGGAACAAGACTCGTTTTAGGCACAAAAAGAAACGCTGCTGGTCATGTGATGTCACGGAAACATCCCAAGCAGCTGGTTTTTAAAACACGAGGAGGAAAAAGCGTCTTAAAAATATACGTTTACATCATTCATCGTTAAATAAGGAAGTGAAGCGGAGCAACCAGCAAACGAAACATTAAATAAAAAAATCTGTGGCCCCAGAATGAAAGACGCTACAGACAGAGGGGCGGAGCCTCTAGTCGGAGGCTGAAGCACAGTAGAGAGGGAGGGGGAGGGGCCTAAAAGGTTTCTTTAAGCTTTGCTTTTTAACAATAGGCCAGAGAACCTGCCTTTGCATCCCCTTCATGACCTCCAGATGAGGAGACTCCGCCCCCTAGTGTTCAGTGACGCAAACACAAAGTAAAGAAAAAGATCTGCACTCAGAAGGAGTCCTCCAGACCCAATTCTTTAAAGGAACCAGAAACCGACACACAAACCGCAGAGAAGGGGGCGGGGCCTGATTCTCTGTTTGTAACAATGAGTTGAAGGTTTGCTGCCTGTTTCTGTGTTCAGGTATTAGACAGATCCCGAGTGCTGCAGTGACGTTTCTTATGAACCGTGTCTTTCATGAATAGTTTTGACTCGGCAAACAGACGCGTTTGCGACGCCGTGGTGCTGCTCCAGAGTTTCAAATGAAACGATAGAAAGTTCTGCAACAGAAGCTTCCTGACCCGCTGACGCCTCAGCTGGTTCTCGGAGGAAGACGAGCGTTCATCCTGAATGGATTCAACTGAAGCCTCTGAGGGCGGATGAAGACCATGCAGTCTGTACAGAACCACGAGAACTCTGAGCACTAAAACGAGGAGACGTTCATGTGAGCAGCATGTCTGTTTTCTCATGCTCTGTGGTCGGCGCCCCCCTTCCAGGCGTGACCAGGAGGGCTCCTGAAGCTCAGAGTCCTTCAGGAGGACGAGGTCTTTCTGGTTACGTCTTCATCTACAGACCACAGAAAAACAGAAGCTTTTTCTACCATACATGGTGGAATATTTAAAGTGTTGGAGCGCTGGACTCGGAGCATTCAGAATCCAAAAACCCAGCGCCCCCCCGGCTAGCTGTGTGACTCCAGGTGAGTATGTACAGGTGAGGCTGTGGGACAGTCAGCTGAAGCCGCTCTGCTGCTTTTGCTGGTGTTTTCACGCTGCAGGATAAAACAGACGACGGACAAATATGTAAAATGTTGGAATGAAAAATAGTCGGAAGTCTGGCTGTTACAGAACCAAACTCACAGCGCCCTCTGCTGGGAGCATGGCTCAGTTTGAACGTGGGAGGGACGCCGTCACATCGCCCCAATTGTAAATGGTATATTTCTAGCTCCAAGTCAATTGAGTCTCCATTTTTTTGCAATGCAAATGCCGCCGTGTTGGAAAACGACATCATCAGTAAGCAGTGATTGGTCCGAGTGGATCAGAGCCAATGTTTCTATGGAAACCACTCTTACCAATCAGGAGTGAGGTTGTTGGAAGGCAACACAAAATCTGTCAATAAAAGATTTTGAATGTTGGATATGGGGGCCAGCAGGCTCCACCTACTGAGCATCTGATTGCTCAGTTTGTAACTTGAATTAATGGTTTATGCAGATTTTGACAGGAATGAAAGTGGCTTTAGCCCCCTCAGCTCCAGCTACAACAACCCCGCCTCCCTTATCATGGTCATGAATGGAGGGATCATAGAGCTGTGATTATGAGCTTCAGCTTCCTGTCCCGTCACCTCCTTTTTTGACCAAACTGGGGAATATTTTTTGCCGTTCCAAAAGAGAAGGACTGAGTGAGAAGCTCCTCCTCCTCTCTGCTTTGTCCCGCGCCCCTCAGGTGTGATGGCGCCTCGACGTTGACTTCAGGAAGGCTGATGAAGGAAGATAAAGACCAACTGTTAAAGCGAAGAGGAGGCCAAGGAGACAAAAAGCATGCTGTGGGGGAGGCGGGATGGAGCAGAAAGTAAGAATGACTCTTGATTTGGGGGGTGGGGGTGGACAGCAGGAAAGAAAGAGGAAGATTTCTCAAGGGAAACACTCAGAGGTTTTCTGTAAACCTCAAGCACACGAGGACCGGATGCTGAAGGTCCAACAATCCCAAGAGGATCCTGGTTAAGGCCTAGACTGGATGCTGCTGCTGGGGGGTTGGGGGGGGTCCTCGCACTTGAAGTGTTCATGCGGCGGAGCTGCCATCAGCGTGGGAATGTGTGGACGTGTGTGTCCATTCTATCCTCCCTCCCCTGCAGTCATGTTCTAAGTTCTATACCCCAACCTTCTCCCCTTTTCTTTTGTGCCCCCCCAACATCGCTCTCTCTGTCCGGTGCAACAGAAAAGAGGTCACAATCAAAGTTAATATAAATAAAAATGAGTATAAATTACAAAAGCGTTTGTACAAATATACACCTTGTGTCTCTGATGGTTTATATCCCCTGATTGTAACATTAAAATCTGTCTTAACACAAGAGGCTCTCAGCTCTGATCTGACTGGTCAGCTGTTGGACAGGAAGAGTTGAATATGTGTGTTTGTGTGTAAATGTGTGTGTTTATTTGTGAATGTGTGTGTTTATGTGTGAATGTGTGTTTGTGTGTGAATGTGTGTGTTTATGTGTGAATGTGTGTGTTTGTGTGTAAATGTGTGTGTTTATGTGTGAATGTGTGTGTTTATGTGTGTTTGTGTGTGAATGTGTGTGTTTATGTGTAAATGTGTGTGTTTGTGTGTAAATGTGTGTGTTTATGGGTGAATGTGTGTGTTTATGTGTGAATGTGTGTGTTTATGTGTGAATGTGTATTTGTGTGTGAATGTGTGTGTTTATGGGTGAATGTGTGTTTGTGTGTGAATGTATGTGTTTATGTGTGAATGTGTGTGTTTATGTGTGAATGTGTGTGTTTATGTGTAAATGTGTGTGTTTGTGTGTAAATGTGTGTGTTTATGTGTGAATGTGTGTGTTTATGTGTGAATGTGTGTTTGTGTGTGAATGTGTGTGTTTATGTGTGAATGTGTGTGTTTATGTGTAAATGTGTGTGTTTGTGTGTAAATGTGTGTGTTTATGTGTGAATGTGTGTGTTTATGTGTGTTTGTGTGTGAATGTGTGTGTTTATGTGTGAATGTGTGTGTTTATGTGTGTGTTTATGTGTAAATGTGTGTGTTTGTGTGTAAATGTGTGTGTTTATGTGTGAATGTGTGTGTTTATGTGTGTTTGTGTGTGAATGTGTGTGTTTATGTGTAAATGTGTGTGTTTGTGTGTAAATGTGTGTGTTTATGTGTGAATGTGTGTGTTTATGTGTGTTTGTGTGTGAATGTGTGTGTTTATGTGTAAATGTGTGTGTTTGTGTGTAAATGTGTCTTTATGTGTAAATGTGTGTGTTTATGTGTAAATGTGTGTGTTTATGTGTGAATGTGTGTGTTTATGTGTGTTTGTGTGTGAATGTGTGTGTTTATGTGTAAATGTGTGTGTTTGTGTGTAAATGTGTGTGTTTATGTGTGAATGTGTGTGTTTATGTGTGTTTGTGTGTGAATGTGTGTGTTTATGTGTAAATGTGTGTGTTTGTGTGTGAATGTGTGTGTTTATGTGTAAATGTGTGTGTTTATGTGTAAATGTGTGTGTTTATGTGTGAATGTGTCTGTTTGTGTGTAAATGTGTGTGTTTGTGTGTAAATGTGTGTGTTTATGTGTGTTTGTGTGTGAATGTGTGTGTTTATGTGTGTTTGTGTGTGAATGTGTGTGTTTATGGGTGAATGTGTGTGTTTATGTGTAAATGTGTGTGTTTATGTGTGAATGTGTGTTTGTGTGTGAATGTGTGTGTTGATGTGTAAATGTGTGTGTTTATGTGTGAATGTGTGTTTATGTGTGAATGTGTGTGTTTGTGTGTAAATGTGTGTGTTTATGTGTGTTTGTGTGTGAATGTGTGTGTGTGTGTGTGTTTGTGTGTGAATGTGTGTTTGTGTGTGAATGTGTGTGTTTATGTGTGTTTGTGTGTGAATGTGTGTGTTTATGTGTAAATGTGTGTGTTTGTGTGTAAATGTGTCTTTATGTGTAAATGTGTGTGTTTATGTGTAAATGTGTGTGTTTATGTGTGAATGTGTGTGTTTATGTGTGTTTGTGTGTGAATGTGTGTGTTTATGTGTAAATGTGTGTGTTTGTGTGTAAATGTGTGTGTTTATGTGTGAATGTGTGTGTTTATGTGTGTTTGTGTGTGAATGTGTGTGTTTATGTGTAAATGTGTGTGTTTGTGTGTGAATGTGTGTGTTTATGTGTAAATGTGTGTGTTTATGTGTAAATGTGTGTGTTTATGTGTGAATGTGTCTGTTTGTGTGTAAATGTGTGTGTTTGTGTGTAAATGTGTGTGTTTATGTGTGTTTGTGTGTGAATGTGTGTGTTTATGTGTGTTTGTGTGTGAATGTGTGTGTTTATGGGTGAATGTGTGTGTTTATGTGTAAATGTGTGTGTTTATGTGTGAATGTGTGTTTGTGTGTGAATGTGTGTGTTGATGTGTAAATGTGTGTGTTTATGTGTGAATGTGTGTTTATGTGTGAATGTGTGTGTTTGTGTGTAAATGTGTGTGTTTATGTGTGTTTGTGTGTGAATGTGTGTGTGTGTGTGTGTTTGTGTGTGAATGTGTGTTTGTGTGTGAATGTGTGTGTTTATGTGTAAATGTGTGTGTTTATGTGTGAATGTGTGTGTTTATGTGTAAATGTGTGTGTTTGTGTGTAAATGTGTGTGTTTATGTGTGAATGTGTGTGTTTATGTGTGTTTGTGTGTGAATGTGTGTGTTTATGTGTAAATGTGTGTGTTTATGTGTGAATGTGTGTGTTTATGTGTAAATGTGTGTGTTTGTGTGTAAATGTGTGTGTTTATGTGTGAATGTGTGTGTTTATGTGTGTTTGTGTGTGAATGTGTGTGTTTATGTGTAAATGTGTGTGTTTGTGTGTGAATGTGTGTGTTTATGTGTAAATGTGTGTGTTTATGTGGGAATGTGTGTGTTTGTGTGTAAATGTGTGTGTTTGTGTGTAAATGTGTGTGTTTATGTGTGTTTGTGTGTGAATGTGTGTGTTTATGTGTGTTTGTGTGTGAATGTGTGTGTTTATGGGTGAATGTGTGTGTTTATGTGTAAATGTGTGTGTTTATGTGTGAATGTGTGTGTTGATGTGTAAATGTGTGTGTTTATGTGTGAATGTGTGTTTATGTGTGAATGTGTGTGTTTGTGTGTAAATGTGTGTGTTTATGTGTGTTTGTGTGTGAATGTGTGTGTGTGTGTTTGTGTGTGAATGTGTGTTTGTGTGTGAATGTGTGTGTTTATGTGTAAATGTGTGTGTTTATGTGTGAATGTGTGTGTTTGTGTGTAAATGTGTGTGTTTATGTGTGTTTGTGTGTGAATGTGTGTGTTTATGTGTGAATGTGTGTGTTTATGTGTAAATGTGTGTGTTTATGTGTGTTTGTGTGTGAATGTGTGTGTTTATGTGTGTTTGTGTGTGAATGTGTGTTTGTGTGTGAATGTGTGTGTTTATGTGTAAATGTGTGTGTTTGTGAGTAAATGTGTGTGTTTATGTGTGTTTGTGTGTGAATGTGTGTGTTTGTGAGTAAATGTGTGTTTTTATGTGTGTTTGTGTGTGAATGTGTGTGTTTATGTGTAAATGTGTGTGTTTGTGAGTAAATGTGTGTGTTTATGTGTGTTTGTGTGTGAATGTGTGTGTTTGTGAGTAAATGTGTGTTTTTATGTGTGTTTGTGTGTGAATGTGTGTGTTTATGTGTAAATGTGTGTGTTTATGTGTGAATGTGTGTGTTTATTCAAATGTGTGTGTTTGTGTGTAAATGTGTGTGTGAATGTGTGTGTTTATGTGTGAATGTGTGTGTTTATGGGTGAATGTGTATGTTTATGTGTAAATGTGTGTGTTTATGTGTGAATGTGTGTGTTTATGGGTGAATGTGTGTGTTTATGTGTGAATGTGTGTGTTTATGTGTGAATGTGTGTGTTTGTGTGTGAATGTGTGTTTGTGTGTGAATGTGTGTGTTTGTGTGTGAATGTGTGTGTTTATGTGTGAATGTGTGTGCCTATTGTGAATGTGTGTGTTTGTGTGTGAATGTGTGTGCCTATTGTGAATGTGTGTGTTTGTGTGTGAATGTGTGTGTTTATGTGTGAATGTGTGTGTTTATGTGTGAATGTGTGTTTGAATGTGTGTGCCTATTGTGAATGTGTGTGTTTGTGTGTGAATGTGTGTGTTTATGTGTGAATGTGTGTGCCTATTGTGAATGTGTGTGTTTGTGTGTGAATGTGTGTGTTTATGTATGAATGTGTGTGTTTGTGTGTGAATGTGTGTGCCTATTGTGAATGTGTGTGTTTGTGTGTGAATGTGTGTGCTTGTGTGTGAATGTGTGTGTTTATGTGTGAATGTGTGTGTTTATGTGTGAATGTGTGTGTTTATGTGTGAATGTGTGTGTTTGTGTGTGAATGTGTGTGTTTATGTGTGAATGTGTGTGTTTGTGTGTGAATGTGTGTGTTTATGTGTGAATGTGTGTGTTTATGTGTGAATGTGTGTGTTTATGTGTGAATGTGTGTGTTTATGTGTGAATGTGTGTGTTTATGTGTGAATGTGTGTGTTTGTGTGTGAATGTGTGTGTTTATGTGTAAATGTGTGTGTTTGTGTGTAAATGTGTGTGTTTATGTGTGAATGTGTGTGTTTATGTGTGAATGTGTGTGTTTGTGTGTGAATGTGTGTGTTTATGTGTAAATGTGTGTGCCTATTGTGAATGTCTCTCTTCAGTGGTGAATGTCTGCATGTGACTGTAAAGTATCTTGGACCTTCATTCATCTGTATTTCTCCTTTCTATCGACAGTCAGTGGGTTTTGGGGGGAGCAGCATCTGTCAGGAGAGTGAAATGTTCTCACTTCCCAAAGCTAGGAGGCCCTGAGGAGGATGATGAGGATGAGGAGGATGAGGAGGATGTCTGAACAGCGGTTGGGTTTCTTACACTGGGGGAGAGACCTCTGGAGGGGGGAGTGAGGAGACACAGAGTGGCCTCCTGGTCCTACCTCCTCCACCTCCCGACCCGCCTCCTCCTGGCCCTCCTGACTCGTGGTTGGGGGGCTGACGAATCGCAGAGCGGAGTGGCTAGGGAAGCTGTTGAGGCGGCGATCTGATTGGCTGCCTTTTTTGGACTACAGACACAGATAGAGAGACATGAGAGCGGCTACCTGCAGCTGAACTGGGTCAGAACTCCCGAACCTGAAACTACTCATCTTTATCTGAAACTAGACATTATTTTTACAGCTATTGTACGAGAAAGGAACATTAAGGTCTGGAAATGCTGCAGGTTTCTTTTTCTGAGCTTCTTCCAAAGAGCAAACGCTGATCTCCTTCAGTCGTCATCTTTAAATGTCCTCCTGTCTTCATCTGAAATGACTCTTTGCCTTTTTGCAAAATTAGCGTTCTGGTGGGCGTGCCTCATGAAGCCCCGCCCTCTTTTCCCTGTTTCTTTCCATTTTCAGATTTTTGTTTCACTGAAGAGAATCAAGGAGAAACCCGAATGGATCAGAAACAAAATGTTCTGACAGCTTCAACCGAACCTCCAGACGTTCTCTGAAGAACCAACATCTGCTTCAACAGCAGCATGAGCTTCTGATTGGACAATGAGAAGGTCAGAGGGCAGCACGTCATGTGACCCGGTCTGAGACTGTGGAGACGACTGCAGCTCAGTCCTCCCCCAGGTAAGACAGGAAGGGAGGGGCTGTGGGGATCAGGTGGGGGCGGGGTTCTCCGTGGGGGGATGAGGATGGAGATGGTAGTTTTTGGTGACGTCAGAACAGCATAAAGGTGAACGTGTGGTTCCTGCATGGCTGCATCAGATCTTTTCCAGCTGAGGCTTGGCTCTCTGCAGAGAAGATCTTTGCAGGAGAAAGAACCGGAACTGTCCCGTCAGCGTTTAGATTCTGATCTGCAGTTCAGAGCTTCTGGGCCGAGAACTTTCAGAACGTTTCCAGCAGAAACACAGAGAAGACGCCAGCCGTGTGGGCGGGGCAGAGAGGACTCACCTTGATCAGAGGGTTGATGACGCCAACGTTGGCACTGGAGTTGAAGACCTTGTTGAAGCTGGTCTCTCTGTTGACCAGCTCCAGCTGGTAGAACTTCTTATCGTCCTGGAAGGAGAAGATCAACGTCTGGACTCAGAAACAAACCTTTGAACAGCTGATATGTTCAACCTCACAAGCTGCCCCCGTCCCCCCAGGATAAAGACCGGATCCAAACCAAAACTCCAAACGTGTCACAGCAGCTTCCAGGTCTGAGCTTCAGGAAGCTCCATCATGTCCACTCACCACCAGCTTTTTAACCAGCGCTTCTCGTTCGCTGACCATTTCTCTGAGCTCCGCTATGAGGTGGAGGTCCTCCGGTCTGCTCTCTCTGTTCCTTAACTTCTCCTCCGTCCCCTCCAGCCTGAAACAGAGGAGACCCGTTTAGGAGCTTCAGCGCCTGTGAGGAGCTTCAGGGAGGGGCAGCCTCACAGTATCTGCAGAGCGGAGATCTTGTCCTTCAGAACCTCCTGGGCCTTGTTGAAGTCTGCCAGCAGGATTTGCGTTTCTCGTTGATGAGCTGCGTTCAGCTCCCCCAGATCCCTCTCGTGTCTTTTTGTGAGGTCCTGCTCATGGGCTCTGCGGCAGGAACACACATGAACCCACAGCGTTTACCATGTAGTTCACTTGTCAAGTAAAAGGGGGCGGCGCTCCAACCTTATCTGGTGGTTAGCTTCACTGCGGACCCGCAGAACCTCTTTGCCCTTCAGCTCTAGCTCTCTGGTTAGTGTGTCGATGGTCTCATTCAGGGCGTGGATCTCATGGTCCAGGTCGGTGATGCGGTTGCTACGGGAACACATCTCCGCCTCCAGGTCGGAGACCCGAACGAGGAGTTCTTGTTCCTGAAAGCAGAGAGAAGATCGCACACTTGACCAGAGAAGAGAACAGCTGGAGGAGTTCAGAGAGCGGACGACTTCAGCACACACCATCCAAGCTACCTTTTTGTGGTTCTGCTCCCTGGCTTTCTCCAGCTCCCGCTTCGCCGCGGCATTCTCCTTCATGTGGATGTGCTTCAGGTGCTCAATGGCTGCAGCGTGGAGGTGGTTCAGCTCCGCACGCAGGGAAGCTGCCCAACACAGACGGGTCAGGTGAGGAACACACAAACACCAGGACACTAATATCCACACGCCAAGATTTAGCCAGGACCATCTAAACACCAGACTTTAGCCAAAACCACTCAAACGCAGACAGGACCACAACACCAGGTGTAAGCCAGAATCATGTCAATGCCAGGATTTAGACAGAACCAGTGCAAATGACTTGAAACTGAAGATGAGCAAACGGCACTGGAGAACACCTGCAGGAACAGAAATGTTCTCCTGCAGGAACCCTCAGAAACAACCCTGACCACACAGGGTCGGACGGGTTTCAGGATTTACCCAGCTTGGCCTTTCCTTCGTCCTCCAGCTCGAAGCGCAGAGTCTGCAGCTCCTGCTCCGACTGCTGCCGCAGGATTTCTAAGGTTCTCCTGTGTGCTTCCTTCAGGGCGTGGACCTCCTCCCGCTGCTCCTGCTTCAGACGCTCCTCAAGGGCCTGGCAGAATGGAGATGAAAGAGGAGAACCTGAAAGAAGAGCTGATGGAGAGCCACACATCAGGATCCTGTGACAGTTAATCCCAGTTTAATCAGGAAGTCTGTTTGCTCTCCTGAGGAGTGACTTCACAAGTACAGGCCATTTACCATTTCCAGGTGAACTGAGGTCAGCTGGTTTTGAACACCAGCTCTGTGTTCTTGTGTTTTTTTATCATTTGGAGTCTTTTGGAACAGAACAACAACACCAAACAAACTTAGTGTTGATAAGAACCAAAGAGAGCGTCCTCACAGTTGTTTTTCTGTTAAGTGATCAACAGGAAGGACTTTTGTAGAAAAAGAACCTTAGAGGTTCTCTACCATGTAAAATCCCCCGTTTTGAGCATTTATATGGTAAATGGCGGACACTTGTAGAGCGGTTTTCTACCTTCCTTGAAGTCACAGAGCGCTTTACAGTCACATTCACGCACTGATGGCACCAACCTTCCACCAGGAGCAATGTGGGGTTCAGAGTCTTGCCCAAGGACACTGACACACGGCAGGAAGGTGGGAGCAGAGGTCGACCGCCCTACCGCTGCACCACAGCCGCCCCAACGTAAAACACCTCTGAAGTGGTATTTTGATCCCTTCACACATCTCTGAGTAATCCTCTAAAACCCTGCACTCTAACACATACATCCACCTTCTCTCCAGAGCGAGTGGTCTTTGGCAAAAGGCTCTCGTTTTATATGCACAAATGTACACCCATCTTTGCAAAAATGTGGATGTTTTTGTGGTTGAAAGGAAGAAATACTGACTCTAAGACGACGTCATGAAATGGAACCCACGAGGAGAGAAAGGCGGAGCCTCAGAGATGAAGGCGTCTTACTGCTGGGCGTAAAAAGAGTTCAAGACAATAACTCATATTTCATTAAAAAACTGTTCTTTAGACTGCCAAAGATAATATACTAAGATATATATGGATATAGTTTACTCTGAAAGGCTTAGAATAACAGGATATAGGCCCTATAAAAAACTCCTTTTTATTATTTTCTCACTGAACATCAAACACGTTTCCATTTCGACCAATCAGCTCAGTGTGAAGGTTCGGTCAGAAGACCAGGTGTCCACAGAAGAAACGTGGCATACTCTGATCTGGTGCTGCCGGGCCTCCTCCATGGTGCTGAGGGCGCAGCAGTGTGCCTCCTGTAGCCGATGCTCTCTCCTCTGATGCTCCCTTTGCATCTCTGCAGATACAGACTATATGTCAGTGGCCAGCGCCGCTTCTATCAGGGTTAGCTCCACCTCTAATGGTCAGAAAACAGAAAAGCTCACCTTTCAGCTGCTGGCTCAACAGCTCCCTCTCCTGGCTAAACTGAGACTGCAACTGCTGCAGAGCCGCCTGAGACTGGGAGAGCTGCAGCTCCAGAGACTGCTTCAGCAGCGAGATCTGTAGAGGAGACAAAACTGTCCTTCACCAAGAGAGATGTTCTTCCACCGAACAGATGTTCTTCCACCATACAGATGTTCTTCCACCATACAAATGTTCTTCCACCATACAGATGTTCTTCCACCATACAAATGTTCTTCCACCATACAAATGTTCTTCCATCATACAGATGTTCTTCCACCATACAGGTGTTCCTCCACCATAAAGATATTTTTACACCATACGGATGTTCTTCCACCGTACAAATGTTCTTCAACCATATAGATGTTCTTCCACCATACAGATGTTCTTCCACCATACAGGTGTTCCTCCACCATAAAGATATTTTTACACCATACAGATGTTCTTCCACCTTACAAATGTTCCTCCATCATACAGATGTTCCTTTATCTAACAGATGTTCTTTAACCATACAGATGTTCCTCCACCATACAGATGTACTTTCACCATACAAATGTTCTTCCACCATACAGATGTTCTTCCACCATACAAATGTTCTTCCACCATACAGATGTTCTTCCACCATACAAATGTTCTTCCACCATACAAATGTTCTTCCGCCATACAGATGTTCTTCCACCATACAAATGTTCTTCCACCATACATATGTTCTTCCACCATACAAATGTTCTTCCACCATACAAATGTTCTTCCACTCTACAGATGTTCTTCCACCATACAGATGTTCTTCCACCATACAAATGTTCTTCCACCATACAAATGTTCTTCCACCATACAGATGTTCTTCCACCATACAGGTGTTCCTCCACCATAAAGATATTTTTACACCATACGGATGTTCTTCCACCGTACAAATGTTCTTCAACCATATAGATGTTCTTCCACCATACAGATGTTCTTCCACCATACAGGTGTTCCTCCACCATAAAGATATTTTTACACCATACGGATGTTCTTCCACCTTACAAATGTTCTTCAACCATATAAATGTTCTTCCACCATACAAATGTTCCTCCACCATACAGGGTTTCCTCCATCATACAGATGTTCTTCCACCATACAAATGTTCCTCCATCATTCAGATGTTTTTCAACCATATGGATGTTCTTCCATTATACAAATGTTCTTCCACCATGCAGATGTTCTTCCACCATACAGATGTTCTTCCACCATACAGATGTTCTTCCACCATACAGATGTTTTACAACCATATGGATGTTCTTCCATTATACAAATGCTTTTACACCATAAAGATGTTCTTCCACCATACAGATGTTCTTACACCATACAGATGTTTTTCAACCATATGGATGTTCTTCCATTATGCAAATGCTTTTACACCATACAAATGTTCTTCCACCATACAGATGTTCTTCCACCATACAGATGTTCTTCCACCATGCAGATGTTCTTCCACCATACAGATGTTCTTCCACCATACAGATGTTCCTCCACCATATAGAAGTTCTTACACCATACAAATGTTCCTCCACCATACAGGTGTTCTTCCACCGAACAGATGTTCTTCCACCATACAGATGTTCTTCCACCATACAGATGTTTTTCAACCATATGGATGTTCTTCCATTATACAAATGTTCTTCCACCATGCAGATGTTCTTCCACCATGCAGATGTTCTTCCACCATACAGATGTTCTTCCACCATACAGATGTTTTACAACCATATGGATGTTCTTCCATTATACAAATGTTTTTACACCATAAAGATGTTCTTCCACCATACAGATGTTCTTACACCATACAGATGTTTTTCAACCATATGGATGTTCTTCCATTATACAAATGCTTTTACACCATACAAATGTTCTTCCACCATACAAATGTTCTTCCACCATACAGATGTTCTTCCACCATGCAGGTGTTCCTCCACCATACAGATGTTCTTCCACCATACAGATGTTCCTTTATCTAACAGATGTTCTTTAACCATACAGATGTTCCTTTATCATACAAATGTTCTTCCACCATACAGATGTTCCTCCACCATACAAATGTTCCTCCACCATACAGGTGTTCCTCCACCATACAGATGTTCTTCCACCTTACAAATGTTCCTCCATCATACAGATGTTCCTTTATCTAACAGATGTTCTTTAACCATACAGATGTTCCTCCACCATACAGATGTACTTTCACCATACAAATGTTCTTCCACCATACAGATGTTCTTCCACCATACAAATGTTCTTCCACCATACAGATGTTCTTCCACCATACAAATGTTCTTCCACCATACAAATGTTCTTCCACCATACAGATGTTCTTCCACCATACATATGTTCTTCCACCATACAAATGTTCTTCCACCATACAAATGTTCTTCCACTCTACAGATGTTCTTCCACCATACAGATGTTCTTCCACCATACAAATGTTCTTCCACCATACAAATGTTCTTCCACCATACAGATGTTCTTCCACCATACAGGTGTTCCTGCACCATAAAGATATTTGTACACCATACGGATGTTCTTCCACCGTACAAATGTTCTTCAACCATATAGATGTTCTTCCACCATACAGATGTTCTTCCACCATACAGGTGTTCCTCCACCGTAAAGATATTTTTACACCATACGGATGTTCTTCCACCTTACAAATGTTCTTCAACCATATAAATGTTCTTCCACCATACAAATGTTCCTCCACCATACAGGGTTTCCTCCATCATACAGATGTTCTTCCACCATACAAATGTTCCTCCATCATACAGATGTTCCTTTATCTAACAGATGTTCTTTAACCATACAAATGTTCCTCCATCATACAGTTGTTCCTCCACCATACAGATGTTCTTACACCATACAGATGTTCTTCCACCATACAGATGTTTTTCAACCATATGGATGTTCTTCCATTATACAAATGCTTTTACACCATAAAGATGTTCTTCCACCATACAAATGTTTTTCCACCATAAAAATGTTCCTCCACCATACAGATGTTCTTCAACCATACAGGTGTTCCTCCACCATACAGATGTTCTTCAACCATACAAATGTTCCTCCATCATACAGATGTTCTTCGACCATATAGATGTTCTTCCACCATGCAGATGTTCTTCCACCATACAGATGTTCCTCCACCATAAAGATATTTTTACACCATACAGATGTTCTTCCACCTTACAAATGTTCTTCAACCATATAGATGTTCTTCCACCATACAAATGTTCTTACACCATAAAGATTTTCTTCCACCATACAGATGTTCCTCCACCATACAAATGTTCCTCCACCATACAAATGTTCCTCCACCATACAGGTGTTCCTCCACCATACAGATGTTCTTCCACCATACAAATGTTCTTCCACCATACAGATGTTCTTCCACCATACAGGTGTTCATCCACCATACAAATGTTCATCCACCATACAAATGTTCCTCCACCATACAGATGTTTCTCCACCATACAGATGTTCATCCACCATACAAATGTTCATCCATCATACAAATGTTCCCCCACCATACAGATGTTCCTCCACCATACAGATGTTCCTCCACCATACAGATGTTTCTCCACCATACAGGTGTTCCTCCACCATACAGACGTTGTTCGACCATACAAATGTTCTTCGACCATACAAATGTTCTTCGACCATACAAATGTTCTTACACCATACAGATGTTCTTCCACCATACAGATGTTTTTCAACCATATGGATGTTCTTCCATTATACAAATGCTTTTACACCATAAAGATGTTCTTCCACCATACAAATGTTTTTCCACCATAAAAATGTTCTTCCACCATAAAAATGTTCCTCCACCATACAGATGTTTCTCCACCATACAGGTGTTCCTCCACCATACAGATGTTCTTCAACCATACAAATGTTCCTCCATCATACAGATGTTCTTCGACCATATAGATGTTCTTCCACCATACAGATGTTCTTCCACCATATAGATGTTCTTCCACCATACAGGTGTTTTTCCACCATATAGATGTTCTTCCACCATACAGGTGTTTTTCCACCATACAAATGTTCATCCACCATACAAATGTTCATCCACCATACAAATGTTCCCCCACCATACAGATGTTCCTCCACCATACAGATGTTTCTCCACCATACAGGTGTTCCTCCACCATACAGACGTTGTTCGACCATACAAATGTTCTTCGACCATACAAATGTTTTTCCACCATAAAAATGTTCCTCCACCATACAGATGTTTCTCCACCATACAGGTGTTCCTCCACCATACAGATGTTCTTCAACCATACAAATGTTCCTCCATCATACAGATGTTCTTCGACCATATAGATGTTCTTCCACCATGCAGATGTTCTTACACCATACAGATGTTCCTCCACCATAAAGATATTTTTACACCATACAGATGTTCTTCCACCTTACAAATGTTCTTCAACCATATAGATGTTCTTCCACCATACAAATGTTCTTACACCATAAAGATTTTCTTCCACCATACAGATGTTCCTCCACCATACAAATGTTCCTCCACCATACAGGTGTTCCTCCACCATACAGGTGTTCCTCCACCATACAGATGTTCTTCCACCATACAAATGTTCTTCCACCATACAGATGTTCTTCCACCATACAGGTGTTCATCCACCATACAAATGTTCATCCACCATACAGATGTTCCTCCACCATACAGATGTTTCTCCACCATACAGATGTTCATCCACCATACAAATGTTCATCCACCATACAAATGTTCCCCCACCATACAGATGTTCCTCCACCATACAGATGTTTCTCCACCATACAGGTGTTCCTCCACCATACAGACGTTGTTCGACCATACAAATGTTCTTCGACCATACAAATGTTCTTACACCATACAGATGTTCTTCCACCATACAGATGTTTTTCAACCATATGGATGTTCTTCCATTATACAAATGCTTTTACACCATAAAGATGTTCTTCCACCATACAAATGTTCTTCCACCATAAAAATGTTCTTCCACCATAAAAATGTTCCTCCACCATACAGATGTTTCTCCACCATACAGGTGTTCCTCCACCATACAGATGTTCTTCAACCATACAAATGTTCCTCCATCATACAGATGTTCTTCGACCATACAAATGTTCTTCCACCATACAGATGTTCTTCCACCATATAGATGTTCTTCCACCATACAGGTGTTTTTCCACCATACAAATATTCTTTTACCATATAGATGTTCTTACACCATACAAATGTTCTTCCACCATATAGATGTTCCTCCATCATACAGATGTTCTTCAACCACACAGATGTTCCTCCATCATACAGATGTTCTTCAACCATACAAATGTTCCTCCATCATACAGATGTTCTTCGACCATACAAATGTTCTTCCACCATACAGATGTTCTTCCACCATATAGATGTTCTTCCACCATACAGGTGTTTTTCCACCATACAAATATTCTTTAACCATATAGATGTTCTTACACCATACAAATGTTCTTCCACCATATAGATGTTCCTCCATCATACAGATGTTCTTCAACCACACAGATGTTCCTCCATCATACAGATGTTCTTCCACCATACAGATGTTCCTGCATCATACAGATGTTCTTCAACCACACAGATGTTCCTCCATCATACAGATGTTCCTTTATCATACAGATGTTCCTCCATCATACAGATGTTCTTACACCATAAAGATGTTCTTCCACCATACAGATGTTCTTTAACCATACAGATGTTCCTCCACCATACAGATATTCTTTAATGATACAGATGTTGTCTAAACATACAGATGTTCTTAAACCATACAGATGTTCCTCCACCATACAGATATTCTTCAACCATACAAATGTTCCTCCATCATACAGATGTTCTTCGACCATACAAATGTTCTTCCACCATACAGATGTTCTTCCACCATATAGATGTTCTTCCACCATACAGGTGTTTTTCCACCATACAAATATTCTTTAACCATATAGATGTTCTTACACCATACAAATGTTCTTCCACCATATAGATGTTCCTCCATCATACAGATGTTCTTCAACCACACAGATGTTCCTCCATCATACAGATGTTCTTCCACCATACAGATGTTCCTGCATCATACAGATGTTCTTCAACCACACAGATGTTCCTCCATCATACAGATGTTCCTTTATCATACAGATGTTCCTCCATCATACAGATGTTCTTACACCATAAAGATGTTCTTCCACCATACAGATGTTCTTTAACCATACAGATGTTCCTCCACCATACAGATATTCTTCAATGATACAGATGTTCTCTAAACATACAGATGTTTTTCAACCATACAGATGTTCTCTAAACATACAGATGTTCTCTAAACATACAGATGTTCTTCAACCATACAGATGTTCCTCCATCATACAGATGTTCTTCAAACTGTTTTAAATGCATTTTCCACACTTTATATCCGTTCTTTTAAGAAGGAAACTGTCTAGACGACCTTCAATCATCAGCTGACTGTTGCTACGACAAACATGTCAGCGTTTTGACCTCCAGCCTACAGACGTTACAGCTGAAGCGATTCAGGTCTTTCTATGTGTGAATCTGGAAATGAGCTCTGTCAGAGATGTTTCTGCAGAGAGGCTGCTTTTGTTGCAGCTGAGTGAAAGTGGGTCAGTGTAGACCCCCCCTTCACACACACCTTCATTATTCATACTCTGGGTCTTTGTTTCTGCTGCAGCTCCATCAAAGGAGCTCGGCACCTTCATGAATATTCATAGGGTTGTTCGCAACACTATTTTCTTCTAGAAAACGCTCTGCAGCTCACACCTGAAGATGTTCAGATCCACGATACAACGCTCGTGCCGCCTGAGCCGGTGGAGGTCAGAGCTTCATCGCACCACCTACCAGCATTCAGGACGATTCATATCTGAAAGTGGGATTGCTGCAGGCTCTGCAGAAATCCTGATGTGGTTACCTGTTCCAGCAGGTCCTCCACCTTCCTCTGCCAGCTCTCTCTTGCCGCCATCATTTCGATCTCCTTCTGCTGGGACAGCTGCGTCAGAGCCGCCTGCTTGTCGGCCTCGTACTCCTCGGTCAGCTCCTCCTTCAGCAGGCGCACTTCCTCCCTGCAGACACAGAACTAGATTAGCAGCAGCTGGAGGAAGTCTGGACAGACCAGGTCCAGGAGCAGAGTTAACAAAAACTTCCTGCAGAACTGCAAACTGTGGAGGTTTGTCAATCAAATGTTCAAGGTGGGGCCAGCGGGCATCACATGCTTTCACTGAGGCTTCTGATCGGTCAGTTTGTAACTTGAATAACTAGTGATATATATCTTAAAATATCTTTAAAAAAAGGTATAGCAAAAACATGTTCAAAATGTATCCGAGAAAGAAACCTTAGGGGGAGGGGCTCAGTGTGGAATGAATTACTGTCGTATCTGCAGAACTCAGGAGTCGTTCTTTCAGATGGGTTCTGTCTTTCATCAAAGCTCCCTCAAAAAAGATGATGCTCAGAAACTTCTCTTACCGCAGAGCATCTCTCCATTTCTGATCCAGGTCATCCGCCATCTTGTCCATCTTTTGCTTCTCCTCGGTCCGTATGGACATGACTCGAGCCTCGTGCTGCTGTTTCTGGGTCTCGATCTCCTCCTGAGAACATCAAAATCACCCGATTCAATAAACTCTTTCATCCGGATGTTCCAACAGATTGAATCTGCTCTGTGGAGGATCCTCTGCAGATCCTTTCCATGCTGGATCTCCTCAAACCCTGACCTGGTCTCACCTGGAGGTCTGTCAGCAGGTTGCTGGTCTCCCGGACGCGGGCTCTGGTTGCATCCAGCTCTATCCTCAGCTTGTCCTGCGTCTCCTTCAGGCAGCTGATCTGCGTCTGCGCTGAGCTGAGGTTCTGCTCCTTCTCCCTCACCAGCTCCTGGAGGTGGGACACCTGAGGGACAAAGTCGCTGTTTTCAGAGCCTCTGATGGTGGGCGTGGCATGTGTTAACTGTCAGGTGTGGCTTCAGACCTCCTGATTGGCCATGTTGAGTTTGGCTGAGAGCTCCTCCTTCAGGTTGTCCAGCTGTTGTTGGAGGCGGTCTCTCTGCTCCTCCAGTGACAGACGTTTGATGTCAAACTCCTGACTCATTTTCTGGGAGGAGAGAAGAAACACAGGAGGATTAGAACAGAAGAACCTCTAGAACCTTTCGCTACAGAGATCATCCAGACTTTAGATGATGGCAGGATCTTCACACTCAGTTGAAGAAACTTTATGGTTTTGGGTTGATGGCGAATTTTCTGATCAGAGGTCCACCAAGGCCACTACACCCTGGCCGCCCATGGGTGGATTGATGAAGAGTTTGAACCATTTCTGAGATCAAAAATCTGTTTTTTCTGTGGGAACAATTGAGAGTTTGAAAGAGATGATCCTTAACCAGCAGCCAGATCAAAATAAAATAGTTATTTAGCTTTTATCCAAATGTTTGTAAAGTTCTTACACATGCTGTGAAGCGCCAATACAGAGCGTCACATCACTGAATAAACCTGGAGCTTTACCTGTTCCACCTGTTGTTAAATCACTGCATCAGATGAGCTTGGTCTTTGCTTTTAAAAGTCTGGCGTTCTAAAAGTTTAAAGGCTGCAGATGATCCTGTAAATATTGTTAATGCAGGTAAGCTGAGCTCTATAAAACTACTGTAGATAAAAGAAAAATACCTTGATATGTCGGTCACTTAAACTGTCCTAATAAAGTTTCAATGTTAGGTCAGCCAGTGGCGTAGAAAAAACACAGCTCTTTCATTTGAGCGCTGAAACTTCCAGTGCGTCCATATTTAAACTGGGTTTAAAATGGTTAAAAACAGCATTGCTTTCAGCAATCAGATGTTATTTCTTTAAAGGAATTGCAATTCTAGTTTGCTTAGTTTTCTTCTTTTTCTGTGTTTGTATGAAACTGTTGCTGATAAGCAGACTAACGTTTTTGGATTTGTTTCAGTTGCTTCTTCACATCTCGTCATGTTTTCCTGTGAGGAGAAAACCTCTCAATACCAGACATCTGTGGAGAAGAACTCACTGTGATGAGGACTTTCTTCTCCTCCTCTTTCTCCTGCAGCGCCTCCTCCCGGATGGCCCTGTGCTTTTCTTCCAGCTCCTCCAGCGCTCTGACCTGCGCCTCCTTAAAGCGCAGCGTCTCCTCCTCATAGTGGGCTCTCAGCCTGGACAGCTCCTTCTCGTAGCCCTGATGATCCTCACGCAGAGACTGACACACAGAAAGGTGGAAGGTGTGACACCTGTGCTGCCCCACCCCTTCCTGCCCACTCCACAGGTGAGGACGTACCTGCTCCAGCTTCAGGACCTGCTGTTTGTGCTGCTCACTGAGGAGCTGGCTCTGGTTGAGCAGAACCTCCCGCTCCTCCTCCATCCGACCGATCTTTTCCTTGAGCCGGCTCTGGTCGTGGTCCAGGTTCCGGATGGTGGCCTCGTGGGCCATCTGTGTGGCCTGAAGGGAACCGATCTGACCTGAACAGAACCACACAACCCAGCATCTTCAACAGTAGAAAATACTTTCAAAATAAAAGTCAAGGTTCACAAACAAGCAGACGGCTGGTTCCATGTGCAGCACAAAAATAAACCAGGGTCAGGCAGGTCAAATACAAGCATAGGAGCAACAGAGATCAACCAGAGTGGTCAGAGTCCAGGTGAGGGTGGGCAACAAAGAAGCAGAGTTAAAGATGTGGAACGGTCAGGTAAACAGATGATCAGATCAGGAGTCTAAGGCCACAAAGAAAAACCGCTGCTGCATGTTTGCACATAAATCAAGTTTCATCACAGCAAAATAAATCTTCCCACAAATGTAGGTTTGCAAATGTGTAAAAAGGGATCTGCATGCCTTTAAAAAAGATTTCCATTTGTGAAATAATCAGTGTTAACATGACAGACAGGACTGTACAGGGTTCTGTGTCACTAGAATAAAGGGGCTATGGTCTGGTATTGAGCTTTGTATTGAGCTCACACAGATGTAACTCTCAGAAAGCAGGCTGAAACAATACTTCGCACTGAGTGAGGCTCTGTGCGCTGCTCATGTGTCCTGTGGGTAAGTGTCAACAAGGGTCAGCTGATCCGGGGTCTGTGCGCTGGGGCAGCTGGGAGGAGTTGGTAGTCAGGAGACGGCTCTTGCCGATGACCAGAGGAGGACAGAGCTCTGATTACTGACATCAAGTGATGCTCAGAAGGCGCTAGAAGGTGCAGAGAACCTGAATCAGCTGATCTCAGTTTCATAGGCTGGCCGTACAGGAACCGGCAGACTCACCGGCTTTGTGCAGGATCTCGGTGGCCTGCTGCTGCACGCGCTCTCTGCTGCTCTCCAGCTCGTACTCTGTGTCCTTCAGCTGCATCACCCAGATCTCGCCGTCCTGGATGGCCTCCTCCAGCTGCTTGTGAAGATTCTTCACAAAGAAATGGACAATCATGAACGAGCTTCACACAGAAAGGATGGAGGGATGGGAAATGGAGGTAAAGGAAGCTGAAGAGGATCTCTATAGAAATAGGTTACATTTCTTTGTCCTGCAGGTGGATCAGGTGGATCTGGTCAATGAAAGTGGATCAGGTGGATTAGGTCAGTGGTCCCCAACCTTGCAGACTGGCTGCAGACCAGTCAACCCATTATTGCAGCCTGGGGGGTGTGGGGTGATGTTGGGGTGGTGCAATGACAATAAGCAGTTTACTAGAATAAGAACATGTGCTTTAAACTTAATAGTTCTGACAATAGATTTGATCATCATTTCACTCAGTCATCTGACATTTTGGAGGATTGATAGAAACATAAACATCATTAAGGTCTCTTAATGTAGTGTGGTGTCAGGAGTGATTAAAAACCAGTTTATTTTACTATTATAAGATCATCTCATAAAAAACTGTAAATACAGAAACACATTGTAACCAACAAGCTATTATTGATACTCAATAAGAAAGTAATCAGATTACTTTGAAGCTCCATGCAAAAGCTCCTGGAAGAAACATTTTAACACAACGTTTCAGAACAATTCAAACTCATGACACCAACTAAAAACAAAACTAAACCCCCTGCCCTCCAGCGAGTGGCTGCTGCCTGCAACATTTTTAGAATAAAAGATCAATCAAACATAATCATTTTGCTTCTCTGACCAAACTGCACAGCTTAAGGTGTGGCTGAGAGTATCCGGTTGTTTTTCATAATAGAATATTTAAAAAAAAAAGGATTTTCAGGATTCAAAACAAAATAATTTAGTATTTTTTTCTGCAACCTAGTGGCAATTGATCCACGGACCGGTGACCACTGGATTAGGTGGATGAAGGTGAATCAGTTCTATGAAGTTGAATAAGGAAAATGAAGGTGGAGCAGGTGGATTTAGTAAATAAAGTTGGATGAGGTAGATGAAGGTGGATGAGGTAGATGAAGGTGAATGAGGTAGATGAAGGTGGATGAGGTAGATGAAGGTAAAAGAGGCAGATTAATGTGAATGAGGTAGATGAAGGTGAATGAGGTAGATGAAGGTGAATGAGGTAGATGAATGTGAATGAGGTAGATGAAGGTGAATGAGGTAGATGAAGGTGGATGAGGTAGATGAAGGTAAAAGAGGCAGATTAATGTGAATGAGGTAGATGAAGGTGAATGAGGTAGATGAAGGTGAATGAGGTAGATGAAGGTAAATGAGGTAGATGAAGGTAAATGAGGCAGATTAATATGAATGAGGTAGATGAAGTTGAATGAGGTAGATGAAGGTGAATGAGGTAGATGAAGGTAAATGAGGTAGATGAAGGTAAATGAGGCAGATTAATATGAATGAGGTAGATGAAGTTGAATGAGGTAGATGAAGGTGAATGAGGTGGATGAAGGTGGATGAGGTAGATGATGGTAAATGAGGTAGATGAAGTTGAATGAGGTAGATGAAGGTGAATGAGGTAGATGAAGGTGAATGAGGTAGATGAAGGTAAATGAGGTAGATGAAGGTAAATGAGGCAGATTAATATGAATGAGGTAGATGAAGTTGAATGAGGTAGATGAAGGTGAATGAGGTAGATGAAGGTAAATGAGGTAGATTAATATGAATGAGGTAGATGAAGGTGAATGAGGTAGATGAAGGTAAATGAGGCAGATTAATATGAATGAGGTAGATGAAGGTGAATGAGGTAGATGAAGGTAAATGAGGCAGATTAATATGAATGAGGTAGATGAAGGTGAATGAGGTAGATGAAGGTGAATGAGGTAGATGAAGGTGAATGGGGTAGATTATGGTGAATGAGGCAAATGAAGGTGAAAGAGGTAGATTATGGTGAATGAGGTAGATGAAGGTAAATGAGGCAGATTAATATGAATGAGGTAGACGAAGGTGAATGAGGTAGATGAAGGTCAATGAGGTAGATGAAGGTGAATGAGGTAGATGAAGGTGAAGGAGGTAGATGAAGGTGGACGAGGTAGATGAAGGTGAATGAGGCAGATTAATGTGAATGAGGTAGATGAAGGTGGATGAGGTAGATGAAGGTGAATGAGGTAGATGAAAGGTGAATGAGGTAGATGAATGTGAATGAGGTAGATGAAGGTGGACGAGGTAGATGAAGGTGAATGAGGTAGATAAAGGTGAATGAGGCAGGTTAATGTGAATGAGGTAGATGAAGGTGAATGAGGTTGATGAAGGTGGATGAGGTAGATAAAGTTGGGAGAGGTAGATAAAGGTGGATGAGGTAGATGAAGGTGAATGAGGCAGATTAATGTGAATGAGGTAGATGAAGGTGAATGAGGTAGATGAAGGTAAATGAGGCAGATTAATATGAATGAGGTAGATGAAGGTGAATGAGGTAGATGAAGGTAAATGAGGCAGATTAATATGAATGAGGTAGATGAAGGTGAATGAGGTAGATGAAGGTGAATGAGGTAGATGAAGGTGAATGAGGTAGATGAAGGTGAATGGGGTAGATTATGGTGAATGAGGCAAATGAAGGTGAAAGAGGTAGATTATGGTGAATGAGGTAGATAAAGGTGAATGAGGCAGGTTAATGTGAATGAGGTAGATGAAGGTGAATGAGGTTGATGAAGGTGGATGAGGTAGATAAAGTTGGGAGAGGTAGAAAAAGGTGGATGAGGTAGATGAAGGTGAATGAGGCAGATTAATGTGAATGAGGTAGATGAAGGTGGATGAGGTAGATGAAGGTGAATGAGGCAGATTAATGTGAATGAGTTAGATGAAGGTGGATCAGGTAGATGAAGGTGAATGAGATAGATGAAGGTGAATGAGGCAGATTAATGTGAATGAGGTAGATGAATGTGAATGAGGTAGATGAAGGTGAATGAGGTAGATGAAGGAGAATGAGGCAGATTAATGTGAATGAGGTAGATGATGGTAAATGAGGTAGATGAAGTTGAATGAGGTAGATGAAGGTGAATGAGGTAGATGAAGGTGAATGAGGTAGATGAAGGTAAATGAGGCAGATTAATATGAATGAGGTAGATGAAGTTGAATGAGGTAGATGAAGGTGAATGAGGTAGATGAAGGTAAATGAGGTAGATTAATATGAATGAGGTAGATGAAGGTGAATGAGGTAGATGAAGGTAAATGAGGCAGATTAATATGAATGAGGTAGATGAAGGTGAATGAGGTAGATGAAGGTAAATGAGGCAGATTAATATGAATGAGGTAGATGAAGGTGAATGAGGTAGATGAAGGTGAATGAGGTAGATGAAGGTGAATGGGGTAGATTATGGTGAATGAGGCAAATGAAGGTGAAAGAGGTAGATTATGGTGAATGAGGTAGATGAAGGTAAATGAGGCAGATTAATATGAATGAGGTAGACGAAGGTGAATGAGGTAGATGAAGGTCAATGAGGTAGATGAAGGTGAATGAGGTAGATGAAGGTGAAGGAGGTAGATGAAGGTGGACGAGGTAGATGAAGGTGAATGAGGCAGATTAATGTGAATGAGGTAGATGAAGGTGGATGAGGTAGATGAAGGTGAATGAGGTAGATGAAGGTGAATGAGGTAGATGAATGTGAATGAGGTAGATGAAGGTGGACGAGGTAGATGAAGGTGAATGAGGTAGATAAAGGTGGATGAGGTAGATGAAGGTGAATGAGGCAGATTAATGTGAATGAGGTAGATGAAGGTGGATGAGGTAGATAAAGTTGGGAGAGGTAGAAAAAGGTGGATGAGGTAGATGAAGGAGGCAGATTAATGTGAATGAGGTAGATGAAGGTGGATGAGGTAGATGAAGGTGAATGAGGCAGATTAATGTGAATGAGGTAGATGAAGGTGGATCAGGTAGATGAAGGTGAATGAGATAGATGAAGGTGAATGAGGCAGATTAATGTGAATGAGGTAGATGAATGTGAATGAGGTAGATGAAGGTGAATGAGGTAGATGAAGGAGAATGAGGCAGATTAATGTGAATGAGGTAGATGAAGGTGAATGAGGTTGATGAAGGTGGATGAGGTAGATAAAGTTGGGAGAGGTAGATATATGTGGACGAGGTAGATGAATGTGAATGAGGTAGATGAAGGTGAATGAGGTAGATGAAGGTGAATGAGGCAGATTAATGTGAATGAGGTAGATGAAGGTGAATGAGGTAGATGAAGGTGAATGAGGTAGATGAAGGTGAATGAGGCAGATTATTGTGAATGAGGTAGATGAAGGTGAACGAGGTTGATGAAGGTGGATGAGGTAGATAAAGTTGGGAGAGGTAGAAAAAGGTGGATGAGGTAGATGAAGGTGAATGAGGCAGATTAATGTGAATGAGGTAGATGAAGGTGGATGAGGTAGATTAAGGTGAATGAGGTAGATGAAGGTGAATGAGGTAGATGAATGTGAATGAGGTAGATGAAGGTGAATGAGGTTGATGAAGGTGGATGAGGTAGATGTAGTTGGATGAGGTAGATGAAGGTGAATGAGGTAGATGTAGTTGGATGAGGTAGATGAAGGTGAATGAGGTAAATGAAGGTGAATGAGGTAAATGAAGGTGAATGAGGCAGATGAAGGTGGATCTGTAAGTCTGGACACAGATGTTTGCCTCAAACTTTGACAGTTTCGTTCAGTCAGAACTTCAAGAACATTCTTCTCATTAACTCGACATGAACATTTTCGGTGGAGGTTTTAGCACCACCTCTGTGAAGCTGCACCTTGATGGTTCCCTCAGCGTTGGCCAGTGACGTCTGCAACCTGTTGGTCTTGTCTCGGTTCTCACGCGCCTCCTCCTGAGCCTTCTGGAGCTCACTCCTCAGCTTGGACAGGGAGCGCTGCAGAGCCGCTTCCTGAGCCTGGAACTCCTTCCGGAGCTCCACCTTCAGAGGAGAAGAAACAGAGGCTACAGGAGACCTTCATGGTGACCTCACCTGAAGTTCTGCTCAGCACTCACCTCTGTTCTTTTCCAGGCCAGCAGGTTCTCCGTGGTGAGCTGGTGTGTCCTCCTCATGGCCTCCAGCTCCCTCTCGTAATACTCCTGAGCTTTGGCCAGCTTGGCCTCGTACTCCTCCACCAGGCGGACCTTGTCCTTGGTGATGTCCTCAACCCTCTCCATTAGAGCCTCCACCTTCGGGACAAAACGTGAGCGACTCCACGGCTCAGCTGGGAATCTTTCAGCAGGTCTGGTAGCCCACCTCTTGTCTGTGAAGCTCCGCCATTCTCTCCTGGTCTTCGGTGGAGGTGGCGCTCTGGTTCTGCTGGTTGTTGCGAAGCTCCTCTACCTCATGGCGGTGGGTGGCCCTCAGCTCATCAAGCGCTCGCCGTTTTTCAGTCTCAAACTGGGCCTGAGCCTGGCTGAAGGCTCGCAGCTTCTCCTCAAAGTCCCGACGCATCTCCTCCACCTGTGGAAACACCAACATCATAAGCTGCTGAGGCGAAGCCTCCAATACTACTTCTTCTTCTGGACTGTGGAGATGGAGCTGCATGAAAAAACACCAGGATGGAAGCTGATGTGATGTGAGGAAACTTCTTAAGAGTCACCACAACCGCATCAGACAAAGAGGAGGCTGTTGATCTTTATGACATGATCCTCTGCAAGCGTCCCTGAGACCTCAGTGACGATCAAAGCTTTTCAGCAAAGGAGATTCTCAGGAATCTAGAAGGTTATCATTAAATGTGATTTATGTTCATCTCTGAACTGGAAAAGTGATCTGAAGTAATCCAGACTGAAGCTGGATGTTCCCAGAGCGCTGCACCAGGAGCTGTCAGAAAGAAGGAGATCAGCAGAGAAGACTTAGAAACAGGAAGCAGAGCTGCAGGTTCCCTCTCACAGATGTCAAGAACTTCAGCTGCCATGTTCAGGAGTCAGTCTGGAATCAGAGGCATCACTCTGGGACCACAGAAACATCTGGACTAAAGCTTCAAAGTCCACGTTTAGATGAAGCTGAAAGGAGGAGAAGCTCAGAATCAAAGCAGCTGAAGGTTCAGAATCTTCTGCTGCTGCTGCTGTAGCTCCTCTGAGTTTCTGAGGTCTGTGTAGAATCTACAGGAAGTTCTAGAGCACTCTCTCTTCTGCACTGCAAAAGAACCAGGTCCTGCTTCATGGACCATCCACTGATCTAAGGTGAACGCCATTAAGAGCTCTGAAGAGGAGAAGGTTGCTGATGTTTGTCTTTCCAGAATTCTTCATTCTGAAGCTGAATTTGGAAAAATCCTTGACAGTTTTACTGAAATAATCTTTAGAATATTGTAAATCAGTTTGAAAACCTACAGGGTGGCTGGATGGCTCGGCTGGCTGGCTGTAGGGCTGGCATGAGGCAAAACTGGGTTCATAATCCAGTGTGGGTCCTGAGGCAAGACCCTTCATGCTGCCCAGCTGGGTCTGCTGGTGCCTTAAAAAGACACACTCATCTTCTCTGCAGGTTGTTCACAGCTCCATAATAACCTCAGGCTGGAATCCAAACTCTTCAGGACTGAAAAATCCTTCTAATGTGGAGAAAATCAGGACCACGGCTTTTTCCTGAAGAGAACTTTCCAGCTGAAGGACACAAGCATGGATCTTCCTCAATGGGCGGGTCTTCATGTGGGGGGGAGACGATGAATGACACATCAGAGATTTTGATGTAAACAAATGTGTCTTTTTTTTTTTTTTAAAAAAGACTCAAAACTTTAGCAAGAACAGCTTGAACTCATTTCCTTTACTAAACAGGAAGAAGTCTCTCCTCTGAAGAGGAGGAACAGGAAGTCCCTGTTGCTCCCTGATCTGTAACGGCTACGTGACCAGTTTACGCTTACACAAATACTGAGTCACTTTCGCTGTCAGAATATGTATTTGAATGTTATTAACAATAATACCTTCTTTAAGTGCTTACAATCATGAAAACGTTCATCCTGATGTTGAGAAAAATGAAATAAAAAAGAAACATTACGGATCAGAATCGCAGGATCCTGAAAAGGACAAGTGGACTTCTTTTGTTTGACGGTAACAGGATACAACGCCGCTTACTGCCACGTTATCAGCTCCGTTAACACAGACATGTTCTTAACGGCTGAAGCGGCTGCAGCAGGCCCTCACGTCTCCTCTTTTCTCATCAACATATGAAAAATAAACGCAGAGAATGACTCCAAGCTGTGCGTCTGACATTTTATCACCTTTTGTTGAGATTTTGTTTGGAATGACGACAATTTATGGTTCTACAGTGTTGCATTTAGGCGACGTTCTTTGATTTATCGGCGCTGTAATCCAGTCAGGAGAAGCTCTCTGTCGTTGAGAAAAACAGCAATTCTTGTGATAACTGAGTTCTATGCGGTTTAAACGGCTCGGACAGTCGTAAAGACGCAGAACTGTTGGGAGGTGAGCTTTTTCAAGTGTTTTTTTAATAGTGTTTGATAATGAATTACAATCTTGGAACAACAAACGTACAAAACAAATACAAACTAAAGGAGCAAATCTAAATCAAATGAACTGTTACAATGCTAACTACAAAGAGGAAGTGACATATTTGTGTATGTGTGAACTGGTTCCAGATGGAGGAGCAAACTTCCCGCTGTGTTAAAGAGGAGGAACAGGAAGTCTCTCCTCTTTAACAGAGTCAGAGGAAATATTTTTATCTTAGTATTAAATCACATTATACCATGATTTGGGTGAATACTCGATTCTGATTGGCTGCTGGGTAGTAGTGAAATGTAGTGAAAGTGCTAATCGTGATAATCCACAGTAGCTGTGTTTCAAGGCAGAGTAATGAACCAAAAAAACCTACACTTAAATTCATCAAGTTTGATTAACTATAGTTGATTCATTTCAGTGTCTTCAATTGTGAATTTAAGTGTCTGTTTCTTTGGTTCATTGCTCTGTCTTGCCACATTCTTGGTTCTCCAAGATGTTTGCCATAGGCTGCACGGTGGTGCAGTGGTTAGCACTCTTGCCTCACAGCAAGAAGGCCCCCGGTTCAAGTCCCAGCTGGAGGACTTCAGTGTCTCCAATGGGAGACCTTTCTGTGTGGAGTGTGCATGTTCTCTCTGTGCAAAAGTGGTTGGGTTAGGCTCCAGCAGCCCCGTGACCTGTTGTTACAATGACAACGGGCCGAGTTCCGTATCAAACTGTCCACATTTTGTAAAAAAAAAAAAAAAAAAAATAACAAAAATCAAGTACTAAAAATTGATTGAACATTATTTCTTTTGTAAGTCACCATGGTGCACGTTGGATGGGTGCTACTGCAAAGTGCATTCATTTCTGATAATGCGCACTTCATTGGGCACTATCCTTTGCTTAGAGATTAAAAGGTTAAAGAGAATAAAGAACGTAAAGGTTGTGATTTTGCAGAACGTCTTTCTTCCTCTGAACTCATGTTTAAATGTAGCAGACGTGGATCATCTGCAGAACCTAAAGGAGAGGTAGTGCACGGTCACACGTGCACAGACTGTGGCTGACCTCCCTGCTCATGGACACCACCCTCTGTGTGTGTTGCGCCTCGGTGCAGAGCTGCGAGTCCTCCATCCTCTGCCGGTACATCTCAAACTCTGCCAGAGCCTGCAGACCAAAAGCATCACCGTAAGAGCAGGAGGACCCAAACCTATCCTCAGCTTGGGGGGCAGGGGGTGGCACCTGTCTCTTCATGTGCTCATGAAGTTCCACAGACTCCTCCAGACTGGCCAGCCGGCGCCGTAGGTCTGCCTCGTCCGCCATCTTGGTCTTGTATTGCATGATCTTATCTCTGGTTTCTGTCACGATGTGCTGGACCTGAAGAGCAGAGAAGTTTAGAACCTCAAATACTGCAGGAAACTATCAGCAGCGTTTCTGCTTAGGTTTTTTTTTCTATGAAAATCAAAAATGGTTACCATTAGCATTAGCATTAAGACAAGTGTTTGCATTAGCGTTAGCAGTAGAGTTAGCGCAAGTGTTTGCATTAATGCTAGCAGTAGTGTTACTATTAGCGTTATCATTGTTTGCATTGCTGTTAGCATTAGCCTTAGTAGTAGTGTTAGTATTAGCGCTACCATTAGTGTTTGCATTAGCGTTAGCAGTAGAGTTAGCATAAGTGTTTGAATGAAAGCTAGCAGTTGTGTTTGTATTAGCGCTACCATTAGTTTTCGTATTAGCGTTAGCAGTACAGTTAGCATAAGTGTTTGAATGAATGCTAGCAGTAGTGTTAGTGGTGGCGCTACCATTAGTGTTTGCATTAGCGTTCGCAGTAGAGTTAGCATAAGTGTTTGAATGAATGCTAGCAGTAGTGTTACTATTAGCGTTATCATTGTTTGCTTTGGTGTTAGCATTAGCCTTAGCAGTAGTGTTAGCATTAGCGCTACCAGTAGTGTTTGCATTAGCGTTAGCACAAGTGTTCGAATGAATGCTAACAGTAGTGTTGGTATTAGCGCTACCATTAGTGTTTGTAATTTGCGTTAGCAGTAGAGTTAGCATAAGTGTTTGAATGAATGCTGGCAGTAGTGTTAGTATTAGCGCTACCATTAGTGTTTGCATTAGCGTTAGCAGTAGAGTTAGCATAAGTGTCTGAATGAATGCTAGCAGTAGTGTTACTTTTAGCGTTATCATTGTTTGCATTGGTGTTAGCATTAACCTTAGCAGTAGTGTTAGCATTAGCGCTACCAGTAGTGTTTGCATTAGCGTTAGCAGTAGAGTTAGCACAAGTGTTTGAATGAAAGCTAGCAGTTGTGTTTGTATTAGCACTACCATTAGTTTTTGTATTAGCGTTAGCAGTAGAGTTAGCATAAGTGTTTGAATGAAAGCTAGCAGTTGTGTTTGTATTAGCACTACCATTAGTTTTTGTATTAGCATTAGCAGTAGAGTTAGCACAAGTGTTTGAATGAAACCTAGCAGTTGTGTTTGTATTAGCACTACCATTAGTTTTTGCATTAGCGTTAGCAGTAGAGTTAGCACAAGTGTTTGAATGAAAGCTAGCAGTTGTGTTAGTATTAGCGCTACCATTAGTGTTTGTATTAGTGTCAGCATTAATACCATGATGGTCCTACCATCCAATAGTGGATGGTCTGGAGTCCAATAAACACCAGGCCTAACTGCTGTTTGTTACATTAGACACTGGTCTCTAACAGTGGCCGGGCTGCTTGAATACACTCCAAAACCAGATGCTGTGTCTGTTGCGAGTTTGTGCAGCGTTTAACCTTTGTGCGGTGACTTACACCAAAGAACATTCTAGTGAGTAATCTGCACCACATTTTGGGACGAATCCTAAACGTATCTGAGAATGGCGCAAGCAGATGTTAATATTGGAGAAGACGGGCTAAAGACAAGCAAACGATTTCCTGGAGGAGGTGCAAAGAAAGAGAGCAACAAATTAGAAGAACTGGTTTGAGCATTGATTACTGAGCAAAGGGAAAGGTGCTCCAGGAAAATGATCGACATGAAAGCAAAGAGGATTTTCAATAGAGATTGATTGGGCATTCAAAGACAAAAGAAACGTTCACAGCCAGTTAAATCAGAACAGTTTACAATGTTCTCATCATTTCAATCAATCCTGAAATGTTCATCTGGTGTTGATGTCTGCATTTATTGACCGAATTTAACCGCAACTTGACCCCGTCTGTGACACAACAGACACTGGCTGCCACATTTTTGGAATTAATGTCCGCATTACTAAAGGCAGATACACAATATGCACATCCATCTTTGGAAAAATGTGGACGTGTGTTTTTGTGGAAGGAACACAAACACTGTGCTGAGGCCGGCTCTAAGACGACGTCACAACAAGGGCGGCACGGCGGCCACAAGGAGCCGAAGGTGAGGCCTCAGAGATCGACTCAGGTTACTTCTGGGTAGGAAAAAAGTTCACAAAAAGAACTCGTATTTCATAAATAACGTGTTCTGTCATTTATGATCATATGTGTGGATATAGTTGGGGTGTCACATTATCGCGGTAATTGCAATTAATTAATTACTGACAAATTAGCGTGTTTTTTATTTTTAATCGCATTAATCTAATTTTTGATTTACAATTATTGTCAGGTTCTCAAACTAAAAACAAGGGCTTGTCTTGCTGTCTGTACAGCTGTGTACACGGCACACACCACATTACTGCTGTGACCACGTCAATGTGTGACTTTGGAGTTATTTACAGAAGTAATGCAAACATGCCCACAAAACCACAGCTATTATCTATTATGTGAGGAATAAACCCAGTGATTGTTAACCATCATAAATGAATGGGGGACGTTGAGGGCTGATCACATGGGATGGTAAACTGGAATGAGATAAGTCAACATGTATTTTGGAATTAATAAGAAGCAGTGCTGGACAATATGGTCAAATATAAAATCTCCGATTTTTTCACACCAAATTCCATTTTTGGTTTATCTTTTTCTTCTTTATTTTACTTTCTTTAAGAAAGCGCGCGCATGAGTCTAAACAATTTTCCGATCAAACAGTAAACAATTCCCGCATCAAATTCGCGTCCACCGTCTATAATTTAACATCTGTGAAAGCTTCTGCATGATGTTTGTTCAAGTGTGTCTAAAAAAATCTGACTCTCCCACCGGGTGTGGGAGGAGTTTTACTCCTGAGACGCGGATGAGGAGAGATCAGGTTTATTTATTTTGCAGAGTTACACAAAAACGTTTCCACATCCAGGTTTTTCAGGCTGTCCAAAGACTTTCTTGGTTTATAGATGTCTCGGCTGCTGCGTGTCCTCAGTGACGGGGGGATGCAGTAAATTCTTCCATCCGTCTTATTTATTTTAAAGATGCAGCGCCCAATGATGCACTTGTGTTTATATGAATATATTTAGTATTTTTTTAAAGGCAATTTTAAAAACTATTTTAGTTTTTATAAATAAGCCTCAATGAGAACATTTTTTAGGTACTATGTGTGTTTGTTTTGAAGTACTTTATATCTATTCTATTAAAAATATATGTTTAAAACAATTCAAAAATACATGTTTAGCTTTAATCTATTAATTTTTCTTTTTCACCTTTTTACTGAACTGAAAAATGATCTGAACCGTGACTCTCAAACCTTTACACGATCTGAACCGTGACTCTATAACCTTTACACCATCTGAACCGTGACTCTCAAACCTTTACACCATCTGAACCGTGACTCTCAAACCTTTACCAGATCTGAACCGTGACTCTCAAACCTTTACCAGGTCTGAACCGTGACTCTCAAACCTTTACCAGATCTGAACCGTGACTCTCAAACCTTTACCAGATCAGAACCGTGACTCTCAAACCTTTACCAGATCTGAACCGTGACTCTATAACCTTTACACCATCTGAAACGTGACTCTCAAACCTTTACCAGGTCTGAACTGTGACTCTCAAACCTTTACCAGGTCTGAACCGTGACTCTCAAACCTTTACCAGATCTGAACCGTGACTCTCAAACCTTTACCAGATCTGAACCGTGACTCTATAACCTTTACACCATCTGAAACGTGACTCTCAAACCTTTACACCATCTGAACAGTTACTCTATAACCTTTACACCATCTGAACCGTGACTCTCAAACCTTTACCACATCTGAACCGTGACTCTATAACCTTTACACCATCTGAACAGTTACTCTATAACCTTTACACCATCTGAACCGTGACTCTCAAACCTTTACACGATCTGAACAGTGACTCTCAAACCTTTACCAGATCTGAACCGTGACTCTATAACCTTTACATGATCTGAACTTTGACTCTATAACCTTTACACGATCTGAACAGTGACTCTCAAACGTTTACCAGATCTGAACCGTGACTCTATAACCTTTACACCATCTGAACCGTGACTCTATAACCTTTACACCATCTGAACCGTGACTCTATAACCTTTACACCATCTGAACCGTGACTCTCAAACCTTTACCAGATCTGAACCGTGACTCTCAAACCTTTACCAGATCTGAACCGTGACTCTCAAACCTTTACCAGATCTGAACCGTGACTCTCAAACCTTTACCAGATCTGAACCGTGACTCTCAAACCTTTACCAGATCTGAACCGTGACTCTCAAACCTTTACCAGATCTGAACCGTGACTCTCAAACCTTTACATGATCTGAACCGTGACTCTATTACCTTTACACCATCTGAACCGTGACTCTATTACCTTTACACCATCTGAACAGTGACCCTATAACCTTTACATGATCTGAACCGTTACTCTATAACCTTTACACGATCTGAACCGTGACTCTATAACCTTTACACGATCTGAACTGTGACTCTCAAACCTTTACCAGATCTGAACCGTGACTCTATAACCTTTACACCATCTGAACCGTGACTCTATAACCTTTACATGATCTGAACCGTGACTCTATAACCTTTACATGATCTGAATCGTGACTCTATAACCTTTACACGATCTGAACAGTGACTCTATAACCTTTACACGATCTGAACCGTGACTCTATAACCTTTACACGATCTGAACCGTGACTCTATAACCTTTACCAGATCTGAACCGTTACTCTATAACCTTTACACGATCTGAACCGTGACTCTATAACCTTTACACGATCTGAACCGTGACTCTATAACCTTTACACGATCTGAACCGTGACTCTATAACCTTTACCAGATCTGAACCGTGACTCTATAACCTTTACACCATCTGAACCGTGACTCTATAACCTTTACATGATCTGAACCGTGACTCTATAACCTTTACATGATCTGAATCGTGACTCTATAACCTTTACACGATCTGAACTGTGACTCTATAACCTTTACACGATCTGAACTGTGACTCTCAAACCTTTACCAGATCTGAACCGTGACTCTATAACCTTTACACCATCTGAACCGTGACTCTCAAACCTTTACCAGATCTGAACCGTGACTTTCAAACCTTTACCAGATCTGAACCGTGACTCTATAACCTTTACATGATCTGAATCGTGACTCTATAACCTTTACACGATCTGAACAGTGACTCTATAACCTTTACACGATCTGAACCGTGACTCTATAACCTTTACACGATCTGAACCGTGACTCTATAACCTTTACACGATCTGAACTGTGACTCTCAAACCTTTACATGATCTGAACCGTGACTCTATAACCTTTACATGATCTGAACCGTGACTCTATAACCTTTACCAGATCTGAACCGTGACTCTAAACTGTCTCAGTGAATTATCTATTAGTGTTTTTGCTTTACTATTTGTCCATTTATTGCAACTCCTATTGCACATCGCAGATTCTTCTCACATTGTACAGGCCCAGTTTAAGGCCCTTTGAGGTTGCAGAAGCATGGCCATACCTCATCCTCATGCGCCTCCTTCAGAGACTCTATCTCCTCCTCATGTTCATCGTTCTTGGTGTTGAGAGCGTAAATGACCTGCAGAAGGAGGACAGACATTCAGCATCTGAGGAGCAGCTCTTCAGGACCTTCCTGATTGATGTCTACTGAGGTGGATCTGCTGCTGTCAGGAGGAGCAGCTAGAGGTGGTGGAAGGCGGGGCCTCAAACACAGAGGACAGGCCTCTTTGCTGTGGTTACAGTCATTTAGAGGCAACACCTCCTGAATGGAAACCTTTAAGAAGTTTCCTCAGACTGTTCCTGAAAGCCCACATGCCGCAGCTGCAGATTATCATTCCCAACACGGCTGGGATTACAATAATCCCATTATTGATTTGATTCACAAATAAATTCCTGATTAATTCAAAAATGTGACTGAATAGCTGAAAATCTGGTCAGATCTTTAGGATGAATCCCGTCTTAAGCCCAGCATGTCTGACATTATTTCATGAAGTCATTGGAGTGGGTTTTCAGCTGAACTTTTGCTTGGGAATCAAAGCAACATTCCTCGTAAGGAGGTTGGTGCTCCAGCTGCTTTCATCTCCTTTCCTTCAGGATCTTCTGCCTCTGAGGATTCTCTGCTTTTGCTTCTTCAGGTTTTATCTCCAACTTTGGCCATTTTGTTCAGACTTTATGAAAATGATTATTTCTGGAAGAAAATTATGGGCCAAAATAACTTTCAAAAGAAACCTTTCCATAAAGATAAAGTATATGAGAACAAAACTTAGCTTTATGTTTGACACGTCTGTTGTGAATACATTTGTCTTGAATATGGATTTCTCCTGACAACAACCTGTCAAAAATACATCACGGCGTCACAGGCACAAACATGGAGTCCTGGAACATCCATTCAACTGAGTCCATCTGCGCATTGTGACATTTATTGAACGACAATAGAAAAAAAAAAGATAATAACAGCAAATACAACTTTTTCTTTGTGAATACGTTTCTTAATGACACAGATCTAACCCCATAGAAACCTTCATTTCTGGTTTTGCAGATGATGAACAGTGAGGTGAGAACATTCTTTACTTCTGATGAACACACTAGTTTCACAGACTGGATAACCCAAAGGTAAGTTAACCAGCAGGACAGTTAACCCACACAGCTGTGAACAGGACCAATTTCTATGAATAGAGGAAAACAAATGTAAGACGTTTTTCTAGTTTTAGAGAGGAGTGAATGAATAAAACTCTGAAGGTCTCAACTTCATCAGGTCTTTGATTCTATCATGAATCATCTGTCACATTAACCGTGGAAAAAACAAAACATTCTCAGCATGATCAGGATAAAGTTCTCTAATTTATCTGCAGATAATCTGTTCCAATAATCTGTTCTAGTGGAATTGTTCCAATAATCTGTTCTAGTGGAATTGTTCCAATAATCTGTTCTAGTGGAATTGTTCTAATAGTTCTGTTAGAGTGTTCTAGTGAACCTGTTCTAATAATCTGTTCTGTTAACCTGTCCTGTTAATCTGTTCTAGTGGAATTGTTCCAATAATCTGTTCTAGTGAAATTGTTCTAATAGTTCTGTTAGAGTGTTCTAGTGAACCTGTTCTAATAATCTGTTCTGTCAATCTGTTCTAGTGCAATTGTTCCAATAATCTGTACTGTTAATCTTCAATTTGCAAATCAACCTGATTGTATTTAGCGTTTTTCCTCTTTGATGTTTTAAATAAAGTTTTATTTGAGCTGACCTTATTCTGCATTTTGAGTGAATATCTTCTTAGATCTGGTAACAGAACGATACATTAGACAAATTTTCCATGAAGATCTGTTCTGCTGGGATCTAGAAGTGTTCTGCATAATCTAGAGGAACCTGGATTATAGCAATGTCTTTGATCTTGTTCTAAAATACATCAGAAAAAATGACAGGGTGACCTCTGTAGTGTTCAAAGAGGTTTTCTGCAGATTAAAGGCAGAAAATGTAATTTTATGTCAAATCTGGAATAAAAAAGTGTAAATGAAACTATGCCCCCTCCCCGATGAAATAATAGTTTTCACACTACACTGCATAAACGCTGCAGCATCATCTGCGTTCACTCCTGCAGCTGTCATCACCCAGATTATTACAGATTATCTCATCTGGATTTTGGACACGAGAAAATAAACAAGACAACCCCCCCATTCCCTTAAATACAGCAGCCTGCTCTGCCCCCTCCCTGGAAGAAACACATGGTCCTCAGCAGGCCATGGGGGGCATTACATAAACTGCTGTCCTACTCTGGATGAGGAGCATCTGAACCTCCGTGATGACGTCATGCTCCTCTTTGTCCTGGTGGCAGAAGAACCCGGTGGGGGGGGGGCATCTGAACGGTTAGCAGGTTACCTTCAGCCCGCACGCGCGCGCGCGCGCACTCACCTTGGTGAGCTGGGCGATCTTCTTGCTCATCTTCAGGTGGAGATCCCGCGTGTACTCCAGCGTCAGTCCAGACGGGGGGGGCGGGATGAATTTGGCGGCGCTCGTGGAGCTGAAGGAAGGCTGCCAGCCGGCCCCCGCCGCCATCTTCACCGGGAACAAACCGGAGCGTGCACGCGGACCAACCGGAGCAGGGAGGGAAGGGGGGTCAGCGCCTCAGCGGGGGCATCTCGGTGTTGTCGCGGCGGGAGGGGAGACAGGCGGAGAGATGGAACAGCCAGCCGCGTGCGGGGCTGCTCTGCCGCACGCGACCACAGCGAGCGCGTGCACTGAGGGGGGCGGAGACGTGCGCCACATGCTTGTCCAATTGGCGGAAGCGCGCGCGCGCGCGGATGATTTGATGCGGCGATTTCTGCTGTTGTTGTTTTTCAGAGTAAAAGTCTTTGTTCAGGCGGTGGAACGCTAGAACTGAAGGCTTGTGCGCAGCAGGTCAACCTGCTTTCATAGCTGTTTTCAAGATGAAACTTGTGTGTTTTTTCTGATGGAACGGAGGTCAGGCATGTTGTTTCTTGAAAGCCTCCTCTAGATTCCAATGCTGAGGTGGTGGAGGGTCATGTTTGGAGGCAGGGTCGCCCATGGTGGTCTGGATGGTGGTAAATGTTGAAGATGCCCTGGAGCGCCATGCTGTAGGACATGGTGACAGTGAAGGCATGATGTCAACTCAAACGTGAGCTCTTCAGCAGACCATAGGATGGTGGGATCATGGGTCTGGAGCCACAGCAGTCCCAGGAGAACAGCACAGTTACAAAACCAGAAGAACTCATCAATAATTACTCATTGTTTTAATCGTGTCCACACTTTATCTGACAAAATGTTTCGCTTTGCTGCGGATTGTATAAAAGTGAAGAAAATACTTTAGCGGACTGACCTGAGCTGTGTGTCTGTTTGATCACGACTCAGTGAACTCAGCAGGGCCGGAGTTCTGTCATTCAACCAGTTATTGTAAATGTGAAGGAAATAAAGGGAGGGTCTGGTGCATGAGACGGAATGAAGGGGTTTGAGGAGCACAGCTCCACTAAAAATACAAAAGAGAATAAAAAAACAACTTTTCTTTTACTGTTGTTGTGAGTTGTGGTGTCAGCTGTAAGGTGTTGGTTATGGCCTAAAACAAAGAGACTTCAATCTGATCAAGTCTCAGCGTCTCAGTGCGGGAAAGGGAGAGAGGCACGAAACAGCATCAGAATCTGGATATCACCAGAAAACGGTCAAAAAAAAGCTTCCTTAGTCAGCGACCACGATACACACATACATGAAACACTCAAGAATCACAATGGAAAAATATTTTGATCTGGAGTTCATCTTCATGTTGACAAAGTTGCAGAATTTAGGACAGTTTTAGTATATTTACATACATTTTTCATGTTGGTATCAAATGATTTCATTAGTCAGACAAAAATGCAAAAATTACAGGCAAATGTGTTTATTTTTTCTTTTATATTCTAAAAAACAAAACAATGTTAATAAAATTATTTCTTATTTCTAAGTTGATCCATGTTGTTTTCCTTTTTGTATTCTTTCATGATAATAAGGATACAGAAGCTGTTTTGCAGAAATACTTTTAATTTGAGCAACTTGACCATGACAACGTTTCTCAAGCCTGAATGACATCCTAATGTCACTAACCTCTCTGATAAACCTGTCACAGTAAGGAGGAATGCCAAGCTGGCAGACGTGTCTGTATGTGTTGCAGTTGCTCTCCCAAGGGCAGAGCCAGCCTGAAAATCCAGAGAAACAGGAAAAGTCTGGAAGCTATCCCCTAGATCTAAAACGAAAACTGAAACAGGTGGATTTTGCTGCTGTTTACTTAGACCACTGCCAAGCCACAGTGGTAAGGACAAGTTAGTTGCATTACTTGAACAGCACAATGACATTTTCTCTAAGCATTCACTAGATTGTAGTGAAGCAAAAGATTCTGTGCATCATATCAGGCTTACTAATGAAACACAACATCACTTATTACATCCTCCAAAAGCTCAACTTGTCTTTTAGACCCAATCCCCACTAAGCTTTTTAAAGAAACCTTCCCCTCAATTAATGAATCAGTTTTACATATTAGTAATACTTCTATACAAACAGTCTTTTAAATATGCAGTTGTTACACCTCTTCTGAAAAACCAATATCAAATCTCCCCTTTATCTCACAGATATTAGAAAGAGTTGTAGTTAAACAGCTATACTGCCACCTACAGGACAATAGCCTCTTTGAAGATTTCCAGTCAGTTCAGACCTCACCATAGCACTGAAACTGCACTAGAGTCACTAATGACTTGTTACTGGCCAGAGGAAATGTGGCAAAAAAAGCTTGCAATGGTCATTCATTGAATCTTTCTTCATTTTTCTGTTTGCTAAATCATTCAAGACACATTCCTATGACTATTAATGAAAGACATCAGACATCAGCGCTCCAGCACCAACACAACCACCTGAATGAGGCCAAGCGCATCCTTTCTGAGAGGAGGAGGAGGAGAGGAAGAAGAGGAAGAAGACAGAGGAGGAGGGCATTGTGAGGAGACTGTGGCTTGACGTGGTTGGCAGTGCTTAAACAGTGGAACAGCCGCCGACGGCAACACCCTTACAAAGCACGGCCAAGCCGAAAATGACCCAAAATGACCACTGACGACCACGGCCACCAGATTTTCAGAACTTTTTAGCCATGATTAATCCGTTCAGCGCTGTGTGACCGCGGCTTTAAGGAACACACTTTTGGTCACGTGGCAAGCAGGGAATTCACCACGTGGTGAAAGGGGGCCGGGCTACGCAAATGGACGAATGGCGTTCAGTGTGAATGCAGCTCTAAAGAGTTAAATTAACATGTCTGATTTTGCAGTGTATCTATTGTTTGTTAAATTCTACTGGGAGTAACTGAAGTTTCAGTTCAAAACCATAGATAAGAACCAGTAAAAAAAACTATTAGGAAGGACAACATTTTACTATTTTACCCCATGACCCCGAAAGGGATAAAGCAGTTTGGAAAATGAATGAATGAATGAAATGAATGAATGAATGAATGAAATGAATGAATGAATGAAATGAATGAATGAATGAATGAATGAATGAATGAATGAATGAATGAAATGAAATGAATGAATGAATGAATGAATTGAATTGAATTGAATTGAATTGAATTGAATTGAATGAATGAATGAATGAATGAATGAATGAAATGAATGAATGAATGAAATGAATGAATGAATGAATGAATGAATGAATGAATGAAATGAAATGAATGAATGAATGAATGAATTGAATTGAATTGAATTGAATTGAATTGAATTGAATGAATGAATGAATGAATGAATGAATGAACATTTTACAAAAGTTTCTGGTGAACTTTGTCAGTGTCTCTTCCTGTTGTGTCTCTAATATATTTTTAATATACAGTAAACAAATATTTCATTATGAAAGTACACTGTAAGAACAGAATACAACTCCAAAATATTAGAAGGCATATTTATTCTCAACTACTGCTGGAAATAGAAACACAAGTAAAAATATTCTTTTTAAATTAACATTGAAGAATAACACAAGAAAACCATACAAACAAACATCATACAACTGAGAAACAAGCCCTGGAATCTCACGTGCCCGTCCTGCATGCAGCCATCTCTGACCTTTGACCCTAACAGAAACCATCATGTTCAGGAAAAATCTTCTTCTCAGGTTCGCTGCGGAACAGTTCGCTAAGAAGGCCACTAGAGGGCAGCATTGAATGAAACTTCTCAGTGGGAATGACAGCTGTTTACATGAACTGGAGGAGTAAACAAGAAGCTGCAGACAGACTGAACCTTTCTAGCATGAAGCACATCCGTCAGCTCCACCTGTCCATGGGGGGGCGGCATGTTTGTAAAAGACAAAGGTTATTAAACAGCCTGCAGTTTTAAACGTCGTAGAAAGAGTTTTAAATATTTAAAGCTCATAAAGTTCGCATTAACGGCTGTTCTGCATCTGACTAATTCTGCAGAAGATTTTAGACACAGAGAAAAAAATGTTTTATCTGTTGAACACTGATGTGAAAAGTTCTGTCAATGCTTGCTGGAAAAACAGATGATCGTCAGAAAACTCTGATGTTCTTCCACTGTTACCTGCAGAAACTGCATCCATAAAGTCTGGTGTGTTTGATAAACTGTTAACATGTACATATTGTGTGTTCTCAGTGAAACATATATATATTGTAGTTTGTTATAAGTAATGCGTTATGACGTTATGGCGTTATCCAATGAGAGATTGTGTAAAGAGCACGTGACCTGTATTGAAGAAGAAGCAGTCGAGAAATAAAGTTGTGTGTGAAAAGTCCGAGTTCAACCAACGTGGTGAAAGTTTTTTTTTCCTCGTGTTTAATGGAATGCTGGGTGCACACGCCAGGACTACTGCGTGAATTACAACTCTGCTAACAGGTTATGGGCCCAGGCTACCCGAAAATTTCCACCGAGTGAAACGACGCAACGCACCGCGTGTCCCGGTGAGCATTAGCACTGTTAGCGATAGCAACATGAGTAGACGAGCGGCAGAGTCCACCACCCGCTGGTGTTTGACGGAGATGAAAAGAACTATGAGCTGTGGGAGACGAAATTCCTTGGCCATCTTCGACTGTTGGGTCTAAAAGAAATAATTTTGAGATCCGATGACGAACAAGAAGATGAAGAGGAGAAAAATGCGGAGGCCTATGCTGAATTAATCCAGTTCTTGGATGATAAAAGCCTGTCGCTGGTGATGCGGGAGGCAGCAGATGATGGACGACAAGCACTGCAGATCCTGAGGAATTATTATGCCGGCAAAGGTAAACCCCGGGTCATTAGTCTGTATACAGAACTGACGTCGCTTAAGCAATCCAGCAGCGAAAGTGTGACCGAATACGTCATCCGCGCGGAGACCGCCATTACAGCACTGAGGAATGCTGGGGAGTCGTTGAGTGATGGGCTGCTAATAGCGATGGTCATGAAGGGCCTACCAGACTCATTTAAACCGTTCATTATCCACATAACACAGAGTGAAACTACAGTGACGTTTGCAGAGTTTAAAACTAAATTGCGGAGCTACGAGAACACGGAAAAAATGCGAGTAGCAGCGACAGATGACAACGTCATGAAGGCGAGAGTGCAGCCGGGGAGGAGACCCGCGAAAGCAAGTTCAAATGGCGCCGGCTGGGTGGATGTAGTCTGCTTCAGGTGCGGACAGAGAGGACACAAGGCCAAAGCATGTCACCGCAAACAGTGGTGCAGTCTGTGTAAGAGTGGCACACATCGAGACTCGACATGCAGGCGGCAACAAGGACAGGATGATGCAAGAAAAACCTCAGAAGGCACCAGAAGTGGAGAATACGCCTTTACAATCACCGATTCGGACAGGGCAGTAGCAGATAACGGAGGAAGAGGCTTGATGGTTGACACAGGAGCCACGTCGCATATAATCACGGATATAACAAAGTTCACAAAGTTTGATGACAGTTTCCAGCCAGAGACACACTGCGTGGAGCTAGCTGACGGCACACGATGCAGGGGAGTGGCCGAGCGCAGAGGAGATGCTGAGATAAGTTTGATCGACAGCGAGGGGATACGGAGGAGGACAACGCTAAGACAGGCGCTGTACATCCCTTCATACCTGCAGGATATCTTTTCTGTGAGAGCAGCAACTACTAATGGAGCAACAGTGGTCTTCAAGCAAGGAAAAGACTTCCTGAAACACAGCGATGGTACAAAGTTCCACATTCATGAGCATAAAAGGTTATACTTTTTACAGACAAAGGATGAATGTGATGATCATTGCAAAGGTTGTTTTGATGTTCAAACATGGCATGAGATTCTTGGTCATTGTAATTATGAAGACATTCAGAAATTGCAGAATGTTGTAGATGGGATGACAATCAGGGGTAAAGTAGAGAAACACTGTGAAATTTGCATGCAGGGAAAGTTTGTTCAAACAAGGAACAGAGCACCAGACAGAAGAGCAAAATCAGCTCTGGAGTTGGTTCACACTGATTTAGCAGGACCAATAGAGCCAGAGTCCAGAGAGGGATACAGGTTTGCACTTTCATTCACTGATGATTATTCCAGTGCCATCTTTGTATATTTTCTAAAGCACAAGAGCGACACAATGCAAGCGACTGAGAAGTTCATTGCAGATACAGCACCGTATGGCAAGATAAAATGTGTAAGGTCTGACAATGGTACAGAATTCACAGGAAAACAGTACCAGTCACTTCTTAGCAGAAATGGCATCAGACATGAGACCTCAGCACCATATTCGCCACACCAAAATGGCACGGCTGAGAGAAACTGGCGAACACTTTTCGACATGGCCAGATGCATGCTGACAGAGAGTGGTCTATCAAAAGCACTATGGCCATATGCAGTGCAGACAGCAGCTGTAGTAAGGAACAGATGCTACAACAATCGCACAGAGCAAACACCTTACTTCATGTTGACAGGGCGAAAGCCAAACCTTTCACAGATGCAAAAGTTTGGAACCACATGTTTTGCTTATAAACAACAAAAGGGAAAATTAGATCCAAAAGGAGAGAAGGGAATTTTTGTTGGGTACGACAAAAATAGTCCAGCGTACATAGTTTACTTCCCGGAGAAGGGGAAAGTGCAGAAACACCGACTTTTGAAGTTTGTGAGGAAAAGTACTGCAGAACACCAAACACAGACAGATATCACACCTGATGATGACGTTGACGTGAGGAGCAGGGCTATTGATACAGAAACACGGTCAGATGAGAGACCGACACGTGCACAGAGTCCAGTACCAGATACCACACCAGAGGCTCATGGTCAAACGCAGCCTAACTGTGAGACAGAGAACGAGCCTAACAGATACCCCTCCAGAATAAGAAAAACACCAAGTTACCTGAGTGACATAACTGGAGAAGATGAGGATCAAGTGTTAACAAACATAGACTATTGTTACAGACTCATGTGTGTCATTCCTCTAACATTTAGAGATGCTGTTACTTCACCCAAGTCAAAAGAATGGACAAGTGCAATGGAAGACGAGATCCAAGCTCTGAAGGAAAATGACACATTCACACTTACAACCCTACCAGAGGACAAGAAAGCAGTGGGGGGAAAATGGGTGTATACAATCAAAAAGAACACAAATGGATCTGAGGAGTACAAGGCACGATATGTAGCAAAAGGGTTTAGCCAGAGGAAAGGTATAAATTATGAGGAAACATTTTCACCTACAGCTAACATGACCAGTATAAGAGTGTTGATGCAAAAAGCAGCAGAGGAAAACCTGATCTTACATCAGATGGATGTCAAAACTGCCTATTTGAATGCACCAATAGATTGTGAGATATATGTAGAACAACCAGAAGGTTATGAGGTCAAATCAAGCACAGATGAAAAGTTGGTGTACAAACTGGAGAAGTCACTATATGGACTTAAGCAGTCAGGCAGAAACTGGAACAAGACATTACATGAGTATCTGACTGAAAGTAACTTTGTTCAAAACCCAGCTGATCATTGTGTTTACACAAAAGAAACAGAAGATGAAAAGGTGATTATGATTATATGGGTGGATGATCTGATACTTGCAGGCACCAATGAAAATGCACTGAAAGCTGTAAAAGAAAAGCTCACAGAGAGATTCAAAATGAAAGATTTAGGTAGACTGAAGCATTTTCTGGGCATTGACTTTGACCAGAGTGATGGCGTTGTAAAAATGACACAAACAGAGTATGTGGAAAAAATACTGAAAAGGTTTGACATGCAAGATTGTAAACCTAGATCAACCCCATGTGAACAGAAGCTAACTTACACAAATGATGCGGAAAAGATGACTGATGTCAGAAAATACAGAGAGGCAGTTGGAAGCCTTATTTATCTTGCTACATGTACACGACCTGACTTGAGCTTTGTAGTAAGTAAACTGTCTCAGTATTTTAATGAACCAACAGAAGAACAGTGGACTACTGCGAAACTTGTTCTGAGATACCTCAAAGGTACAATCCAACTGAAATTGTGTTACAGGAGGTGTGACAACGTGAAACTGGGATTACATGCCTATAGTGATGCAGACTGGGCAGCAGACACAAGTGACAGACGCAGCACAACTGGTTATTGTGTCAGTTTAAACCAGAACGGTCCTTTGATCTCTTGGAAGACAAAAAGGCAACCTACAGTGGCTTTATCCACTTGTGAGGCTGAGTATATGGCATTAGCTGCCACTACTCAGGAATGTATGTACCTGGTACAACTGCTACAGGGCATGGATGGGTACCACTACACCTTACCCAGAGTTTATGAAGACAACCAAGGGGCTATAAAGTTAGCAAAGAATCCTGTAAACAGACAAAGATGTAAACATGTTGACATCAAATACCATTTCGTAAGGTCAACTGTGAATGATGGGAAAATCATCTTGGAATATTGTCCAACTGACCAGATGGTGGCAGATGTGATGACAAAGCCTTCAACAAAACTTAAGTTGCATAAGTTTGCGAAGTTTATGTTTGGAGTTTAATCTTATGTGCTGAGCATGATAAGATGAGAGGAGTTGTAACTATAGTTAAGTTTGTCTAACCAAATATGACCACGTGAGAACAAGTGGGGGTGTTAACATGTACATATTGTGTGTTCTCAGTGAAACATATATATATTGTAGTTTGTTATAAGTAATGCGTTATGACGTTATGGCGTTATCCAATGAGAGATTGTGTAAAGAGCACGTGACCTGTATTGAAGAAGAAGCAGTCGAGAAATAAAGTTGTGTGTGAAAAGTCCGAGTTCAACCAACGTGGTGAAAGTTTTTTTTTTCCTCGTGTTTAATGGAATGCTGGGTGCACACGCCAGGACTACTGCGTGAATTACAACTCTGCTAACATAAACTATGAAACTGTAAATGACAACAACAAAGGTCGGAGTGTTATTTTCACGAATCGTTGAGGTGCAATGACTGTTTTTTACCTGTAGATGTCGCTGTTCCCCCACTAATGAACCCGCTTCCTCTGAGCATGAAGCCTGGTTCCAGTTAAAAGGTTTGAGCTGCAGATTCCTGCTCAGTCTCTTCCTGTTCTTCTCTCTTCAGCCTTTTCCTGAAGGTTCTCCATCGGTTCTGCTGCAGCTGCTGACTGACAGAAAACACACATGTTTACACATTAGATTCAAACCAATCAAGTTCAAATAAAGTCTGCAGCATGGCAATGGGGAGGAGGGGGGCTCTCACAGGTAAAGGTGGACACGGGTTCTCCAATGGTGCTACAAAAGATTGTAAAGATAACGTTCTTCACCATCACGCTCCTCTGGAGCAGAACTTCACCAAAAGGACTCCGTGAAGCTGAAGGATTCTCTGCGCGTCTGGACTGGAGTCTGCAGAGCATTCTGTCTTTAGATCCCTGCAGGAAACTCCACTCACGTTGATCCTGTTCCTCTGCAGAGGAGGAACCCACCCTGGTTCCGAAGAACCGTGGGTTCTGGAGGAAATGTAGACTCATCTGTTTCAGGGGTCAAACAGGAAGTTGAGGAACATCTCAGGATGAAGTGACATCAAAGGTCTCGGGAGCGGGTTCAGCTGGTGGATCCAAACAGAACAAATGTCAAGAATGGAACCAGGAAGTGGATCCAGGTAACCCCCCCCCCAATGAAGAATGAGATCTTCAGCTCAGGAAAGATGTACTCCTGGACATCAAAAGATGGTGTGTGTGTGTGTGTGTGTGTGTGTGTGTGTGTGCGTGCGTTTGTGTGTCATTAATACAGACCGGTGTGTGTGTGTGTGTGTGTGTGTGTGTGTGTGTGTGTGTGTGCGTTTGTGTGTCATTAATACAGACCGGTGTGTGTGTGTGTGTGTGCGTGCGTTTGTGTGTCATTAATACAGACCGGTGTGTGTGTGTGTGTGTGTGTGTGTGTGTGTGTGTGCGTTTGTGTGTCATTAATACAGACCGGTGTGTGTGTGTGTGTGTGTGTGTGTGTGTGCGTGCGTTTGTGTGTCATTAATACAGACCGGTGTGTGTGTGTGTGTGTGTGTGTGTGTGTGTGTGTGTGTGTGCGTTTGTGTGTCATTAATACAGACCGGTGTGTGTGTGTGTGTGTGTGTGTGTGTGTGCGTGCGTTTGTGTGTCATTAATACAGACCGGTGTGTGTGTGTGTGTGTGTGTGTGTGTGTGCGTGCGTTTGTGTGTCATTAATACAGACCGGTGTGTGTGTGTGTGTGTGTGTGTGTGTGTGTGTGTGTGTGTGCGTTTGTGTGTCATTAATACAGACCGGTGTGTGTGTGGGGGGGGCATTGGATGAAGAGTTCGTCTGAGGGAGGAGAGAGAGAGCAGGCGCGGTGGAGCACAGCGCCGGTGCGCCTCATCTCTGCGTAAATGTGACCATCCTCCGCCCCCCTCGACCTCCCCCCGCCGCCGTCTCATCGGAACCGGGATCACCTGCGCGGTGGTCCGAGCCGCCAGGACCGTGGAGTCCCGTCTGTCTCGGCTCGGCGCCCTCCTCCAGGGGTTAGGAGGCGCGTCCGGGAACTCCTCCCGGTTTCTACCGGGCTTCGTGTCCACCGCCGCGGACAGCCAGGGCTCGGAGCGGCGGGAAAGACGCGGCTCGACGCGCTCCCGCATGCCGGTGATGCGGGGTCTGATCGCGCCGCAGAACACCTTCCTGGACACCATCGCCACGCGCTTCGATGGGACCCGTGAGTTCAGCAGCTTAAATCCTATTCGAGGTTGAAGCAGAAGATCTGAGATGTTCTGCTGCTGAAGTTTGATGCTGAAGCGCAGACTTCCGGACTGAAACCCTTTCAGAAAGCATTTCAGGGAGAAGCTGCTCTTAGCATCATGGCGAAAGAATCTGTAAGACTTTATTTAAGCTTAGAACGCGGTGGGGGCTGTGTTTCATCACGAAACTGATTTCCAATGTTTATTACCTTCTTTTAAATATTTTTATTGGAAGCAGAAATGAAACCACCGAAAACATGAAGATGAAAACAGCTGAGAGCAAAACTAAAGAACCAAATACCTGCTTTTCTGAGGATCAAATGGACTCTATAGACACAATCAAAACATGTCATTGTGCTAAAGAGGAATCTACAAACACTTTATTGATTGTCCGTTTTTGTGGGTCAGAAGGAGGAGGAACTGGTCTGTATTTGGTTAGGATGAAGAGTTGTAGCTGAAGAGAGACAGAGCGGGCAACACAACCAAAAAAGAACCAGCAAATACAAAAAAGGAGCCAGGAGGGGGCAGTAAAGAGTCAAGAAGGCCCGAGACAAAGTCCCTGATTAGTCAAAGTTTGACCGGTTTCATTTTCAGCACACATTCACATCTTGTGTCCAAAAACAGACTTAAAAACTTGCGTAGCGACGCATGAATGCTAGAGGTTTGACCGCAGAAGCCCCGAACGCGCATCTTTACGGGTTTACTTTTCACTGAACGCGGTTGCTTGAACACACACTTTAGGCCTGTGTGAACGCAGCTCAGTTTAAAGGCTGAAGCTGACACTTGTTTCTGGAATGTGTGCCATCATTTTACAATAAAACAAATGGATGAAAAACGAGCATAAAATGAAACCAAAACGAGGCAAAAATCAGATCTAGAAGCTGTAAATTCATAAAAACGTTTCAATCAGGTCCTCCAACAACAAAGGTCAAATCTAATCAAACTTGAAGACCTGATCTTTGTGAATTCCCAGTCAGACAGGATTTACCTTCAGCATCATGAAGCAGCTCCTCCTCCTTCCACCTGTCAGGACTTTTCACACCTTCTTTCCACCTTCAGACACATTCAGGAAAACGTTGCTATTCCAGGGCTACATTCCAGTGGGACTGTTGTGTTTGTTCAAAGAAAGACTTTAGGGTCGAAGCAGAAACCTTCTCTGATGAGAAAACACATCTGTCATTTAGTTTCTTTGTTTGTGGTCTCCTGATTCATCCATCCATCCGCTCCAGCAGCTGAAGGTTGCATTCACCTGCACGGTTCAACAGTCCATCCAAGCCCCCCCCCCCGGAGACGGGTTCATTCATTTTTACTGATGCTGGAAGAGTCTCTACTCGGAGGAAAAAACCAAACGCTCACAACCGGCGGAGAGATTTTCAGCTGATTTTCCAGATGTTTCTGTGAAGTTCTGGTCATTAAAATGAAATCAGTGGCAGACGTAGAGAAAACAACGTTCAGCTTGGTTACAGTGTGACAACCTGCTGTCTGTCATTACTGCAGCAGGATGCTGTTACACAACAGAGCCCTTTGAGAGGCATTACACTGCACCTGCACTCAGAGCGGGACCGGTCTATTCTCTGGAAGAGAACTGAAGCTCATTGGAATCAGACACATCTTCATGGATTTAGGATGGAATATCCTGGAAAATCAGGAATCTTAGAAGAACAGCAGGAAATCCTCAGTGTTCTGTCAAAGCTAAAAAGTCATAAAATGGGGCTAGCTCTGATCTGTATGCACAGCAGCAAGGTTCTTCTAAACCGGGGAGATAAAGCTGTAGTAAGAACGGAAACGTCTCAGAAAAAAGCTCTAAAGGCAAACTAACCAGCAGCAGTAATGACGGTCCATCCATGCAGCTGTTCTCATGGAGAACCAGCAGGAAGGTCCGACTTCCTGCACTGCAGCTGCTGCCATTCATTTAGGAGGTTTGAAATAAAACACATCCCAGGCAGACACAGACACTGAAAGGTGTGTGAATGTGTGTGTGTGTGTGTGTGTGAATGTGTGTGTGTGTGTGGGGTGTGTGTGTGAATGTATTTGTGAATGTGTGTGTGAGTGTGAATGTGTTTAAGAGTGTATTTGTGAATGTGTGTGTGAGTGTGTGTGTGAGTGTGAATGTGTGTGTGTGTGTGAATGTGTGTGTGTGAATGTGTGTGTGTGTGGGAATGTGTGTGTGTGTGTGAATGTGTGTGTGAGTGTGTGTGTGTGCGTGTGTGGGTGTGTGTGAATGTATTTGTGAATGTGTGTGTGTGGGGGTGTGTGTGTGAATGTATTTGTGAATGTGTGTGTGAGTGTGAATGTGTTTAAGAGTGTATTTGTGAATGTGTGTGTGAGTGTGTGTGTGAGTGTGAATGTGTGTGTGTGTGTGAATGTGTGTGTGTGAATGTGTGTGTGTGTGGGAATGTGTGTGTGTGTGTGAATGTGTGTGTGAGTGTGTGTGTGTGCGTGTGTGGGTGTGTGTGAATGTATTTGTGAATGTGTGTGTGTGGGGGTGTGTGTGTGTGTGTGAATGTGTGAGCACTGGAGCGAGTCAGTCCGCCTCCTTGGTGTTCCAAACAGGAAGAACCTGCTGGTTCTGAGAAGTCAAAATCCCACAGACATCTGTGGAGGAATGAAGAGTTCATTCACCCGTTCTTGCTCTGATACATTCTTCTAACATGTTCTTGATAATACTGTTTACAGTTTTTTTCTGTGGTTCAAATGATTAAAGTGACCAATCATATGCTTCAATAAAAGTAGGTGGAGCCTGTTGGCCCTCATAACCAGCGTTCAAAACATTTGATTGACAGATTCTTCCGAGCTTGATTTCAAGTTGTGGTGGGTGTGGTCTTCCAACGTGCTCACTCCTGATTGGTTAGAGTGGTTGCTACAGAAACATGGACCAATCAGTCTGGCTCCAAATGGTCTCCATATTGTGAAAAATAGCAACTGAATTGCCTTCATTTGTTTGCAGCAAAGCAGAGACTGTAGTGACAGTCTGACTGAAACATTTCCTGAAGATCTGAAGCACAAAGAAGCAGCTGACGTCTTCATGGAATCATGGTTTTCAGCAAACTGACTTCTGTTTGGTTTTATTTCCTCCTAACATCCTTAAAGATCTTTCACATCTCCACGCTTCTGACTTCATTCTTATGAGAATGTAAATCATAAAATGTTCTCGCCCTCTTCAGGCCGTCAGCGGCTCTGACCCCCCCACTTATTGCTGCCATCCTTCAGAGTGAGCGCGCTCCTGACAGAAACTCGTGTGCAGACATTAATGATCTCCTTAGAACACATTTCTTGTCTGCTTTGATTGAATGCAGATTCATTCAAACAGCTTCACACGTCGTGAGCGGAGCTGCAGAGGATGTATGAACGCAGCCCCCACCTTCAGGAGAGAAAAACCCCTCTGAGAAGAAACTCCATCATGAAAAATACACTCTGCAGCAGAACTCTTAATTCATTTTGGACACTCAAGATTTTCTAAGAAGTGATTGAATGAAAGTTTTATGTCATTTTCTTTATTTTACATCAATAGTTTTGCATCTTTAAACTATATTGAAATTACAAATCTGTCATTTATTTGACAACATTTAGCTTTATGTTATTTTATCCTAGCTTGATGGTAACCATGGAAACCAGTGTCCATCATCCATCAACTAAAATGACAAACCAACGAGGAAATAAAGTCAGAGTTCGTCACAGATGTCCTTCTGTCTGTTGAACTCATCAGACACCTCAGACTTCCATCCATCAGGTCCAAGCATCTCCTGTCTTCAGGTCCATGAGAAGAACCTTCACGAAGAGCTTCCAACAAAACCAGCAAAAGCAGAGAACGCTTAATGGTCTTGCTTCTAAATCAGATCAGACCGGTCTGAAGAATGTGAAGAACACTTGGATCCATCTGTGTGTGATGTGCGTTAAGGTCATCTTCCTGATCTTCAGTTTCCTTTCTGGTTCCTCCTGGCAGACAGTAACTTCGTGCTGGGGAACGCGCAGGTCCAGTCCGTCCATCCCATCGTCTACTGCTCGGACGGCTTCTGCGAGCTGACGGGTTTCGCCCGTGGCGAGCTGATGCAAAAGAGCTGCATGTGTCACTTCCTGTATGGGAGCGAGACCAGTGAGCGCCTCACGTCGCAGATGCAGAAGGCTTTGGACGAACGGCGAGAGTTCAAGACCGAGATCATCCTGTACAAGAAGAATGGTGAGCTCCCCAGAACCTGCAACACATGCAGTAGGTGACTCTGAAGCCTTTCTTCTCTGTGAAAAGGGTCCAAGTTCTGGTGTCTGCTGGATATTGTTCCCATCAAGAATGAGAAGAGCGAGGTGGTTCTGTTCCTGGTCTCTCATAAAGACATCACCGAAAACAAAGACCGAGCCAGCGAGTCCGACACAGGTGAGAACCCACTGCCTGTCCACAACGCTGATGAGACATCAGTCCCAACCGCAGATCTGTGCAGCAACCCTGAACGATCTGCTGTTTTATGTTTCAGAGGAGGAGAGCAGTCTGGAGCTCCACAAAGTGGGCCGTCCTTCAGGATGCAACATGGAGCGCCGCAGGAGTCGGGCAGTCCTGTACCAGCTGTCCGGACATCTCCAGAGGCAAGACAAGACCAAGAGCAAGCTGAAGATCAACAACGTGAGTCCAAAGATGAAAACTCAGAGACTGAAGCTTCTGAAGTCGCTATTGACCAAAGGCAGACTATTCTGAAGTCCAGCAGCTCTGAGGTGGAGAAAGAGCCGCCTTTCACACACCTGTCTGCACACTGGTACAGCTGTCTGTCTGCAGGTAAAAAGAAGCAACTTTAAAAAAACAAAGGTGAGAGGGAGAGTGATACTGCACGTGCACGGTCATTGTGCACGTAGGTGGAGCAGAGAGTAGAGGTGGAGGAGGCTCCGATAATAAAGGCTTTCCATCTGACTGTAGAACTGAACCACAGTCTTCCCCTCTCGGTGGACGCTTCACCCCTTGGCCTCTAAGCCGCTGTTTTTTATTGCTTTCAGACCGTTCTGGGCGCCAACGCCAACCCGGTTCCAGAGTACAAGGTGGCTGACGTCCAAAAGTCCCGTTTCATCCTCCTACACTACGGTGCCTTCAAGGCAGGCTGGGATTGGCTGATTTTGTTGGCCACCTTCTATGTGGCCATCACCGTCCCCTACAACGTCTGCTTCACTGCCGTGGAGACGCGGGAAGACGGTGGGTCGGCGGCTCGCAACCCTCCCAGCGTCAGCGACATCCTGGTGGAAATCCTCTTCATCATCGGTAAAGAGGTTCTGAATGAATCTCTGACTGAATCTCTGACTGAAGCTCTGAATGGAGCTCTGAATGAAGCTCTGACTGAAGCTCTGACTGAATCTCTGACTGAAGCTCTGACTGAAGCTCTGACTGAATCTCTGATCAAAGTTCAGACTGAAGCTCTGACTGAATCTCTGACTGAAGCTCTGAATGAAGCTCTGACTGAAGCTCTGACTGAATCTCTGACTGAAGCTCTGACTGAAGCTCTGACTGAATCTCTGATCAAAGTTCAGACTGAAGCTCTGACTGAATCTCTGACTGAAGCTCTGAATGAAGCTCTGACTGAAGCTCTGATCAAAGTTCAGACTGAAGCTCTGAATGCACCTCTGAATGGAGCTCTGACTGAAGCTCTGACTGAAGCTCTGACTGAATCTCTGACTTAAGCTCTGACTTAAGCTCTGACTGAAGCTCTGACTGAAACTCTGACTGAAACTTTGACTGAATCTCTGACTTAAGCTCTGACTTAAGCTCTGACTGAAGCTCTGAATGGAGCTCTGACTGAAGCTCTGACTGAAGCTCTTATCTTAATGAAGCTCTGAATGGAGCTCTGAATGAAGCACTGACTGAAGCTCTGATTAAAGCTTTGACTGAAGCTCTGACTGAAGCTTTGACTGAAGCTCTGACTGAAGCTCTGAATGTAGCTCTGAATGTAGCTCTGAAGGAAGCTCTGACTGAAGCACTGAATGAAGCTCTGAATGAAACTCTGACTGAAGCTCTGAATGAAACTCTGACTGAATCTCTGACTGAAGCTCTGAATGAAGCTCTGACTGAAGCTTTGACTGAAGCTCTGACTGAATCTCTGACTAAAGCTCTGAATGAAGCTCTGATTAAAGCTTTGACTGAAGCTCTGACTGAAGCTCTGACTAAAGCTCAGACTGAAGCCCTGACTGAAGCTCTGAATGTAGCTCTGAATGTAGCTCTGAATGGAGCTCTGAAGGAAGCTCTGACTGAAGCTCTGAATAAAGCTCTGAATAAAGCTCTGAATGAATCTCTGACTGAAGCTCTGAATGAAACTCTGACTGAATCTCTGACTGAAGCTCTGAATGAAGCTTTGACTGAAGCTTTGACTGAAGCTCTGACTGAATCTCTGACTAAAGCTCTGAATGAAGCTCTGAATGAAGATTTGACTGAAACTCTGACTAAAGCTTTGACTGAATCTCTGACTTAAGCTCTGACTTAAGCTCTGACTGAAGCTCTGACTGAAAGCTTTGACTGAATTTTTGACTGAAGCTCTCATCAAAGTTCAGACTGAAGCTCTGAATGGAGCTCTGACTGAAGCTCTGACTGAAGCTCTGACTGAAGCTCTGAATGAAGCTTTGACTGAAGGTTTGACTGAAGCTCTGACTGAAGCTTTGACTGAATCTCTGACTTAAGCTCTGACTTAAGCTCTGACTAAAGCTCTGACTGAAACTCTGACTGGAGCTTTGACTGAATATCTGACTGAAGCTCTGAATGAAGCTCTGAATGGAGCTCTGACTGAAGCTCTGACTGAAGCTCTGATCAAAGTTCAGACTGAAGCTCTGAATGAACCTCTGAATGGAGCTCTGACTGAAGCTCTGACTGAAGCTCTGATCAAAGTTCAGACTGAAGCTCTGAATGAACCTCTGAATGGAGCTCTGACTGAAGCTCTGACTGAAGCTCTGACTTAAGCTCTGACTTAAGCTCTGACTGAAGCTCTGACTGAAACTCTGACTGAAGCTCTGACTGAATCTCTGACTTAAGCTCTGACTTAAGCTCTGACTGAAGCTCTGACTGAAACTCTGACTGAAGCTTTGACTGAATCTCTGACTTAAGCTCTGACTTAAGCTCTGACTGAAGCTCTGACTGAAACTCTGACTGAAGCTTTGACTGAATCTCTGACTTAAGCTCTGACTTAAGCTCTGACTGAAGCTCTGACTGAAACTCTGACTGGAGCTTTGACTGAATATCTGACTGAAGCTCTGATCAAAGTTCAGACTGAAGCTCTGAATGAACCTCTGAATGGAGCTCTGACTGAAGCTCTGACTGAATCTCTGACTTAAGCTCTGACTTAAGCTCTGACTGAAGCTCTGACTGAAACTCTGACTGAAACTTTGACTGAATCTCTGACTTAAGCTCTGACTTAAGCTCTGACTGAAGCTCTGAATGGAGCTCTGACTGAAGCTCTGACTGAAGCTCTTAATGAAGCTCTGAATGGAGCTCTGAATGAAGCACTGACTGAAGCTCTGATTAAAGCTTTGACTGAAGCTCTGACTGAATCTCTGACTAAAGCTCAGACTGAAGCTCTGACTGAAGCTTTGACTGAAGCTCTGACTGAAGCTCTGAATGTAGCTCTGAATGGAGCTCTGAAGGAAGCTCTGACTGAAGCACTGAATGAAGCTCTGAATGAAACTCTGACTGAAGCTCTGAATGAAACTCTGACTGAATCTCTGACTGAAGCTCTGAATGAAGCTCTGACTGAACCTTTGACTGAAGCTCTGACTGAATCTCTGACTAAAGCTCTGAATGAAGCTCTGATTAAAGCTTTGACTGAAGCTCTGACTGAAGCTCTGACTAAAGCTCAGACTGAAGCTCTGACTGAAGCTTTGACTGAAGCCCTGACTGAAGCTCTGAATGTAGCTCTGAATGAAACTCTGACTGAAGCTCTGAATGAAGCTCTGAATAAAGCTCTGAATAAAGCTCTGAATGAATCTCTGACTGAAGCTCTGAATGAAACTCTGACTGAATCTCTGACTGAAGCTCTGAATGAAGCTTTGACTGAAGCTTTGACTGAAGCTCTGACTGAATCTCTGACTTAAGCTCTGACTGAAGCTCTGACTGAAACTCTGACTGGAGCTTTGACTGAAGCTCCCATCAAAGTTCAGACTGAAGCTCTGAATGAACCTCTGAATGGAGCTCTGAATGAAACTCTGACTGAATCTCTGACTGAAGCTCTGAATGAAGCTCTGAATGAAGGTTTGACTGAAGGTTTGACTGAAGCTCTGACTGAATCTCTGACTAAAGCTCTGAATGAAGCTCTGAATGAAGATTTGACTGAAACTCTGACTGAAGCTTTGACTGAAGCTCTGACTTAAGCTCTGACTTAAGCTCTGACTAAAGCTCTGACTGAAACTCTGACTGGAGCTTTGACTGAATATCTGACTGAAGCTCTGATCAAAGTTCAGACTGAAGCTCTGAATGAACCTCTGAATGGAGGTCTGACTGAAGCTCTGACTGAAGCTCTGACTTAAGCTCTGACTTAAGCTCTGACTGAAGCTCTGACTGAAGCTCTGACTGAAACTCTGACTGGAGCTTTGACTGAATATCTGACTGAAGCTCTGATCAAAGTTCAGACTGAAGCTCTGAATGAACCTCTGAATGGAGCTCTGACTGAAGCTCTGACTGAAGCTCTGACTAAAGCTCTGAATTGAGCTCTGAATGAAGCACTGACTGAAGCTCTGACTAAAGCTTTGACTTAAGCTCTGACTGAAGCTCTGACTAAAGCTCAGACTGAAGCTCTGACTGAAGCTTTGACTGAAGCTCTGACTTAAGCTCTGAATGTAGCTTCGAAGGAAGCTCTGACTGAAGCTCTGAATGAAGCTCTGAATGAAACTCTGACTGAAGCTCTGACTGAAGCTCTGAATAAAGCTCTGACTGAAGCTCTGACTGAAGCTCTGAATAAAGCTCTGAATGAATCTCTGACTGAAGCTCTGAATGAAACTCTGACTGAATCTCTGACTGAAGCTATGGAATAAAGCTTTGACTGAAGCTTTGACTGAAGCTCTGACTGAAGCTCTGACTGAATCTCTGACTGAAGCTATGGAATAAAGCTTTGACTGAAGCTTTGACTGAAGCTCTGACTGAAGCTCTGACTGAAGCTCTGAATGAATCTCTGACTGAAGCTCTGAATAAAGCTCTGACTGAATCTCTGACTGAAGCTCTGAATGAAACTCTGAATGAATCTCTGATTGAAGCTTTGACTGAAGCACTGACTGAAACTCTGACTGAAGCTCTGAATGAAGCTCTGACTGAAGCTCTGACTGAAGCTCTGACTGAATCTCTGACTGAAGCTCTGACTGAAGCTCAGACTGAATCTCTGACTGAAGCTCAGACTGAAGCTCTGAATGAAGCTCTGAATGAATCTCTGATTGAAGCTTTGACTGAAGCTCTAAATGAAGCTTTGACTGAAGTTTTAAAAAAGCTCTGACTGAAGCTCTGACTGATCTTAATTCCTTCATTGTTTTTTTAGTCTTTGGACCCATTATGTCCCCATTTAAATCAATCAAGTCACTTTCTCAGACTCAGTTTGACTAAAGGTTTCATACAAAGTCTTCCCAAGATTGTCACTGTGTGTGTTTCTTTGTGCTTTTTTTGTATTTGTGTGTGTTTCTTTGTGCGTATTTATATCTATGTATGTTTTGTGTATGTCTGTGTTTATTTATGTGTTTGTGTTTTTGTGAGTGCATATGTGTATATGTTTGCATTTATATGTGTCTATTTGTTTTTTTGTGTGTTTATGTGTCCATTTATTTGTTTGTCTTTTTTTCTTGTCTGTTATTTGTGTGTACTTGTCTGTTTTTGTGCATGTGCGTCTTTTTTTATTTATGTATGTGTGTTGTTTTTGTGAGCATATGTGTATTTTTTTGTATTTATGTGTTTGTTGTTTTTGTGAGCATATTTGCATTTTTTTTTGTATTTGTGTGTGCAATTGTGTGCATGTGTTTTTGTATTTATGTCTGTGTATTTGTGTGTGCGTGTGCATTTGTGTCTCTTTGTGTGCAAATGTGTGTTTGTATTTATGTCTGTGTGCATTTGTGTCTTGTGTGCATGTGTATTTGTATTCATGTTTGTGTGCATTTGTGCATCTTTATGTGGATGTGAATTTGTATTTATGTCTGTGTTGTTTTTGTGAGCATATTTGCGTATTTTGTTTTGTATATATGTGTCCATTGTGTGCAAATGTGTCTATGCGTGTTTTGTATACATTTTTTATGTGTGTGCAATTATGTGCGTCTTGTCTGCATGTGTATTTGTATTCATGTCTGTGTGCATTTGTGCGTCTTTGTGTGGATGTGAATTTGTATTTATGTCTGTGTTGTTTTTGTGAGCATATTTGCGTATTTTGTTTTGTATATACGTGTCCATTGTGTGCAAATGTGTCTATGCGTGTTTTGTATACATTTTTATGTGTGTGCAATTGTGTGTTTTGCGTGCATGTGTATTTGTATTTATGTCTGTGTGCATTTGTGTGTCTTTGTGTATTTGTGTGAGTGTGCATGTCTCTCTGTTCATGTGTTTTTGTGTTCCAGACATCGTGCTGAACTTCAGAACCACCTTTGTAAGCACCTCGGGTCAGGTGGTGTACGACGCCCGCTCCATCTGCGTTCATTATGTCACTTCCTGGCTCTTTGTGGACCTGATGGCCGCCCTGCCCTTCGACCTGCTTTATGCCTTCAACATCAGCGTGGTGAGTGTGGAACCGGCAAACGCTTGAGTGTTTCAGCCGGCCTTTAGATGTAATGGATGTCCTCCTTTCATCTCTCCTGCTGCTCTCAATGAGGGGAAATGCTCAGTGTTGTCATGACAACGGGACACCTTTCCCACACTGATGGATCAGGTTTTTGTTGCATATTTCATAGAGAGGCTTCTCCTTTCAGACGCGTTTCCAGGGACGCAGAGCTGCATGCAGGACACCAAGCAGTCAGTAAATAGATGATTGATGAGAACTTGAAGGACAGAAGGTCAGCTGAAGGTCAGGAGATAATATATGCTGATTTTTCTGTGTTTTTTGGATGGTGGTTTGATTCCCCCCAAAAAAAGCAGAAACATAAAAGGAGGCAGGAAAGGAACACTTAAATAGTAACCAGGAAGTAGAGAAGAAGAACTCGAGAGTAAAATGAAGGAAGAACACAGGAAGGAAAGAAGAAAGATGAAAGGTAGAAGCCAAAACTCAATTCAATTCCATTTCTATAGCCCAAAATCACAACCAGAGTCGTCTCAATGGGCTTCACACTGGTATTTGTAGAGAACATGAAGTCAGTCATAAAAATATAAACAATAACTGGTTGCTATACTAACTAAGCTAAACTAACATCCCTGACTTTAGACCCAACTTCTCTTTGAGGAAAAACTCCTAGAAAACCTTATCTTGAGGGAAAAAATAAGAAACCTCAGTGATGTCCACATGAAGGAGGGATCCTCTCCCGGGACGGACAGGTGATGTACTAGAACTGTTACAGAAGAATTAGCTTTCTAACTCTACAACTACTTGATTGAATAGTGTAGCAGATGGGCTTCATCCAGATGAAACTGGGGGTAGCTGGGGGTGTGAGACGAGGTCCACGACCAAAAGCAGGAGCACAGACGATCCACCTGGAATCTCTACTGCTCCCCTGTAGGAGAGTGGGAAGCAGGGACAGCATATGAATCGCACTGCACTAAACAGAGGCATGAAGAACTAAATGAAATATAGTACTGAGTATCTGAGACAGAATAGAGAGAAGTAATAGAAGACAGACCCCCGGTGCACCAAACTTTCACAGCTTCTAACTTCTTGTAGCCCGATAGCACCTAATTGGAAGTGAAATGTAATTCAAACAAGTTCATGGTGAGTTGCAGGTAATTCAACAGGAGCAAATAGCAGCTGGTAATAATAATTAGAGAAAATCTGCTTTAGCATGTCAATAGAAACATGTTATTCATCTAATCTAAGCCCACAAAGCAGAGGGAATGGGCGCCATGGCCCGGTTTACCAAACCATCTTCCGTCTGCTTAGCTTCTCCAAGAGAATGGATGTAATAAAAGTTATAATTATTCCCCCAAACTTCATTACAGCAGGTGAGGTAGAGGAGCAGTAAGTTAAATAATCTCTGATTACTAGCTAGCCTGGCAATAATCCTGTCCAAAGAGGAATGTTTTAATCCTAACTTTGAATGTAGAAACTGTGTCAGCCTCTCTTACATGAGCTGGGAGTTTATTCCATAAAACAGGAGCTTGGTGACTAAAGGTTCTACCTCCAACTGTGCTTTTAGAGGTTCTATGAACCACAAGCAGTCCTGCATTTAGTGAGTGAAGTGTTCTGTTTGGTTGGTAAAACACTATGAGATCTACTACCATTCAAGCCTTATAGGTTAGCAGGAGGATTTTGAACTTGATTCTAGATTCAACTGGGAGCCAGTGAAGTGAAGCTAATACAGCAGTAATGTGTTCTCTTCTGCTGGTTCCTGCTAACAATCTAGATGCTGCATTTTGAACAAGCTGAAGACTTTTTAAAGAACTTTTAGGACACGGGAAAAGCTCAGAAAATCAGGACTTTGTATGGAGTCATGAAAACAGGAGTCTGTGATGCTTCTGAACGTTCATAACATGGTTCTGTCAGGCGCTTCTGTTCCACAGTCAAAGAACACGTGTCTTCAGACAGCTCTTCCTGCCATGTCAGGGAAGCAGGTGAGAACCCAGATGTAGAGAAGAACCACAATCAAAGACATGCCATGTCCCCAGAATAACTTTAAAGAACATAGACACAGAGAACCTTCTGTAACTATAGAGCAGATAATCAGCAAAGTGCAGGAACTTATGACAGCTCAGCAGGATCCACAGGTGAGTGGGCGGAGTCACATCATGCCTGCACAGAAACACAAAGAAGATTAAAAATAAAACACTAAATCCATTGAATCACGAGACTTTGATCCCCCATCTGAACTCATCCACGTCTCCCTCTTCCTCCTCCTTGTCCTCGTAGAACTTCGGGGTTCACCTGCTGAAGACGGTGCGCCTCCTGCGGCTGCTGCGCCTCCTGCAGAAGCTGGACCGTTACTCCCAGTACAGCGCCGTGGTCCTCACGTTGCTAATGTCCACCTTTGCACTGCTGGCCCACTGGATGGCCTGCGTTTGGTACTTCATCGGCCGCAGTGAGATCGAGAGTAAGAACCCGGCGTCCTGGGACGTAGGTACGTTTCCGTTTCAGTGTTGAGGTCGTGAAGAAGAGTCCAGAATCAGTCAGAACAATCGCTAACCAATCCTAAAAGTTCTCTTCAGCATTGTTCCAGATTTTTGATCATTTCCATTCCAAACATTTTGGTTGCTTTGAAGGTTTTTCTGGTGAAAACTGTCATGATGAAGGAAACTGCTGACTCAGCATTCAGTTCTCCTGCTCCTCTAAACCTTCGAGCCAGATTAACGTTTGAAATGTTAAGGAGGAGGGGCAGTGATGCAGATGGATGCTCCTGAGCACAGGGAGCTGCGGGCAGCAGGTGGAGAAGCCGCTGATGCTAATGAGCGCCGGGATGACCTGGATGCAGGTTCTGGTGCAGAAACAATCAGGCAGCAGGTTTATGAAAATGAATCTCTAACAGGGACAGATATTTGTAATTAGATTTAAAAAATGTAAAATTAGCTTTTATTTAAACCAAATTCATTCTGTCCTGCAACACCGATGGACCAGATGGTTTCTTCTTCTTCTTTATGTGCCTTTGAGCAAACATTTCCCCCTGTTACAAGCTCAAAAACTTACCAAAATGTTCACACACTGAGTACCTGCTGAAAATGAATTTTGGACATGGTCACCATACCCCGCCATCGATGACATCACAGCGAGACAAAAACATGAAAAAATGGGATAAAGTCTCTTATAAAGCACAAAAAAAGTACAAATCCAGTAAAAAAAAAAAAAAAAAAAGTGTGAGGTGAAAGCAACTGAAAAACCATCAGTTTGATCAAAGTCAAATCTGACCAGGGAGGCAGAGGGCAGAAGGAGAACGTGAGGGGCGTAGCAGATCCAAGAGGTCCGAGTGCAGCAGGTGGTGCCTGCAGGCCATACAACGCCGCTCGCAGCTTTAATCAAAACGTTAAATCTACTTCTAGTTTCTTGTTCTATGATCCTTTCCTGCATCAAACATGTTGAGGAGGTTCATGGTGGACAGAGGAGTCATCACATCTTTCTTTTTTAAATTTGAAATCTACCCCCCCTCCTCAGGCTGGCTTCATGAACTGGCCAAGCGTTTAGGAACTCCGTACTACTTGACTCCACTCACTTCCCTCCTGGGGGTCTCAGAGTCCCCCCCGGTCCCTGGGTCAGGTGCCCCGAGCAGCTTCAGCCAGTGGAACAGCTCGGGTCTCGGGGGAGCTCAGTGGAACAGCAGCAGGACCAGAACCAAGACACTGAACGGGTCAGGGCTGGTGCTGAGCGGGGGCCCATCGGTGCGGAGCTCCTATGTGACGTCTCTGTACTTCGCCCTGAGCAGTCTGACCAGCGTGGGCTTCGGAAACGTGTCCGCTAACACCGACTCCGAGAAGATCTTCTCCATCTGCACCATGCTGATAGGAGGTGAGCACCTCCTCCTCGCTGTGGGGGGGTGATGGTCTTCCTCACTTGAATAAAATCGGACTTTGCCAGGCTGGACTTATAGGTCGCAGCTGAGAAGGTCTGATGAACGGGAGGCTTCTGAAGACAACGTCGTCGTGATCGTCCACTAACACAGACTTCCTGATTCTGCAGCTCTGATGCACGCAGTGGTTTTTGGGAACGTCACCGCCATTATCCAGAGGATGTATTCGCGCCGCTCACTGTACCACACTCGCACCAAAGACCTGAAGGACTTCATCCGTGTGCACCGCCTGCCCAAAGCCCTGGAGCAGCGCATGATGGAGTGCTTCCAGACCACCTGGTCCGTCAACAACGGCATTGACGTCAACGAGGTGAGGCTTCATCCGTACAGGCCTGCACCTCAGAACATCACTGATCTACAGATAAACGTAGAGCTTAGATCCATGGATGGAACTTTGATTAGAACATAGAAGAAACAGAACTTCTGTCTGAGAAAATGAGAACATAATTTCAGGTTCTCCTGCCGCACCAGGAACTTTAATGAAAGAAAGACAATGTCAGAACCGCAGCAGTGAAGCTGCAGCTCTGAGAAGATCCAAGACTCAAAACTGTTCAGGAGGAGAGAACTGCTGTTGGAGGCAGGATGTTGGAGGATGATCCAGGACTGGATACATGCTCCTCTAGAATCCACAAAATAAGTTGTGGGGTTCCCCAAGGGTCGATTTCAGGACCTGTACTTTTTAATTTATACATGTTGCCTCTTGGGGATGTCATCAGGAGACACGGGGTTAACTTTCACAGCTACGCTGATGATACACAGCTTTACATCACTGTGTCTCCTGATGACCTTGAACCTATAAACACTCTTTTAAATTGTATTTTAGATATAAACTCATGGATGGCAGAAAACTTCTTACAGCTCAACCAGGACAAAATTATTTAATTATTGGTCCTGAAGAAAAGAGAGAGATGATTTTACCCAAACTCACAAACTTTAAACCTTCTCACTGTGTGAGAAACCTGGGCGTACTTTTTGACTCTGAGCTGAATTTTATCCCGTATATCTGAAATGTTCTGAAGACAGGATTTTATCACCTTAAAAACATTACCAGAGTCTGTTAGTTCCTCTCTCTTTCCAGCACAGAGGTGCTGATGCTTTTATTTTTAGTCGTTTAGATTACTGTAAAGCTCTGCTCTCTGGTTTACCCAAAAAGTCTCTTTCAAATTTACAATTATCACAGAACTCAGCGGCACGAGTTCTGACGAGGACCAGGG